>VZRM01006765.1:457665-596213 GCA_013397955.1 Grantiella picta | reverse complement strand
GATGGGAGGGGATGGGAGGGGAGGGGAGGGGACCTCTAGGGGTTGTTCTGCTCCAGCCTCTGGTGGAAACTGGGACAACTGTACGAGGGCAGATGGCACTTGTACAGCTTATATTTGAAAATCGAGATTCCACAGCCTGCTGGGGCTCAAGGCCAAGAGTGGCTCAGCCTTGGGGTTATCTGCTGGGCTCATCAATCCAGCTCCTTTACGTGTAACAGAGAGCCCTGTTCTCTGGAGGCTACACAGATACAATGTCCTCCAAAAATGCTGGTGAAGAAGAACATTACAGAGCACATTTTGTTTAGTATGAAGTGCCCTGTGGTAAGCCTTGACATAATTTCATCCTGCTGAAAGGATTTTGAAGAAACTTGCACGCAATATCAGCTCATTACTCAGCTGCAAGGAATATTGAATATAAATCATTTGTACTGATAATGCAGAAGTGACTTTCAGTCAGATTACATGCATTTGTCCATTTGATAGATGTTCACAATGTTCTCAGTAGGTAGATACCTGATTCACTGCCAAAGCAGAGAATGATCTCTTAAACAAATTTTTGCATTCTTTCCTCAGTCATGCACCAGACATGCATCTTTGGGACTAAATATTCCCCAGTGTTGATAGTAACTTCCTGAGGGGACAGATGTTCTAAGCTTAGGGTTGTGTTTACTTGCAAGGGCAATATTCAACAGGCGCAGCACCTGAAAATTTCCTGAATGATCATGTCTCAGCCAGAAACAAAGAATTCTGTTCTTGAGTTAAGGTTTCAAGAATTCTTTGTTCCAATCTAAAATTTACTTGCAAGTACAGGCTGTGTAAGTCCAATTTTTAGAGGAGGGAGGAGAGGGTAGAATGAACATCATTGTTTCAGTATAATCCTCATCCTCTTTACATGTTCAAAAAATCTAAGTTAAAGTGAAAGTAGGAATCCATGAGGAGAAAGTAAAGGAAAACAAGCCATCAAGTAACCACCCTACTTTATAAAGCAGAATAAATTGCTTCATTCCATTTTATGATTTTGTCACAAATACAATGCCTTTACCATTGCCTTAAGTGTCCCATATTCTTGTCCTATATTGTAATTTCTCATCACAGTCAGAAAAATTGTCATCGACTTGGCAATAGCAGACAATGTAAAAAGACCCGACAGCATTTTAAATGTTTTTATTGGTATACTGAGGTGTTCTACTGTATTATCATTCAGAACTGCTAGAAAAGCCTCCCATTCCTGTAAAACAAAAAGTATTAATATTTTCCAAGCAATAAAAATGCAACTAATAAACAGCATACTGTGGAATTTATTTGTTTGCTCACTTTGTGATGATGCAGCAGCACAGTTTTGAAACGTCCAAATGGAAGCCTGCAGCCACACATAATGGCTCTGGTTTATGCTTCCTATGTCTTTCCCTGCTCCCTGTCTATCCTACTCTCATTCAGATGTATTTCCATGCTCTAAGGCAACTCTGAGTAAAAAGTCAGTGATGTGAATTCTACACTCATTTTTCTGACACACAACAAATTGCTAGCAATGGAGAAGCAAAGCATATGCTGAAGCCATTTGGGGGCAAGTAGCAGCAGCTCTCAAAAACCTTTCTCTTTTGGCCTATGGTCACATTGTGTTTGAAGGATTTCTTTCTCTCCCTCAAGTGTACCAGATGGACTTTTTGCATATAACTTCTCAAGTTCTGTTGCAAAACATTCCCGTTCAAGTGCAGCAATATGTTATTCCACTGGCAATAGTGCCCTGGACACTAGCTAGCTGTACTGTCTTTGGCGGGAATCAGTCTCAAACACTATCCTGCTGAATGACTGACCTCTGCTCCCCCCAGCATCTCAGGATGTTGTAGCCAGACACATTCTATCTTTGAAACACACAATAAATGTGTTATGTTGCAAGCTTTGTGTCGCAGACATATTTTCCCTCTACTAAATGAATTTACAGGTATCTGGAAAGCAAGAGATTACTTTTTTTACCCAGGGCTTTGCAGTCTGGGATCTCTGAGGTTATCTAATGACATTGACACAAGAATCAGGTATGTTTTCTTCTTGGGGAGGTTGAAGGGTGGGTGGATTGGGGAAGAGATGGTGATATTTTTCTGGCAATTACCAAGTGTCCTGTGCATAATCTGACTAACATAATTCCATTCTGCATTTAGTTTGTCTCCCCAGCTCTATAATAATGCTCTGACTTTATCAGAATTTGGATTTTTTTTTTTTTGAATGTTCATACTTTGTGCTATTTAGTTATTTATGTCTGTCCTGTTCTGCACACTTGGATCTGGGCTTCTTCATCAGTTCAGTGAGTATCTTGAGGTTTCAGCAGAGTTGCTCAGGGCTGTCTGAGGATCTCTAACCCTCATACTTGAGTCATTTCCTGAAGATAGAATTTTCTGAGCATTGAAATATGGTATTTTTTGATTTCAATCTGTGAAACCTTCTGGCCAAAAGACATTTTCATCCCAGCAGAAAAGGAAAAGCTGCTCCAAAGATACTGTGTGCAAACAGCAAAGGTAACTGCTATCCCCATTGCCCAATAACTGCGTCAAGGTGATGTTTTGCACCAATCTGACTGATTTGATTTCTCTGGGTGCCTCTTTCTTGCATTAGCTCACGCTAGCCTTTCTCCACAACTGTGACCATTCTTGACTCACTCCATTGCTTTCCCAGGTCCAGGAGTATTTCTTAACAGTTTTGGGAGCAAATCTGTAATTACTTGATAAACTGTATATTTGCTACATGTTCAAGAATGAATGTGAAGAGATCTTTTCTTTCCCATTTCTCTATTGTAATGAAAAGGCCATACCGGTTTCTTTCAGCTGAAGAAGTAGCCTTCAGATTGGCAGTTGCTATTATCAAGTACAGATTGAAAACTATAACAGGTTATGGTAGCACAGCAGAACCCTCACATTTTCTGGACCTGAGTAAAAAACCAGTAAGAAGTGACAATTTAAAAAAAAATACTTTTTTGTTCCTATAATATGGAAAAACTGTGCCTGTGGCTAAAGGTGAAATGCAAAATAAGACCTCATTAAAAAAAAAAAATCAGAAAATGTTCATTATAACTTTCATTCATTTGCCTCTGTAGTGAATGTTACTGCTCACTGCAGTGACCCACACTGGCAGTGGGAGAAATCCCATCTCCGCTCTTTGAATCTAACAACAAGCATAAGAAATCTACTTAATTTTATTTTATTTTCATCTCAAAAGACTAAGCCTGGGAAGTTGTTCTGTGCATTAAGTGTATTATATGGAAACACACTGAGTAAGGCACTGGCATTTCCACAGCTGTTCTTTGCTGTGCCTCACCGTTCCCCTAGGATGCTGCTTTATCTCTCCCTAATGACATCTGATTACAGATCTGCTATCAAAATGTTGCTGTTTCTTCCAGCATTATGCATCCAAAAGTCCAAGCTTTGTATTTAGCTCAAAATGTTCAGTAGTACATTGCAAGATGACATACACAGTAGTTGACATTTGGAGCCTGTGGATCACACTTAGAGATGTGCCAGACTTGTTACTTTGGGAAACATCTGCTGCTTGGGGAAATATGATACCTTGCAACTGTGTTTGCAGCAGGATTAAATGGAATTCCTATATAGGATGTTTATGCTCTGAATTGTGCAAATTTCAGTTCTTATTTTGATCCACCCATACAAAATGAGGGTGTGGTGCTTCAAAAATGCATTTGACATTTCGTTCTCTCTGTTCCTACTGAGATCAACTCTAAAACTGTCTTTGTCTGCTACTGACACAGAGTTAAGTGCAGGCTCTGATTTTCTGAGGATTCTCTTTGTATGCTCATGAGCCAGAAAGAACACATGAATTTATCTCCCAGTTTAAAAGATCAAGAGGATATTTCTTTCAAGCAGCCCCACAAGACATCATAATTACACATTTCTTCATCTAGAAGCAAAAAGCCTCAGTCCCAATTCTGGTGTGAAGACTCCTTACATCAAGCAGAGGATTACTGCCCTTCTTCAAGTAAGTGGCTTCTCTCATCCTACCCACACACCATGCATGTACAGCTGAGGCTTAATCAGCTCTCAGGTGCTTGGAGTGGCATTGCAGCAGACTTCTGTTAAATTGGTGAGCTCTACAAGGGAATATTTCCTCCTAGAAGAGATGTACTGTGCAAGAAACCTAATGTTAACACAAGATAGCTTAAATACATATTATATTCCTATAAATATATCTGTATTTCTCTAGACTTTAGATTTTTTTTCCCATTAAAAGTTCATTCACCCAGGAAGCAATTCAGTCCTATCTGGAAATAAAGAATCACATACTTTCTCCTTCCATTATCAGTGGAGGTCAACCACAGTGAAATCTGAACAGAATCCATGCCCTCTCACTCATAAAAAAATAACAGAGAAAGTCATCAAGAAGAAGAAGTTGGAGGAGCCCTCTATAGGGAAATGTGTTCAACTTGATATTCCTAAAAGCATTTCAAAATAGCAGGATCAGAAAGGGTTAGCTAAGCTATTAATCTCAGTTCAAAGAACATGCAAGTAAACTCCCTAGTGCACAGAGAACTAGATTGAATCCTTATGAACATGCTGACCTGTTGGATTTGAACATTACAGGGCAAGCAGGAACAATTAAAAATAGAAGAAAAAGAAGTAGAATATTATTTTTCTATATAGCAGCAGCTTCTTTCCAGATGGACAAACCATATAATTCTTTTCCTTTTTTCTTTTTTTTTCCCTCTAAAATAAAGAGAATATGAGGGTTTTTGTTTTCACTTTTTAGTTTTCTCTTGGTAGCAATCTTTATCCATTTTGTTGAAAAACTTTACTCTCTGTCTGCAGGAACAAGCAATATGTCTCAGGAAACTTTGCTAGTTATTCTTTCTGGGCAATCATTCTTCTTATACAGAAGCTGTCTGCATCTGGGTGGTCAGATTAATATCTCACCATAAGTGCAAGTAGACTGGAAACAAAACAGGGTAAGGAAAATACAGTGCCAACCAAGAAACCTTAGACAATTGGGTTTTTTAAAATTAACTTCTTCGGTTAAATATAGATATATTTATTTATCACCCAGACCTCCCCAAAGTGTCAGACATGAATACCTTTCCTGAGTATTTTAGGTACAAACAGGTCAGAGTCTTCCAGAGGCAAAAGTAAGGCTTGGTCATGTCAACACCTCTGTAGCTATAGTAAAGAATAATATTTTTTGTAACAGTGTGAAATAATGTTAGTTTAATATAAGAGAAGGTAAGTAAAAGTGTATGCAAAACAATATGTAAGAAGCTTTTATGTAGGACAAAATAAATATATATTATGATTTAAGTGCTAATTTTGATTAGTTGAAATTAAAGGCATTATTACAATATGTTAAACTTCAGAAATTACAGCTAAAAATATTGGATATTCCATATTCACTGTAAAACGAAAGTAATTTCTACCATAAGGCAGGGAATCACAGAATCACTGAGTTAGAAGGGACCCACAAGGATCATTGAAGTCCAATTCTTGGGCCTGCACAGAACATCTCCAAGGGTCACACCATGTGCCTGAGTGTATTGTCCAAACAGTTCTCGAACTCTGTCAGGCTGTGACCTCTTCCTTGAGGAGCCTGTTCCAGTGCCCAACCACCCCCCTGGGGAAAACCTCTCCCTAACATTCAACCTAAATCTCCCCTGACACAACTTCAGGCCACTCCCTTGGGTCATGTCACCGGTCACCAGAGTGGAGATCAGTGCCTGCCTTTCCTCTTCCCCTCATGAGGAAGTTGTAACTGCAATCAGATACCTCCTAAGTCTCCGCTTCTCCAGGCTGAACACATCAAGTGACCTCAGCTGCTCCTCACACAGCTTCCCCTCAAGGCCCTTCACCATCTTTGTTGCCCTCCTTGGGACAATTTCTAATAGTTTAATGTCTTCCTTATACTGTGACACACAAACTCCCCCAGCACTGGAGGTGAGGCTGCCCCAGTGCAGAGCAGGACAATCCCCTCCCTTGCCCAGCTGGTCATGCTGTGCCTGATGCCCCCAGGACAGGGTTGTCCCTCCTGGCTGCCAGGGCACTGCTGACTCATGTCCAACTTGCCATCAAGCAGGACCCACAGGTCCCTTTCCATGGCACTGCTCTCCAGCATCTCATTCCTCAGTCTGTACATCCAGGGCTGCCCCATGCCTGGTGCAGAATCAGCACTTTCTCGTGTTTAACTTCGTATAGTTGCTGAAAGACGAGGCTATAAAAGACATAGAATCAAGATATCTAACTTAAAAATTATTTAACTTCTCAACAGGTTCTTTCAGGATCAAAGCTGAGTTAATTAAAACTACAGTTATAACTCCATAATGGCAACAAGTCCAACCATCCATGTCAGAATATGCAGTGAAGCAATTCAATGCATCGTGTACCTTAGTTTATAGTTTCTAATTTTTGTTTTGTCATATGAGGAGAGATTGAAAGCCTTTGAGATTGTTCAGGACAAGAGAAGGACCTGTGGGAATTTTATGCCTTCTTTTATCTGACTAGATCTGACTAGGTAGCCTGCAGTGGTCATCTAAATTATCTATAATTAAAATCTAAGATCTAATTTTTGCTTGGTTTGATGATTTTTGAGCATCCTGAAGGGCATATAGGCACAACCAGCTGTCTAAAACTCAAGATTTTCCTTTTTCACTCTTTCTCTGAACTGCAGAGTATTTAACAACTTTCTTTACAATGAGGGTTGGTAAATAATGCATTTGAAGCGGTGTAATGGTTAACTCATACTGGCTGAAAAACACAGCAAAGTAATTTTAATAAATTAGTTAAATTAATTTGTTTTAATAAACTTGAGGTTATTCTGTCCCTTTACTCAGCCCTCATGAGGCCACATCTAGAGTTCTGTGTCCAGTAGCCTTGGTTACAGTGATGTTAAACAGTGGTCTGTAATGTCCTGAGGAATGAGAGGAAGGAGGGTAACAGGGTGCAGACTCTGCATTTCAGGAAAACAGATTTTGGCTTATTCACAAAACTGATAAGTGACATTCAGACAGACATAATTTCTGTAAGGCTAAGGAGCTTGGGAAAGATAGAAGGCCTTTAAGGACGACATTGTCCTACTGCAAGGATAGTCTATCTTTGTACTTGGGAAGAAAAGTGTGGTATTTATAGCTCGCCCTAGTTATCTGTCCTACTTTGTACACTTTATTGACAGAGCATCCTCATTTGTGCTTCAGATATATTAATTTGAGGCAGCATGGGTCTAATTTTATTTATAGTAATGTGGACTTGGATAATGTTTTACTGAGATGACCAAGGATGTCACTGAAGATCTAAAATTAAACCATGCAGCAGAATGGGTTGTTTTATCAGATTTGAATCCCATGAAAACAGGGAATTCTATGACCAAAAAAGTAGTTTGTATTGGCATTAAATAGGAAAGAAGATAATTTCAGTCAGTAAGGACATTTATTCTTCTGGGTTGTTTTTTGCTGATTTTTGTTTTGATTTTGTGTGTGTGTTTTCTTGTATTTTTTTCCCTTTTCTCTGCTGTGAAAAACCTACTCCTTATAAATACTATAAGGAAATTAATCTTAATCATCTCAACCCATATAAGGAGACTGTCTTGGCTGGGATAGCTAGAGCCTTGTTGCAGAAAGGCAGCACATGGACTGGAAGCAGGAACAGACTGCACAGCAGGAAGCTATAAATATTTCCCAGGCATATAGAAGTGGTGTCAGGAAAGCTGAAGATCCACTGGGGTTGAGCAGAAAGACTCAAATAGACTAAGCTCTGAGCAGCCTGGTCTGACTCCAGAACAGCCCCTGCTTTCGGGAAGGGATCAGAATAAAAATATTTTGAGGTTCCTTCCAGCCTCAGCTATTCCCTTCTGTACTCAAAGAGGCTCTAGCCTGCATTATTTAGACCAACTTGATGTTTTTTACCTGCCTTTATCATCTGCTGGACCTCTATCCATGATTTGGCTCCATTGAACCAGAGCAGGGGTTTACCTACATCTCTGTAGAGTCAACAGAAAATACTAGATGTAACCGCATGATCAAGAAGATAATCAGAAAAGTATTCCATATTATGTACAAGATGACACTTAAGAGACTCAAAGACATTTCAAGTAAACAATATAAAATTAAATTTAGCTACTGTTCTGTTGTCTTTTCACTTTAGATTGCATTCTTGAAATGACTATCATGTTTTCTTTCAGCAAATCTAAATTTGAAATGCGCAGACAGCATAGCAGTGCAAACTAATACAAAGCAAAATGTATTATATCCTCTCTGAATACAAAAAGGCCCCACTGGACCTTTGTTTCTTTTATAACCAGATGAAGCCAACTTCAGCTTGTCAAGGGGTCATAAGTCTGAGATATCCTAATAGAGAAAGCTAAATTTTCGTACAGGTTTTATTTTTCCACTGTGATTTTAAATGTTTTCTTAAAACAATTATTTCCACTCCTCTCATCTGTAACTTATTATACCTCATGTGTGATGAGAAGACTGTTTTTCTTCTTTTATTTTGTCATTTTTTCTCTTCTTCTGCTTCCTTCTGTTATTTCTAGTCCATAGCCTTTTTTCCCCAACTCCTTGTCTTTGTCTCTTTAAATAGAAAAAAAGTCATCTTTTTATATATATCCACTTCTTACACTTCCCTCCTTTGCAGTGTCAGTGTCATGGTTATCTAAGGAGGACAAGCATAGTAACTGTGCATGAACAGTGCTTGGTAAAATTGTGCAATGGCAAAGCAGAGATGGTATGTTAAATGTGTTGCTTGGATTGAAACTGAATTATCATTTTTATTTAGAGCTATCACACATGAAGTAGTTCCATTGGAGAATTTTAGATACATCCAGCCAAAATTAGTGTATAACTTATATAATGTCTTCCACCACAGAATTATGGAGGTTTCAAAAGAAACTGGAAGAACAAGAAAAAAGGATAAAAAGAGCGAAAGAGATGTGAAATGCTGTGTCATAAACAAGATAATTTTAATTTCACAGTTGAATTCAGAATTTAAACCTTCTCCAGTAAGTGATGAAGCAGGCTTAGTCTAGACAAATATATGTCAACACAGGAACTTAGGATCTGTTCTAAGTATGTAGTAATTCTTTCTCTTGGAAATATCAGTTGTGTGTATTGCATCAGAAATCCCAGTGGGGAGCCTTTTATTGTTGAGTCCTTTGAAAGCTCAAAGAAGTTTCAACCACACATGGGTTGAGTATTTTATTATCTCCAGCTGCAGCTCTTTCCCATCTCTTCTACACTCATCTCTATTGTTGTAAAGGTAATAGGTCTGTAACATCTAGTTTCTTTTCTACATTATTTTGAACTGCACATTCATAAATGGATTCATTAGCATTGGGCTTGAATCTGCATCAAGATTTCCCTATCACCTCAAAAATAACTTTTTTCAATGTCAATAAATACTTAGTATTATTTTATTTCATCCTTACTGGAGAGAAAATTGTTCTATGGAGCCTTTGAGGGTAATGCCACTGCTTTTCTCTTGTCCCATAGGTTAATGTGTGCCTATTTTTTTTTAAAGATAAATTTATATTTTGACAAGATTGATAGCACCTTTTATTTTCTTGAAATGTGAGAATATCAAAAACCAGGAAAAAACCTTGTGTTGTAATCCACTGTGCTATTTGCCATGGAGAAAAGTAAACCCTTACACAGTAAAATTCTAGAAACTAAATCATATTATCTCAAGTCTTGGTCTGAACTTTGACTTGTGTAAAGAATATTAAATTTGGAGTTTTAAAAGTACTGAAGCTGCTATAGGAGCCCATCAAAACACATTCAGACTCCACTGCAAATGTCTCCTGGATTCTACATATGAAAGGATAAAATTTTACAGACTTTGTTTTAGTTAACATTTTGAAACAAATCTCCCAACCTTTAGCAAACAAAATCTAGGCAAGTAATATAACTTGAAGCAAATTTAGAAATTCCCAAGTTCTCTCTAGGCTCCTACTATTATTAAACATACAAAACATCTCCTTGTAGGTACATAAAAACATATTACTCCACCAGGACCATAGGACACACTCCCAAGTGTTGAAAGGCTATAGGGATAAACCAGTTTCCCATACAATTGATGTCTGATTTAACATTTTTAAACTAGGGGCTTCACTAAACTATTTCTGAATGAGTGACAAACACATTAAGCAGCATCGTTGATCTAGAAATGGTAGGCTGTATCCTCGTATTTAAATGTTCCAACTATGACAGGCATTAGAAGGTCCAGGATCTTTTAAGCTTAAAATATTTTTTTAATTTCTCCTGTGACATAAAGTTATCTGTAACCAACAGCTGTTTAAGAATCCAAGTAAACCTAAATACCCCAAATACACTTACATTCCTCTCAATATAATCTGAAATGAAAATGATTTTATGATCATTTTGTTAGCAATGAAATTGTTTCTAATTATGACTTTGACCAGATGTGATCCTGTGTATGTGTCACGTTGAGCAACAGTAGGAATGATCTATGATTTCATTAATTCATGCATAAATTAAAATACAACTTTATTCTGTAGATTTCTTTTTCTGCTGGTAGGTATTTTGCAGGTATTTTTATCACTCTAGAAATGCTGTAACCCATTGGTTCATTGGCTAAGAATCATATTGGAGACTTGAAAATACACAACGGTAAAGAATGATGGTTTTTAGTTGTTCGGTAGACACATTAGTACTTTTTTCATGATTTGTGGCTGATCAAAGAAATAGGACTTTAGGAGAACTCATGTTCAACTTAAAGATGTAGAAAAGTGCAGTTAGGAGTTTTCTCTACCAGCTTCAATTAAGAAACAAACAGACATATGGTATATATTGGCTTGAGAAATTGTACAATGAGAAAACGAATATCATGTGGCACTAAACAGAAAGTGGATTTGTGACAGAAAAATAGGCCATCAGAATTAGAAATGAAAATTCTGAGTAATTCTGCCTCATTTTACTCTCAATCCCAGGACAATCTGGATTAGCTGTCACTTATGAGGAGAAGAGGGATTCAAATCCTTTTATTGTATCAAGAAGGGAATTTTAAGAAAGCTTTGTCATGAAGTTCTGAGATACAATTTTCTTTATTTTAGTAGCATGATTGCCTAAATGTTGAAAGAACCGGCAGTTTCTGGGACTGGAATTCCTTACACTGGCATATGAACTGTTCTACCCATGATATTACAAATAATTTTCATAATTTTTTATCTTCTCACAAAACCATAGTGGCGTCTACAGATGTTTCTGAAAAGACGTTGCCCCTGATTTTCAGCACTGTTGGACAAATCATATCTCCATCTGAGAATGGTTTTTGGTCGTTTATTATTTTCTGAATGTGACGTAAAGACACTAACAAGTGACCTGCCATTCAAACCAATTTCTTCCTCACAGAAATACTTTGTTTTAATTTGTTTAAACACTTTATTTTTTTATTATTATTTTTGAAGTTTCTGTAATTGCATTTTGGAACAGGACTTTGGGGAGAAACACATTAAAATCAAATGGACACTATTCCAAATACTGATGTATATAAGATATCACTGACAATATTATTAATTTTGCAATTATATTAAGATTAATGTGAGGAAAATCAAACTATGAGAAGCCAGTGTCCATAAAGGAGACAGAGGAGTCTTGCAACTTCATTCGAATAAAGGGAGAGTCCACTCCACTGGGGCACACACCCATGGGGTTTTCCCTCTCGAGGATTTGGAAGGCAAAACCCCCTTTTATCCTAAACTCCCGGCTGCATGTTGCCCTCTTGCTTTCCCCATTGGCTGAGATACTGGGAATGTACAGCCTTCCCAAATCACCTACCACATATTTCCCCCTTAAACATGTCATTTTCCAGCAAAGTTCAGAAACTCAGGCTTGTGCAGACTCATTTGCCTGTTTCAGGAGTCAGGCTGTCTGGGCTCTGTAACAAACCTGTAGCTTGGAGTTGGTAGAGACATGAAGAACCATCTCAAAGACATTAACACCCATACCCTCACTCATGGAATTGTTTGTAAAGACATTAGCACACATCTTTCTTATCATTAAGAATGCTTAGCTTAATTAACAAAACGGTGTCACATATTTTACATATGGAACAGGAGATTCTCATCCATGATATATTACAAACACCAGGTCAAATGCTGTTCACATTCATCTCTCTGCAAATTCTAATTTCCTTAAGACCAGACAAGACCAGAGCTGTTCTGATATTTTTTCTTCTCACATATTTTTTGAATTTGTTTAAATCAATTTGTAATAGTTTTCTACTTTAATCCTCCCTACATTAAATTTATGCTATGTAATAAACTTGTTTTGGGATGACCAGCCAGTTCCCTCAAAACAAATTCTTTTGAATAGTCCAGGGATTAACAAAGCAGTCACATACCATATTTTGGATAGAAGACATTTAATCACAAATCTTTCTCAGCATCACTTAATGACAACCAGTCATATTCTGAAGTTATTTATGCCTCTATGTATGTCCAAGTATGAAATCTGGAAAGAAAATCCTAGTTCTGACTGTGAGGTTCCTGGCTCATTTATAATTTTACTTTTACACCGGGAAGGCAAAACAAAACAAATAGTTGTATCTACATATTATTGGCATTGTCCACACGGTTCCCAGAAGAGATAATTTTTTATGCTTTACGTTTACTAGTTCATGGCTAAAGAGGATCTGATTTGGAACAGGCACTGGAGAACAAACCTCAGAATGGAGAAGCCCAGGCTGGCACAGCAGCTTGGGCCAGGTGACCTTCTGATCCCTTCCCAACTACATTGTTCTGTGCTTCTAAGGAAATGCTTCCATTTTCTATAGCCTTGGGGAATCCACCCTGTCCTGACTTTACCCCTGAAGCTCAAAGTTGCTTTCCTAAACATTGAAACTAACCGTATGGGGTCTGCTTGGGATGGAGTTAACTTTTTTTCATAGTAGCTCCCATGGTCACGTTTTAGATATTCCTGTTTAACTGCCTTTATTTTGATCCATAATGTTTTTCTTTTTGTCACTTCAGCCCTTCAGACTCTGTCCACCAGCACAGCAGGGGAGTGAGAGTGGCTGGGTGGTGACTGGGCTAATCTAGAGGGAGATCTGGAGTAGCTGCCAGGAGAGAATGAATGCCACAAGAGGGGAAAAACAATAGAATCTACCACTGCAGATGCGCCTGGCTTTCAGTGGATTGTTAGTAGCTGCCAAATTTTCTACTGAAATCCCGACTTTCTTTGCAGGGAACCACAGCAGAGGAACTATTTTTAAGGACGAGTCAAGTAATTTGACACTCTGTGACACTGCACAACATAAAATCCCAGCTAGGAAACTGTTTTGCCAAGCATACAAGATATACAGCAGCGAGAAGGGAACAACCAACAATGCACAACAGGAAAAAAGTTTTGAGTTATCTGGTTAAACTTCTGTTTACCTGTCAAAGAACAGCACTATCTTGCTTTACAGTGACTGAAGGTCCCGGCAGTCTTGCCAGTAAGTAGTTGTGCTGCATTAGGGAAATATTTTACTTCTTCAATGTGCAAGTCCTAATATATCATATATGAGTAACACACGATTCTAATTATATTTAATTGTCTGGCTCCTGGTGGGTTTCTCAGGCTATGTGGTGTCTATCTAGGTCAATACAGTGCTCAGCTGGCTTAGACTTCCTAGGAATTCTTAAGAATTCTTGATGTGCCATGAAGGTGTTTTAAAAACCTGAAGTGATTATCCAGTTGGCTGTACTTTTTCCCTAGGTTACAACCTGGCCAACATCCCCTTGAGGGGTTTCTACATCTTCTGCAAAAAGTAGCATTTGAAAAGTTGGTGGACAAATGAAATTCCACACCAGAGAGAAAACCCTTCCCACAATACTACTTGTATATCCAATACTTTAACTACCAGAAGTTAGACTTTCAGAAAGAAAACACCAAATAATAATAAAGATACTTAAAAATTCTTTCAGTATACATCATCTGTCAAGACAAAGACAAAAATTATTTCTTTCAAATAAAAGTAAATTTCTTTCTTACCTCCATTTTTTATTCCCTCCTGTAATTTGACTTCCATTTACAGAATTAGCAGCTGACATGAACAGCAAAGCACATATGTTAATCTACAAATGGAACACCTTAAACTATTCTTTCCTATTTGTTTTGATGTTTTCCAGCTGAATTTCTGTTTTTCTGTGAAAAGTGAAGAGGAACTTTGCCAGTCTTCCATTTATTCCTATCAAAATCCCCCAAATCACTCTGCTGAGTAAAAATATATCAAAACAAACTATTGAGAAGGTAGTTCTAGTTTTTTCCTCAGATTGCTTGGAATTTGATATACTCTTAAGGCACTAACAGCAACTGCTTTTGAACAATTTATGAAATAAATGTACATTCTTCTTGAGAATAGATCTATGATTCTAAACAATGGATACATTTTTCACCCTCTCTGTGACACTTGTCATCCTATAGCTATAGTAACTTAGCACTTTTTCATCCTCCATGCTCTCAAGAGTGAAATCAGGATGGACACGTTTGTTGTTATGGCAGCAAAACACTACATGTGTTTCAAACAAAGCAGATGCAGAGAGTACAAGTCCTGAATTCTTTTGTTTTGGAGAGCTTTGAGGTGGCTCACTTAACTGTAAGTTCCTGCATAAAAAAACAAGTGGAGTATTTCCCTGCTTTTGAATGTTAAAGGGACCTGCATAAGCTGTACCTCAGCTTGTAGATGCCCTGAGTGCTGGCAAGCAGCTTGTTACTGTATTTTTTCTTTTTAGGGCAGGCAATCAAAACTTGTTGCATTATGTTTGCTGTTTAAAAATGAGATCGTTTTTATCGGAAGCTGTGTCAAAATACAAAGGCTTTCAATCTGTAATAATATCATAGTAGTTCACAAAATAACTAATTTAAAAGCAAAGAAGTTGGTGTGATTTATGCTAACCTGAGAAGTTAGACTGAGTACCTAATAGCAGTTACCTCAAAAGGGCTGCTCAGCTAGTGGGTAAAACAACTGTGTCAGGCAACAGGAAGACTGAGGAGTGGTCTTTTTTAAAAATACTGCCTCTTTCTCCATCTCACAAAAAAACATGTGTGTCAGGTAGAATTCACCTTCCCTCGTGGTCCTGTTCACTGCAGCAGATCTGCCTGCTGGGTTGCTTGGCCCTGTAGGAAAGCATGTGCTTAACCTATGACAATACACAGCAGAGGTGCCTTGGTATTAGATGAAATCATTGAAATTTGATGAGAATTTGGTTCAATCTGCTGAAAACACTAAGTCAGGTTTCCCCCTACTTATTCTTTCCCTCCCATTAGCTAGTACACCATTTCTGCAGAACATGAAGTGATTTTCAAGCTTTGCACTTGCCTAAACCAAATTAGACCCCTTTTCAATTTTTATAATCCTATTTCAGTTGGTCTGGTATTGTGATTTGCACAACACTATTTTGTCTTTATGAACTATAATTAGGTAATACCCTGAAGAGAGGGCACTACTGAGAACTGAATCCACCTGAATGGATAAGGACAGGATTCACCCTCTCCTCGTTCAGCAAAATAGGACATTTATATCCTACAAGAGACTGTGACTCCTGAAAGTGCCTGCAGACAACTTCTACAATCTCTCCCTGTAGCTTTATCCACAGGGAAGCAATGATGCTCTGAACTGGCCCAGGACAAAAATATTGAGAAGGCACAGTCTAGATCATTACACATCTCTTGGGCAACTACCAAAGACCTCTGTTGAACACCCCCCTAGCTTCCTCTCTGTCTTTCCTCCACCCTCAATATTGCAGGAAACAAAAGGATCTCATAAAGTTGAGAGCAGCTTGGGTGCTGAGATTAGTAGTGATGAAGTAGGCACTTTACTACTAACCACTTTAAGACAGCCTCAACTGCAAACAATTAGAAGTGCTATAAATGGAGGACATAAAGACATTAAATCTTGCAAAAACAGCTTAAAGTTTGTATTGAATGGAGAAATTCAATATAAGAGTGACATTCTCTGTGGTTTCTACTTTGTTACCAGTATTTTTTGTTATGGCAGATTGAGAACTACTATTTTTTTTTTGTTAGCTATTACCTAACACTGAGTATATTGCAAGTAACTCTTGTTTACAAATGCTTTATTATTAATGCTTATGACATAGTACTATAGCAATGAATAGTATTTTCTAGCATAAAAGGAGCTTAAAAGAAAATATGTATTAAATAAAATCCTGGAAATTAACATTAAAAATTTAGGCATTTCTGCTCGTCTTGTTTGTTTTGTCCACTGACAATATCAGCTAATTAGAACTCTTAAACCAGAGCAATCCTGCCCTGAGCTGAAATGAAGTCAGGGACTGTGGGCAGGGTAGGTTAACCCTGATGCTGCCCTCAAGGCCCTACCAACAAACTCTGCTGCCAGCAAGGTGTGTCCTCACTGCTCATGGGTGCTGGGTTTGGATGTTATTCCCCATCCCCATGAGTTATTCCAGTTTTTGCCTCTGAACATGGTAGTGCTGTCTGTGAGGCCCTAGCAGCAGGAATCACAGGGCAGGACAAGGTAAGGAGTCTGTGGAGTCAGGAATGCTTTCTGAGGGGGATGAGTTCTCTTAGAAAACAGGTCACCAGGAGCTAGGTCATTGTATCTCCCTGCAAGGCTGTCACCTCTGTGGTGAAATCAGTGAGTGTTGGAAGGTAGATGGAGGAGGCTTATAGTGTCCATGTCTGGAGCAGAAAGCAGGTTTTTGCTCATTCCCATGCCAGATTTAAAGCAAATTTTAATATCTTCACAAGTTCAGCTTGGGTAATTTGGCAAAGCTCCTGAAGACATTCAGGGAGCTCTGGAAGGAGAGGCAAGGCATACTGGCTCCTCACTGGCATGTCTGTAATCTTCTCCTGGGCTGAGATCCCCATGCTTCTTTTTAATAAAATATATGGGGTCCAACAGGAGAGGTAAAGGGAGAGATCAGCCTCAGTGCTAAACTGTTGTTGGGGTACTGTTGAGAGTACTTCCCAAGAGCACTAATTTAGATTGTGTCAAGGCACAGAGATGTGCCTGAAGGGAACTTTATCTCCTGGGATCAGGGCAATGGGCAGTTATGCAGGTAGTGGGGCAGCAGGGTTTCCTCTCTTTTCCTAAATCTATCAGCCATTGTTGTACTCCTATTGGTGCACTGGTTAAGGCAAAGCTTGTTTTGCTGGGGCAAGGGCATGGGCAGGGTTGTGGGTTCTGGGCAGGTCAGGACTGCATCCTATGGGGCTGGACTCAGCTGAAGGAGTCAGGGCTGTGGTGGGTAGGTGTGGATGTGGTACCACCAAGGATCATCCCATTTGGTGCGGCCATTGTGTAATTGCATTGCTGGGTTACAATGGTGAGGTGGAGGAGAGCTGCCACATTCAGGAAGGCTTTTGGCAGCTAGCACAGTCAAGGTGGTGGCACAGTCAGGCCACTGGTCACACAAGGCAGCAGCAGCACTGGGACACTGTGCAGAGGAAAACAGCCCTGAGAGGATCCTAAGGCTATCCTTAGTCTCTGTATAACCCATTCCACAGGGAGAACAATGATACCACTTGGCAGTGAAGAAGGACAGTGTACCTCTGTATTAGTTTGAAAACAAATTAGTGGGAGATCACAAGTCAGGATTATGATTTAATAGGAAAATTAAAAAATAGGTGCAATGATACAAGAAAAAAAAACTGACAGAGTCAGATACAACCTGACACCCTGTTAGGGTGGTGGTAGCAGTCCAAGGGAAGTAGCTCAGTTGAAGCAGTGATCCTGTGGAAGGTCTGGTTGCCACCTGAAGGTCCAGTGGTCGCTCTTGCCTTTAGTAATCCAGTAGACAGGGCTGCCTTGGGCACTTCCAAGGCCAGGTTATATCCAGGTGGGAATGCTTGGCTCCTCCCTCCTGGGTGGAGCATCTCACAATAGGATGAGGTAAATCCATGAGTGATGCAGTGGGCCTTGGTGGCCCATTTTCTGTTATCAGGGGTGAGTCATAGCAGGAGATAACAACCAGTGCCCCACAGCTTGTGGTAATAGGATACTAAATACATCTATATTGCAACCTAGGACAGCCTCCCCAGCCAGGGCAGCCCAGGATGAGGGAAAAGAGCAGGTGGGTGTGAGAAGGGATGCCTCAGTGCTGGGGCTGGACCTACAGGAACAATTGCATGGTGATATCCTCCAGCTGCTCCCCCTTTCTCCAACAGTACCAGTGATGGGATAGGTCAGGCTGGGGAGGACTCTGGGCCCATGGACTGGGGTGAAGATCTCAGCACAGGCTGATCAAAGGATCCATTGGTGTCATCAGGGTCAGCCTGGCCAAAAGGTGACAGTTTAATGAAATTTATACTGGTAGAGAGCTGGAACCCTGCTTTCAGGAACTGAAGCTAGGGAGAGAAATAATGGTTTGTTTTATGATTGCAGATGTCACTGGGCAAAGAAGCAGAAAGCAATCCAAAAGAGGGCAAAGGTTATTATCGCTTTGCTTTTGCCTCACTATGAATATTTCACATTCATCTGTTCTGAGAAAATTCCCTCATGTATCTTAAGTGCAAACTGACTGAGCATTCAGGGGAGCCACTTAAATTGAAACCATTCTTTAGCTTGTAATGTAACCAGATGATATATCAAACATTTTTACTTATTGATGAAGGATTTTGAACATGAAGGTTTGTTCCATCTTCGCCAATTATTGATCTGTCAATTCAGCCTGAACATCCACATAGAATAATGTTATATTCTGCCTTAAATTTCTATGTCACCATAGTAGAGGAAAGTGCTGAAAAAACTTCTATTCTCAATCAGAAAACTTTGATCTACTTCAAAGATAAGAACACTTCATTATGTTCACAAAAAGTAAAAATGTCCTACTATGACATGAAATTTTTTAATATGATGATTAAGTGAAGTTTAACGTTAGTTTCAAATGAATAAAAGCACTTGCTGATGTCAGGTCATTTTTCATATTTAACCCTCTTCAAGTCCCCAGTTCTCACTGAAAACGCTTACATCTTTAGAAAAGATTAGGTTTTGTTTCATAGCATGACATAGAATTACACTGAGTTGTATTTCTTGAAATAAAAATGAAACATTTAAGTCATTAAGTTGACATTAGAAATAAAAGATTTTCAAATTACTATTCATAAGGCCACCCTCTCTTTTGTGTAGAGGATGTAGCTTAATGACTCTCTTGAACCTTGCGTTTTTAGACTCTCTGAAACAGCTTTGCAGTGACACAGAACATGTCTGGCACTATCCTGTGCATTTATACTAATGAATTAAGTAAATCTTTCTGAGGAAGAAAATTTCACTGTGCAGGAGAAAAGGATGCCTAACACAGGTCTTCACCCTAACTAGATTTTGCACATCTATTTTGTCACTATTTTGTCAGTGATTTTTGTGCTGTAACGAGAGGAAGTGAAAGAACATTTCTGGACTTATTGGTACTCTACCTATTGGTAAAATTCATGACAAATTGTTATTCCACTTGCTAGATATCAATCAAAAAAATGGAAGTTAACTGGGAAATAGGAAAACCATGTCTCTTTCTGTGAGGTGAGGTCTGTAAAGACATAGTCGTCTCTTTTCTTGGTTCTACCTCTTCCCTTTTAACAGTTTTCTCCCCTTCTGTTCATAACCCTGACCTTCACATCTCCTGCTACCCCAGAGTCACTTACCAGCAAGGATATGTTATAGCTGTGTCTCCTAAAATGTTTTTATTTTCCTTAGGCCCATTCTTTGGAGAACTTTTTTGCCATATGGTACTTATATGATCATATCTGTTATGGTCATGTCTAAAAGTTAACTGAAAGGGAGTTTAATAGTACCAAAGCTAAAACTGTGTGCAGTGCAAATATTTAGGAATTATGTGAGTAAAAGTTATCTGCTGCTTAAACATATATCTTTGTTACCTGTCTGTATTCCTTTTATGTACTATGAATCTTGCTTTATGTATGAAAAGAAATTGAGGATATAAACACATTCTGAAAAAGACATCCAAAATAGTGAATCAGAGGCTGTGGTGCCTGTATCTTTCTGGTGAACAGAATGGCAGTCTAAGGAGACTAACTCAGTTATATTCAAAATCTAGACTCAAGATGCCTGTGGTTAGATAAGATGAATTTCTCCCCTGCTGAGTTGGATCAGGTCCACTCGAGCAGTGAAACTGAAACTTCTCATGTGGCATCTCACGAAATTTCAGGCTGTGGTATCTACCAATAAGAGTTTCAACAAATTACGTAGGTTTTACTTTGTTTTGACCTTGTCAGTGCAATTTTGTGCTTATTAATCAGAGACACAGTGTTTGCTGTTTAAATCAAATATTTTGATTACATTGCTGCTCATGAGACCTACTTAGAGGCAAAAATGCCATTACATCTCTCTTGGGATGGGAAAAAATAATGTTGGCTATGTCGATGTCTTCCCACGTGAAGATTTAAAAGCTTACGTCTGAAATGCCCATGTGCATAGTATGGGTAGAATCAAATACTTGAAGGCATTTATGCTTGTAAAATCATTTAAATAAATAGGATTTCTGCAAATTTAATAATAAAATTAGTTCAAAGGCTGTATTCTATGGTTCATAGCAAATACCAAGTTTCATGGAGCTAACTTTTATGAAGCTGGAAGAATAAAAGCATGAAAATCAGTTAAGCATATGGAAGTATTCTGGATTTTTAAAGTCATTATTTTTTTGGGAGTGTTTTTTTTCCTTCTCTCAGATTAAAATTTACTTTTATTTCCTTTTGTTTAAAACAGGGCTTTCAAGATATTCTCTTGTGTTTTAACCCCAGTGGGCATATCAGCTCCAGTCAGCTGCTTGCTCATATGAGCACAGGGGCACTGGGGGAGAAAATCAGAAGGGTAGAAGAGGGTTTTAACCTTCTCACGGGTTGAGATAAAGCAAAGTCAGGAGTTAATTAGCTAATTCCCATTAGCAGACTGTAACAGTTAGTTGTGTGGACAAACACCATAACTCTGAAGTCCCCTCTTCCTCCTGCTCACCCCTGCTTTATATGCTGAGAGTGACATCATATGATGTGGGATATCCCTTGGGTCAGTTGGGGTCATCTGTCCAGACTGTGTTCCTTCCCAGCTCCTTGTGCATCCCCAGCCTGACTGGTGGGACAATGTGAGAAAGAGAGAAGGCCTTGAAGCTGTGGGAGAACTACTCAGCAATAACTAAAACATCCCTGAATTATCCAAGACATAGCACCATGCCTGCTATCCAAGCTGAAACCTGTATGCCTCTACAGTCACGTGCTTCACAGAGAGTGCCAGAATTTGCCATGCTCTGAACTGTTAAAAGCAAAACAACAATGGAGGACAAATAAGAGACTCTTATAATTTCAGTGTGAGATTATTACCTGTCTGGCCACCCTGGTTCAAAAAACTACGTAAGTGACAGACTTTGAAGCCGGCTATAAGGAGTAAGGGAATGGTTTGTTTTTTTGTCACTCTGTTTTTGCTTACAACTACCTATGAAATAAGACCTAGTATTACAGTGTGAAGTATATGTAGCATATGAAAACCAATGCATGTCTCAATTATAGGAACCAGATTGCCATCCCAAGACTTTGCTACATATTTGATCTAGGTTTAGTATGTACAACTTAAATCTAGACTGTGCTATGAAGAGGTGAAAGTATAGAAAGAGCAAAAGAAAAATGTTGGAAGAGCTGTAAATAATCCCAGTTTTCTGTCCTAGACTAAGAAGCCATAATGCCTACAAAGGTAGAAATACTGCTCTGTATGTATATGTTTATTTAAAAATGTTTGATGAATACAGATCAGTATCATGCAGTTGTAGTTTAGTATAAAAATGTTGTTAAAAAATACATTCATGATCATGAATTATAAATGAAGCAATAATTTCTGATTGTGTAATTAATATGTGTCCTGTTGATTCAATTTGTACTGCTTAAAGAGTTTGGTTCCTTCTTGTGCCAAAAACATCATCTTGTGTGTGAAAAAGTCCACTGCATCACAGAAAGAGATAAAACCAACCATCATGCCGTGTACATCTACATTTCAGGGAAAATACAGTGACAGTTTTTGAAAGGACAAAGGAATCTTTATCTGATCCAACATAATTGAAAAACTCTATATTCTCCATTAGAGGTGCTCAGGAGAATTTTGACTCAGATATACAAAGCTTTTTACAATCCTGAATGCCACTGAAATCAAAGGAGCTGAAAATCTAAATGTGGTTTTTGCCAGTGGCTTCTCTTTGTCAGTAAACCCACAGAATGATTTCAGTTCTCCTTGAAGTGCTCTGTGCATAAAGTTCTTACCTATTCTACTTTGAAACCCTTGATGGTAAAGTTAGATGAGCCATATGTGCAGTGAAGCGTGTCCTAGATATCTTTTGGTCTCTTACATTTGAAAATGTTGATAGGAATAATTACAGGATGAAATTTCCAGCCTCCAATGGAAGGTCAAGAGGAGCTGAGAGCAGTTTCACAGGGATAGCCTGCATTGGCAGTAGTCCATGGAGGAAGCCATATGTCAGCTATTATGTCAGTAAGCAAAACTTCTAGGTGTATTTCTCCAGAAATGAGAGAGTGCTCAGGGACTTTGAGCAATGACAAACTTCCAGACTGAGCTGTGTGCTTAATTAAAGCTTTAAACTACAACAGAAGGTGTACTTGCTATTTGCTTTTAATTTGGGCAAGTTAGAACTGTGCAAGTGATCACCTTGATTAATTGCCTAGATACTGTTAAAAATCTTCTTTTGACACTTCCAATCCCTGCCATTTAGAGTGGAATATGTGGGAATGAATAATCTTCAGTTTCATTCACGATAACAGTTTGATAGTTATCCCTCAAAGATTACAACAAATTCTGTGCCTGATGCAGCAATGATTTCCCCAGCTGCTGCTGGGAGGGGTGGAGAGGGAGAAGGAGAAGGTTCTTCCTTCCCTGAATCAGAGCACACTGAGTAAAAGGACTAGCATCATGCCTTCAAATCAAGCAAATTAGTTTCAAAACTGGCAAGAAAGTAGCCTTTTTTACCCTACCAGTGACTCGGTTATTGTTCTTTGGCATATCACATATAAGTATTTTCCTTCAGCAGCTTGCTGCTGTAAAATTGTGTTTGATTCACTCAATCATTAATCCAGTTTCTTAATATTATAACTACATTTATTTGACACTCTATACTTCTGCTAAAATTTAAACTGCTCTAGGAAATAAAATTAAACTGCCACAATGATTATAATATGCTGTGTGTAAACCACATATGGTGTATTAGAGCTGCAGATAATCTATAACATATATTCACATAGATAAATGTGATGGAGTATTGTACAAGCACACTAATTTGGCAATGGCACAAGGTACAGTGAAGTCTTTAAAGTCAGAAAGCACCAATGTTGAACTGATAATAATAAGGGCAAATGTCAAATGCATTAGAAACACCTTTGGGATGCTTGGTAAGAGTCTAAATGTCCAATTTAAAAGTAATATACTGTTACAACCCCAAAAGAAATAATTCATGGAAAGTTAATGATTTGAATATAACAGATCTTGGAGCTAAGTCAAGACACTTGGGTTTAGGTAATCTAGATTTAGCTTTTGCTTTGTGAAATACTTCCTTTGGGATTTTGAGGAAGCAAATTACTTTGAGTTACCAAAGATCTCTTTTAAAATAAAGTCCAGCATAAGTCTCACATTTTTTTCTAAATGCAAGTTTTAGGGCTCTTCAGCACAGCAATGAGTACTTTGTGAGAATCATGAGTTAGAGAAACAAACAGTGTCATTCTTGTTAGACTACTTAGTAAGTGATTTCCAGTTATCTAAAACTCTTCCAGTAGGTGATATAAACTTACACAAATAATTTTGGACTCTACTATAGTAATTTTTTTTTCAATATGTAGCATGAAACATGCATTCCTGTATAAAAAATTCACACATAACCATAAGTTATTACACTTAAATACTAATAGAAGCTATGGGATGTAACATTAAAGCCCCCAACTTTAAATGCTATTGTTCAGACACTAAGCTTTATCTAGAATTCCCTTGTATACAAGGGTATGTATAACATATATACAGATAATAGAAAAGAGAAAAGACTACATCTGGTGTGATGTGTCTTACATTTTTATGCATTTTCTTTTTCCTAAACAGAATAGAAAAAAATAGGAAAGATAGAGATGTAGCTCATATTGTAGCATTTTTATTTAACTTATAAGAAAGTAACTAACAGTAGCACCACACTCACTTCCCTAACAAGTGCTAGTAAAAAAGGCAGGAGCTAAATAACTTTCAAAAATCAGATAATTTTTATTGCTCTCCAACAAAAGGGTTTCATTTGTGATTTCAGTTGTAAAATCATATTGGTAACAAGCCATTTATGGTAAATTTTTTATTTGTTTTGCAAAGATGTTTCTTTTGCAGTTATAATCATTTGTTCAGTCCACAAGTGAGCATTTTCTCAGACAGCTGTTCTGTGATATAAGGTTTTTTCTGTCTTGTTTATTTGTAATGTTTTAATCAGCTTAACTTTTTTTTTATTTCTTCCACTTCTAGGTACTTGCCATCTGGTCGATTATGATGATGACTGTTTTTCTCCATGTCACAAAATTCAGTTTGTGAGCTCTGAAGACCCTGAGATCTGAAGATGATTGTTTCAATACAGGTAAATGTGAGAGGACAAAGAGAAGCTCAAAATGGGATCAGGAGATTTTAAAATGAAATTTTGTGGGGAAAAAGTTATAAAAAATATAGCTAACCCAAAGACCTTATTTAAGTCACAAGCTAACATAAAATAAATGCTCCAAGTGGGGAGGGCAGGTGGTGGGGCAGAAGAGAGTTTTGTGGTGTAGCTATAACTCAGCTATGACAGTAGGGTTGTATCTGTCATTAGTTCGCTGGAACTACAAGTCACTGACATCCTAAAATGTTAGTATTGTGGATTTACAGTAGTGTTGGATTTGAATCAAGAACAGTTACCATAGGTCTCCTAATAAAGTCTTGTTACCAGTTCTGGGAATCCTTCTTAAGCTTCATAGAGTTCTTGATTTGTCCACTCTTCCACCTTGTCCAGGCCTTTCTGTAAGATGTTTCACCCTTCTGACACTCCTTCATGACCCAGCACAGTGTCATCAGCAAGCTTGGCGAGGGTGATTCAATCCCAGCAACCAGAACATTTATGAAGATGTTTGAAATAATGTCTGAAGATGTTGATTGTGTTTAGGTCTAGGTTATCTGTATTCTTTTTGTGGGAAACTCACCTGCATATGGGGTTTATGTAGAAAGCAAAAAAAGTTAATTTTTAGCCCACATCTTCCACTTCTAAGTAAGACCATGCATACAGAATTTCATTCTCTATTTATGACACTTTCTAAATCCTTTTCTTCATCAAACACGGCCAAAGATTTCTGCCTTATTATGAAAGAAAAATACCAATGTGTAAGGTTTCCATTTCCTTTGGTAGCAGTTAGTGTGCGGTTTAAACAAAATAGAAAGTTATTCAAAAGAATTCCAAATTTTTGTGTGTGAGGTCGCTATATGATATAAATTGCTCTGTTTTCGGCTTCTTTAATATATTTTTTCTTTCTATTAAAACAAAAAACAATGACCCAAAATGAAAACCCCTTTCTCAGAAGACTCAGTTTCTCATATTCTTGTATTTTATTTTGAACCTCGTGGTATCACTTGGCATCTTTAAAGGAGAATAATAGCCAAGTTGTAAACACGTGCCACCTAGAGAATACAAACCTACAGTATATTAATCTGCTGACCTTTGCACTTGGAATATATCTAGTGCTCTTTATTTATAAAATCCTATCAGCAGTATCCTGCTACAATGTTATATATAGTAAGGGCTGTATATATCAGTTGATCTCTGTGTATAGTTTATGGCATCCAAGGTGTAGTAAAAGGATACATCAGGGTTTATCATCTGCAACCCGCTGGTCTCTTGACAGGCATTTCTGTTTAAGATATACGTCAAAGAGCTAAAGGAAAGTGTATTGAAAGAAGAAAGGTATCTATTAAAACAGTACAACTGGCAACATCTGGGAAGCCCATCAATAGAATTTTATAGCTTGCATTTGCTTGAAGTTAAGGTTTATTACATGAAACGTGTGGTAAAAGAATCATATAATTTGTCACCGAGTTGTTAGAGCAGAACCCCAGGAGTGTGTGTTGTATCCATTCCTACAATAAAAATAATTTCTGTGTACACTCACACACATACAAATACACAACACACCCACCAAGTGGTTCATCTGGCTGCTGTGTGCTAAATAGTGAATAAAGCCAGACATGATTCAAAGTTTCATGTCCATCCCTAAATAAATAAATAAAAAAAAGCAAAAATGATCTTTTACAGGATGAGTATACACCAATATTCTTTGGATTGTATGCAGATTAGTGCACAGTCATTGCTAAAAACACTGTAAATCCGATACTATTGTGCCTTTGTTTTAAATGATAAATGAATAGACCATATTGGATACCATGGATAGAAAAAGAATGCTGGAGATAATTGCATGCTTGGGGAAAAACATGAAGAGTTATAAAAGCCTCTTTAAAGGACTAACCCTCAGAGGTAGGAGTTCCTTAAAAAGATTCAGAACCCACTTATCATGTGAGTTAACATGCTAACTTCTTTTGCAGAAGTGACACTACAGCAGAGAAGTACACTTGAACTGCACTAGAAGAATGTATTGATTTCCTTCAGTTTCAACAGTCATGATCAAGATGCAATGTTTTCCCTACCTTAAATACTAAAACATGTAGAAATTTGTCTCCTTCCTTTGTGTATAAGCTGTCTGAACCCTGCAAAAGATGATGAGTCTTTTGCTAGTTCGGGGATGATTCCTTGCCCTTTAAAATAGGCCATATTCAGTTTATGGAAACATCATAACTTGAAGATTCAAGAAGAGAATCAAAGGAACAAAACTAAACCCTGAACAATGTATAAAAAAACCCCCTTTCCTTTAAAGTTTTGGATATTTTGGTAGAGATGATGAATAGACCAATTTCCACCCTCTTAAATAAGGGATATGTTATGGAGGTCACATATTTGGTGCATTACCTAATCACTATAATGAATATGTTAAAAGTTATTATAATGAGGCATATGTAGAAAAAGAAAGTCAAAATTACTACTCCATTAAGAAATTGCAGAAATTATTCCTTTCTCATTAGATATTAGAGCCACTCAATCCTATTTTACTCCAGTAGAAGCAGTTCTCTATTCAGCATTTCACTGATAGAAAACCTGGAAATCAATCAGAACTCTTATTTCTATATCTAATTATGTACTTTTATATCTTGTTTAGAAAATTTTGTTGAAGAGCCCTCAGGCTCCCTTCTAAAAGTAGTACTGTTAGTTATTTTGGAAATGATTCAGCCTTATTACTTATACTCTTTTCTAGGCAACTGTTTTTTACTTTTGTCAGAGGTTTTTAACTGGGTTAGGCTTTAGAGTAGGTTTTTTTACAGGGTTGGATTAAATTGCTGAAGTGTCCCATATGGTTAGAACATTTGGTTCTTTTAAAACAGGAATTACATGTGACTGCAGATGATAAAAAAAATTTTAAAAATTTGTATGCATAAGAACAGAGTAATATTCAATTATACCATCAGTTAGAGGAATTATATTGGAGTTCA
The DNA here is from genome assembly GCA_013397955.1 of Grantiella picta. Classification (NCBI taxonomy): domain Eukaryota; kingdom Metazoa; phylum Chordata; class Aves; order Passeriformes; family Meliphagidae; genus Grantiella; species Grantiella picta. The sequence goes on along the minus strand of VZRM01006765.1, from coordinate 568,671 downwards.
GTAACTTTTTTAAAGTTATAATAGATATGAAGACTCCACAAGCTGTCCAGATTTTAAAAATTAGAATTTAAATAATCCAAATAATGACTGCTGCTAAAGAGTCATGACTGTAAAAGGAAAATCATAAATATAACGTCCTTAGGGGTTTCTTTCATTATATAAAAATTGCCAAAGTTGTTACATTCAATTCTTTTAGCCAAAAAATTTGTCAAAGGCTATGTAACATACAAAAGTTAGGAGTTCAAGGTAAGAGTGAGTTTAAGACAATAAAGTACAAAATAGAACAGTTAAATTAATAAAAGCGTATTTGTTTTCAGAACCACAGTTGTTTTGTGGGTAAACATTTTATATAATTATTTAATCCAAGTTGTTCTGTTTCTCTAGTATTGCATGAAATGCCTTATGGGTCTTGCACCATGCAGAGACGACTTCACACACAAGTGAAAACAGAAGGAAACAGCTACTCTGACCTCCTCAAGCACCTTTTTCATTGTCAGCATTAACTCTTCCACTCAAATTGAGCTAGACATCTCAAAAAAACAATTTATCAGCTATTTTTGTTTTCAGAAGTTTCTTTACTAAAAGGACAAAAATTTTCCTGTTTAATTGTGATGATATGACATGTACTGAAGACAACGAAAAATAAAAGTGCATGTTCTGACTCCAACAGTTAAGAATAATTACATTAAGTAAGCTTCATTTATGTGTTATAAAGCCTTATTAAATAGATATAAATCTAATATTTAAAATGCATTAAAAATTAAATACAGCCTTTTTTTTCTGATTAGGTGTTTCTTATAGGAGAATGTAGTAGACTGGAACCAAACAAGCTCACCTCCTTCCCCCACTGCAATCTTTCCATGTGTCTTGCAGGTGGTAGTACTTACAATCCCCTACTTGCTGGCAATTATCTGACACTGTATTAATTCTATTTTGATTAATTGCCATAATGCTTTTCACAGTATGAAGCAATTTTAAGTTTATGAAGGGAGGGGCACAAAGATACCACATTTTAAGTAATGGCTTCTGCGCTATAGAGTAGTTCATGAGCTCTCATTTTCTGTCTGAAACTTTTCCTGAAGTGATTTTTGATACCTATCACATTATAGCACTTTCTATATATCATGTCTTATTCACCTGAGGTTTTATCTTTGGATTAACAGACAGGTTAGTTTGGACTATTTTTAATGGAGAGGGAAATCTCATTATACAGTGCAAAGATGAGTATTTCTGAAATTAAAGATAATAAGTCAAAGGCATTAAACTATCAGCTGTCTTAACAGCTAAGATACTGACACTTCTGAACATCAAAGCTTGGTCTAAATTGTCCCTATTATTTCTAGATTAGGGAAAAAAAACCAAAAAGGATTCTGTCTGAAAATTATCTCTTTCAGGAAATTACCATATTTTCCACTTTTGCATCTACACACTATGGTTATGGATAGTGTTTGCTGAAATTGTTTGACTAATTATAGTCACATTTTCCTGGCTCTTTTAAATTATGCAATAGTTTGTTTATTAAAAGGGAAATTGTATACTGGAATGAATAACCCTGTACTAAGATGTGAAACTTTGATTGTCATTTTTTATAAGTAGAAATAGGAAATATTTAATATCTGAATGATCAGAGAAACAGGAACATTGAAGTGTATATTTCACTCGCTTGCTATCTATTGTCTAGGCCTGAAAAAATGCACTGTTTGACAACTGCAATGCATTACAGAGTGAGAAATCAGGTTTTGCAGCATTTCCATCATCTACTTTCAAAGACTAACTTTATGCGTGCATATAAACATATGTAAAGAAGATCAACATCTTATTCATTAAGGTGATTTCCACAGACAATACCTGATGCTTTCCAGAAAACACAAATAGCCATGTCAAAATTGATTAGAACACACAATACTAGAAATAATTCTTAGATTTACAGTGAAACTCCAATTTGTCCCTATCTATAAGTGAAGGCTATGTTTTCAATTCATTCATACATGATAGCAAAAGTTTTATGGTATTTAAAAGCTTTTGGCTTTAGTTATTAGACATTCTCATACCTCAGAAATTAAGAGATCACTACATATTCTTAAAGGAGAGTATACCATCCAACCTTTGAATGATTACCCTCAGTGGCTGCTATAATTTTTAATGATTGATACTGGCATTACATATTTCAGTGTGTTAGCCGGAGGTAATTTTCGGAAATTTTCTATGCATCTTTCTTCTTAGGTTTGTCATGAGTCTTAAGCAAAAAAAAAAAGACTTTTTTTCCCTCCTATAGCATAGAATCATAGAACCATATGTAGAATATCCAGACTTGGAAGGGACCCACAAGGATTGTAGAGTCCAGCTCCTGGCCCTGCACAGGACCATCTCCAAGAGTCACACCGTGTGCCCAAGAGCATTGTCCAAATGCTGCTTGAACTCTGTCACACTTGGTGCTGTGACCACTTCCCTGGGGAGCCTGTTCCAGTGCCCAGGCACCCTCTGGGTGATGAAGCTTTTCTTAATGTCTGATCTAAACATCCCCTGACTCAGCTTCTTATCCCTCACTTGGGTCCCATCATGGTGTATAATGCATCATTTAGAAACAAAATTAAGCGTTAAAAATGTAAAATAATAAAACCATAAAAAACCAAACAAACAAGCCAACAATAAAAATGGAAAGTATAATGAATAAGATGTATCTCATGAAGAATGACGATACATACATTTATGCTAGAATGAATATATGTTAAGCTACTTTTAATTAAATATTAGAGTAATCCTCCCCTTTCCTTCTTTTTTTTTCTTTCTTTTTTTTTTTTTTAATGTAGACCAACAGAATACTTAAAAAAGGTTTAAAACAAGAACTGAAAAAGACAAATAGAAGTGCAGTCCATTCTTTTGCTTTATGGAAGGACTGTAAATTTGTTAAATTATCACAAATGTATATGATATTCTTCAATAATGAACTTTGATTTTAAATGTAAAAGGACTAGTTGATATCATGAATTAAAACTGACAACAATAAAACTGGAGGAGCATGACACCTCCTTAGGACAATTTTCATCCCACGAAGTGGACTGGGAATGTAGGAAAAGGTATTCTGCCTTTGGTGCAGAAGCTCACCTGCATCCAAAGGGTTGCTGATGGAGGAACTAGCTGTGAAAGGTGAAAGAGATCTTTATTTTGGAGACAGCAGATCAGCAAACGAGCAGATGCTGTGCTGAACCAATGACCATGGTGGAGCATTCTTTCAAATTCATGCAGACTGTCATAGAAATGTATTCAAAATTGTTTTGTGAAGTACAATGTGGCTAGATATGGGGATAACCTGAAGAAGTCTGATGTCCTCTGTGGTACCAGAGGAAAGAGAAAACAATCCTGAAAGTCTCCTCTGGCCTTCAACAAATTAAATCAAATCGAGTAAAAACAGCAGTGACCAGACACTCAGCCCAAGGAGAGGTGTAAGAAGCACAGAAAGGGTGAAGGATAACAGGGAAAAAAGCTATGAATTTGCATTTCTAATCCATTCTGCCCAGCTGCCAGCTTCTCACAACTCCAAGCACCCATTTAGAAGTTTCTGGCTGAAGTTTTGTGCTAAAGGGCTTCTTACATGGACATGCTTGTCTAAAACCAGAAATTTCTTAGCAGGTGCACAGCATGTTTCTGTCTCTCCAGTTCATCAGCATTAATAATTTTGTCCCTTGAATTTTTTTAATAGACACTTCTTTTAATTTTTCAAAATTTATGCAGATTTTTGGCATACCCTAAAACCATAAATACTTTTTCTGTCTTGAAATACATATTTAATAATATGTTTCACCTTTATAAGACAGCTTACAATGACAATGGCTTACATTCTTTGTCAATGTCATTGTTACATCTCCAGTAATGTTAAACATTTTTATGTAAAGCTGTTATGTTGGGATTCAGGAACTTTTGAAATTGTCTTAAGTGAGAGAACTCTACAGCTAATTTTCTAGTTTAAAAAAAAAAATTAAAGAAAGCTTGTTTCCAGTAATGGCATATCAGACAGCTTGAAGTAGATCATTTCTCAGAAAGGCTATGTATATTATTTCAGTTAGATGTGAACGGAATTTGAACTTGTATGGAAGATTATGGTAAGTGAACTATGTGACTGACAAGATATTATAATGGAGCAGTGCAGCAAGAACAGATTGTCAATAGCAGTTTTGGAATTCTAGATGTGATGTTGAAAGATAAACGTCCTGATCTGACTTGTTTCCACTGTCTCCTCAATCTCTTTAAATATACTATATAAACTCTAATCAAAGTAAAATGGGGCACAATAAAGGTCCGTGTAAACAGTGAAAAATTTGATCAAAATGATGAGCTATCACATATTAAAAAAAAAAAAAAAGAAAATTAGTTCTAGAGGGTGAAGACCACATATTTAGAGCTTTATATTGTATTTTTAGTACAGGGAAAAATAAAAGGTGCAAGAGTAACCTGTCTTTAAGAGGTTAAAATCAATTAAGTGTTCCAAAACTACTTAGAACATAATGTCCTCTTCTGTGTTTACAGATGACTGCATTGTAAGAGGAGATGATCTCTTTGTCAGGACACAATTTCTGCCAGGAGACAGAGAGGATCAGCCTAATGTTAACTTGAAATCCAGCTTGCATACTCTGGTAAGAAACTATAGTTCTGTTTGTTATAACAGTTCTCAAACACTTTCTTGATTCATTCTTCAGTGCAGTTTTGAAGAAAGGCAAGGAAATCTGAGAGAGGATGTTGTTATTCAATGTTTTCTACTAGAATTACCTCAAAAAAAAAAGATTTTATTAACATATATTGATTATTCCTATTCATGCCTTCTATGTCTCATATATTTGTGCATATTTTTGTAAAGACACACTGATATCTAAAGTTGTAGTATTTTCGCTTTGTCCAAGAATGAAATTTGGATTTCTTTATTTATTTAAATGTCCACTATTCTGTCTTTTTTTCTCAGACTGAAGGTCTGAACACCCCTTCTGATATACATGGCCTCCCCTGAAACAGAAGTCTTACACAAGAAACAGAATACAGCACCTTATTTTTGAATATTCCAGCATCTAAGGATAAAACTGAATCTGTGATGGACTAATACATTTAAAAATTGTTAAATGGTAGTAGCTCCAGTTCTAATACTATACACTCATATGTGGCATAACAGCAAATTTTTCAATTAGCTTGCTTTTTTGTCTCACAGGAGTTTTGCTCCCTTGCAAGGTTCTAGTCAGATTAGAGTTCACCTTTAAGTTAGATATCTGCTCTTTAAAAAGCACATTTGACTTACTTTACAGTCATTAGCCTGACTGGTGAAAATCCTCTTGGGGTAATGAAGAGAAGGAAAGGCTGATATAACCATTTGTAATCATTACTTGTATTAGGCTCTCTCTGCGTTGAGAAACCTACTTGAGAAATACAGGGTAGGTGGTTTATGTAGCAGATAACTTATCACACATTGAAGGCAATGAGAGAACTGCCATTTAGGAGTTATCACTGAGGTAACTGCCTTGTGCTGTGTTAAAGGTATTTGTAATGTCTCCTGGCTTCATGCTGGTTTCACTGATTATTTGTCTAGAAAAAGACAACACAAAGTTTTCCAAATAATAACCACATGAGAACCCTGTTGGGCCTACACCTTCTATATATTAATTTGAAAAACCTTCTCCACCTTCTCCCCAGAGAAATTTGGGACTGATATTAACGATATTTTTTCAGTGAGCACACACCTCCTTTCTATCTTTCTAACTGATTATGAAGCTACCCTCAATCATTACACTCTTATATACCATATTTTATTTCAAAATCTTCATTAGTCTACCACTGTATAGAGAGACCCTTTGCCAGTTCTGGGCTATTTCCTTCTGCCATGTAATTATTCTGTTCCTAGCTTACACTGGTTCAAAAAGAATATACTTAACTTCATTGAACCCTAAGAAGGGGAAAGATTATTTTTAAAAGTGGAAAATATAAAAAATTATAATTAGAGACATCACTTGGGATAAAAATCTCTTAGGGTATTCAGAGAAATAGGTGTGTGACAGAACCTGGTGTTCAATGTGCATGCTTTTTTTTTTCTGTTTACTTTTAAATATTGAGGAATTTTTAATCTTAGTATTATCTTGGAAAGCAGAGTCCAAAATGTACTTTTGAATACAGTGAATAATACTAGTGACTTTTTTAGATACAAAAAAATTCCTTTTATTGATGTATTTAATGAACATTGAGGTAATGGAGAATAAGCTCAAATACTAGGGAAAAAGTAATTCACATTTGGCTGGGGGAGCACATGGCTAAGTTGTATTGTTGTGCCAACCATGGCCTTCAGCTGAACTTCTCTGATTATTTGAAGACATGAAGGAATAGAAAATTTTAAGCTGAGGATCCAATAACATGACTAAAAGAGGAAGGGGAGAAAATTGGGAGTGGAGTGGAATTAAAGGATAATAGTTCTAATTATAAACTTGATTGTTGGCTGGCTACTCATATACTGTGTAAATCTATCATCCTGGTTTTACACTAGGTACTCTGTATTTCTTACCAAAATTATATTCATAGTGCTTATATGTTAGAGTTTGGTGAATTCATGCAGACCTTTGACAAATTCCTTGGCTTTGAAGTGATAACTCAGATTGTCAAAGGGTGTCTGTGACAGGCAGGTCAAGGTGCAAAAATCAAGATGCTCAGAATCAAGATGCTCAAAAATGTTTTTCAACATTAGATAAAAGCAATTTTACCTTTTTAAAGGCAAGAGTCCTCTTTTTTTTAATCATACTTCAAACTTACATTTAACATCACTGAATGTTTACATTCAGCACCAGTAAATGGTTTTCTCCTGTGATCCATCCTGCATCACACTAATAAAATCACCTGAGACTGCATCATCTGCCTATTACCACAATATGTCTCATCTGATTCTGGTTAATTGAAGCATCAAAACCAAACCAAGCAGCAGTAACAGCCCTCTCAGCTTGATCTGTACTCCAGAACCAAACCTGCACAAATAGACTCAGTTTTCAGGTTTGTACTGAACTGCAGAGTCTGGACTAGCTCAAGCTTTTACATTTTTAAGATGAATGTTAGAATTCTTATGGTTTCTGTAGGAGTGTTTCCTTCTTTTTCTCTTGATCATCTGAACAAACTAAGGAAAGAACATCTACATTAAATCACTGAGCACTCAGAATTCATATTTTATATGTTAAATAACGTCTTTTAATAAATTCTGGCTTTTGATTTCTGATGGAGCATATACTTGACTAATGCTTACTGAAAACAAAGGAACTCATGCCGTTTGTAACAGGAGCTACCAGCACTTATTGTATCACAAAATGAAGTAATCTTTAGGCAGACAAAAGCTTTGTTTCAGTGAAGGTTTCTTATCATCATTGATACACAATCACAGAGATGACAATGGGCCAGGAACAAATATTTCCCTTAACTAATCAAGCGAAAGCTTGATTGTACATTGTCGTTTACAAGGCTCTTTGTTCTATGAATGGTACAGAATATAATTGTGTTACTTGAAACATGGCATAGCTTTCTGGTAAGAATTCACTTGAATATAAGTATTGCACATACCACACTATTTAAATATCTTCACTAATGAGCTAATATTCCTCAAGCTATTTAAGCATATGGAGGTCATTATGTACAGTTGAGTTTATAGAGGGGTTGCTGTTTTCCATCCATAGCTGCTGTAAAGTGAGACAGGCTGTGAAGGAACTTCTGAAGTGTCTGAAGACTTCGAATGTTCCAGCCAGAACGTTTTCCCTGTTCTGTCTGCTTAGTAGTCCCAGGAGGCAATAAAAGTAAAATGGGTTATAAAATAGGACATATGGACAAACTTGCTGTTGCAGCAGGTATGGATTACGTAATGAGAGACATCAAATATCTGACATGAAAGGAGCATCAGCTAGGTGCCCACTCACCCTGTGATACTGACTTTGAGAGTTTCTGTGGGGTCTGCTTGAATAATTGACATTTATCCAGAGACAAGGAATCTGTAAGTTTGTCCTTATCTTTGAAGCCGTCTTCTTGAGCTGATCTCATGCCTGACAGCCAAGTCTTCAAACATGCAGCTACATCAGATCACATCTCAACATGTAGGTAAAGAAAATTACTAGTAGACAGTAGGACTGGTGTGACTATTTTAGCTCCCTAAGAAAAGTTCAAGAATTAGGGCAAATCTTGTTGTGCCATATTACAGGTTTTCAACCTTAGTAAGTTGACTAACTTACTAGTAGTAACGCTGTGACCTTGCAGGCACCGTGATAATTAAAAAAACCACTGCTATTACTCGTATTTTCCTGTTAAGTTTCAGAGCTGATGTGCAATTGAAAAGTTACAAATATTTGTGGGGGTTTTCCCCTGTAAGAAAACAATATTTCATATTATGGACATATTATGGAAACAGTTCATCAAAAAAGTTTAACTTCTAACCATCTGATGTTCCACAAACACATTACTTCTGTACAAAATCAGCATGTTTTACAGGTTAGTGAAAAAAAATTGTAACAATAAATGGATCCTGGCCTGTTTCAAAAATCTGCCTTTAAATGTATCTGAGATTGCAAATTCAAATTGCCAGTGGATCTTATTCCTTAAAGTTAAGTCAACTCGGAGTAAAATCCAGATGTTTTCTACCTTTTCTTCCTCTCCTTTATCATATCCTTGAAATCTTACCGTAGTGAAAGTGAAAAAAAGCTACTCACAAAACATACCCATGTAAAATTAACTATTCAGGGTTTATTATTTGTGTCTTAAGCAAGGCAGAACAACTGAGGAAATACTTGTTTCGTTTCCTTTGTTTTCTGTTTTAGCTTCCTTGAGAGTACATTAGTATTTTACTATTTTATAGCAATTAAGAAATTATTTGTTTAGGCCCACAATTTCTTAACTTCAAAACCTATGTGTAAATTCTACTGGGATTTATAGATTAAACACATGCTTAAAGAGAATGTGTAATTAGATGTTTTGCTGAATTGGATTTTTAATTGCTAATTTATTTTTAGTAAAGTTTTATTGACATCCCTGTTTATTTAAAGGAGCTATTAGGTTTTCAACATAAGATTTCTCTTGCAGAATTTCTGAAAAATTACCAACATTAAAGCAATGAGGTAGAATTAATTATTAAGAACTTAGAGACAAAATCAAACAGGGACCAATAAAACTGAAACCCCATGTATTTCTTTTGGAGTTTTTCCATGCTAATAAAGATGAAGTGTACAAACACGTTATTTCATCTATGAAGTTCTTCGAGATCTGCTTTCCCTCACATACAGTGAAATAACTTTATGGCTGGTAGAAGAAAGAAGGGTTGGGTTGTGTTTTTGTTGGTGGTGTTTTTGGGTTTTTTCCAAACAAAATTTGCTTTGTCAAAATAAAAATGATATTGTAAAGATAAAATGGAAATAACAATAATTATGAAAATTGAGACTTTTGCTTTATGGAAAAGTAACAATATATAGGTGTCCTTTCTAATAGAGAAGGAAAGTGACTTGTAAAATCTCAAGCCAAATGAGAGACTTCAAAGCTTTCACCAAGATTTATTTTTGTTAGCAATATGGGAGAACAAATAACAAAGCATATTGCAGGAGAGAAATGCTGAAATTTCATAAACAGTATTTTTTGAAACCACGATCTGGTTTACTGACAACATAAAACAGACTTGGTGTAACAAAAAAGCATAATTTGTCACAGGAAAGAAGCTGGCTAGCTTGATATAGACATGATCCCTATCAAAATTCAGTAAGACCACATTGTATTTGCCAGTGATCTCATTCATTACTGGATATCCTAGTGGCATTTATATGCTTTTTTGTGTGTTTAAACTAAAAGATAAAATTGCTGATGAGAAAAATATGTGTACGCACCCTTTTCTAGGACAATTTTTTTACCCATTAAGCTGTTATTTAAGACTTTGTAATTGTTTTCAGTATTGTCTCTTTTGGACTGGGCATCCCCCTGCCGATACTGGGCTGCTGTTCCTCCCTAGGAGCTAAGAGGCACAAGGTGGGACAGAGCTGGAGGCTCTGGGCTCAGGCAGACAGGAGAGACAGCCGCAGGGGCTGCAGGGGGGGCAGACTGAGTGTCCCTTCAGAAGGCACTGCCCTCAGCAGTGAGTCTATGGTTCTATGTAAAATGAGGAGTGCATCTTTGACAAATTTTTGTGATTTATAAGTTTTACACATTTTTTTTGTTTCAGTTTTTCTATCTACAAGTAGTACATTTATTATCCTCAAGTCAGACATTGTGTTATAATGAAGTGGAGAAGGTTTCATTGCAATGAGGCAATGGCCTCTTTTCTTAATTATCTTATATGTAAAAGTTCATTGGAATGAATACAAAAATCTGTAGTGAGCAGAGTAGGTACATTGAAGGCCATTCGAATTCAGGTTTTGTGTATTCATTGCATGCACTTCTATCTGACATTTTACCTAGGATTTTAGTTGAAAAGGTGCTGAAATACAGAAAACAGGCTAAGCTTCTGGGGCAGCTAAATCCATCAGCTTAGTGCTGTGCTAATGTCACCTTGTGGCTTCCTCTTTATTGTGAGAGTAGGAAAGATCTTACCTTTACCCGTAATATATGGATACCTCCCATGCAAGTGGACAGCAAAAAAAACCCTTCCTTCTTAGTTCCTCCTTCAGGTTTCTCAAAGAAATTACCCCCTGGGTAAGTCTGGGCTTTCTCTGTTGCAGACCTTTGCACTTTTGCAAGACAAAAATGAAGGATTTTGTAAACAACCAAAAGAAAAACCCCGAACTTCACTCTCCATATTAGTTTTGTACCAAAGTAAATGCTTGTTATAGAGTGCCCAAGACAAAATCAAGTTTTTGGTACTATAAAGTCTGAGTACTTTGCAGGAGAATTCCTTATCATTGGGCATTTCACATGAGCTTGATATCTCACTAGGGAAAGATATCAAACATTTTTGTGCACTTAAAATCTGTCCAGAAATTCCAGATCAATTACTTGTACATAATCATCTGAAGGTGTTATAAAAATGCATGTAGAGTTCCGAGTGGATTAAGCACAATCAAAAGTTGACATAATCTAAACAAAAATTCAGATTCTTCAGGAAAAAAACTCAGTCAACTCCTTTCAAAACTTTTTGGGAACAGAAATTATTTTAAAAACCAAGGATAATTCTGTGTCTAACGAAAAAATTGGTAACATTATCTACTGCCAAAAGGAAATCTCCTGAGGAGCATTAGCATTTTTCTGAAATATGTAATCGGAAAGATTTAATCCAAATAATTAGCTGATTGTGTTTAAAAAAAAAAAAAAAGAGTGGGAACCTGCTTATTTAGGGAATTACTTATGTATTTAGAAATAGTGTTCCAATTCTGTTTCCTTTGAGAACCAAGGCAGCCACCAAGGCTGGCATGTATAAAACAAGTTCTGTAAGACCTAAATCAGTAACTGGGGAACATGCACAGGGCCTCCCTCATGGCCTGTGAGTGGCCTCTTCAGGAGCAGCTGAGCAGGTCCCTGGCTCTGTTGGTTTAATAAGTCAGGTCTGCCATGGCTCTTTGGGGAGCTAAGAAGTGAGCAACTCTGCCTGTTATGCATCTCACATCTGATCATAGAAACATGGAATGATGGAGTGCTTTCAGTTGGAATAGTCCTTAAAGACATCTTGTTCCATTCCCCCCTGCCATGGACAGAGCCACCTTCCACTAGATCAGGTTGCTCAAAGCCCCCTCCAACCAGGAATGGGGCGCCCACTTCCCTGGGCAACCTGAGCCAGTGCCTCACTACTTATGACAGGAAGAATTTCTTCCTAATATTCACTCTAAACCTACCTTCTTTCAGTTTAAAACCACTATCCCTCATCCTATCACCCACTCCCTGATGTCTGCATCTCATTCTGAACAGACTATGTCTATAGCCTGTAGGTTCCGCTATGAGAAAAACTTTTGAACCTCTGTTGTCAACAGGAAATTGTTCTGTCTTTGGGCAATATCCTAGTAAGTCCTCTGCTAATGAGGTTGATAGACAACAGCTCTTTGTTTTTCCCTGGAAATCATCTCCATCTTTTTTTTTTCTCTTCCCACAGCTGTCTGTAGCTGGAAGATTTTCCAGAGACACTTTGATCTGTTGACAAAAGGTCAACAGCTAAAAATACAGCTCGTCACCTGAGTATTGCTTAAAAGAGAATACTGTTCAGATGGAATCTTCTGTATCCATGAAAACATGACAAGTGAGAGGTCTGACTTGTCACTCCTTGGCAGGAAGCTAGGGAGTGATGATTATGGTATTCAGTCAGCTCATGTGTTGGCATTGTGCTGACGAAGACACATGAGCTGGAAATTTCAGAGGAACTCAATACATTGGGGAGAAAGATAATTTTAAAGAAACTGCACTGTGGACGTGCTATGTAAGAAGATGAGGCTGAGCTGATATTTAGACTTAGCTGAAAAAATGATAACCACCCCACTTTTCACACTGAAGAATGCTTCTCCAGAGAGGGAAGGAGAGCTGAAGAGAGCAGAATCACCAGTCTCAGTCCACATTACACTGGGAATGGACTCCTCCTACCTTATGGGTTAGAAATCTAATGATGTGGAGGAGTATAAAAAATAATAATTTAAAAAACAAATATATATATATATCTATATACTTTAACATTTTACACCAAATTTTATATTTCACTTGGCCTGCTCTTGGCTCCTTCAAAAACCAAGCCAATAATACCAGATTGAGACTGTAGCAAATTTCATAGTGAATGTTTTTTCATTAAAAAGCCTGAATCCAGAGTCATCTAATGCTATCCAAGGCTAAACCAGCTTAGGCAGAGCTTTATGTAGAAAAAGCCCACCACTTACTAGCAAATTATGCAAAAGAGAAAGCCAATGTAAATAATCTATTAGAATTCACTAGTAATTATGCATGTTTTCTCTTCTATATCTTCTGTCCTTAGTCCAGTAATAATGAGCTCTCTGTGAAGAAAATACCATGACATTTCAACACATGCATTTAAAAAAAAGTGGAACATCCCAGGACTAAAATAAATCAGTTTTTGCCTTATGTGAACTAGTGCAAAAGACAGAATCGGACAACTTGAAAATTAACACTTTTCTAAACACGTTGTCATACAGAAGTAAAAGGTGGCAACTTTTTTATAGAGAAGATGGGAAAATATCATATGCTGTATTTGGCTATGTTTTCACATTCTTCAAGCCTTTGTCACTCCTCCTTTTTCTAAGCATACACTCTGTTTTCTTTATTCATCATCTGACAATCTTTCCTGAGAGAACGGAAGAAGAAAGTTATGAATAAAAGACTCCATTTCTTGTCGTGTTCATAAACAACGTACTAAATTTGAAAGAAGGCTTTCACAGCAATTTTAACAGCCAAATGTAGCAGCTCATTTAGAGTCTGACTTTGCATGCAGCCAAAAAGCTGATACACATTGATGAAGAGTTCTGAAAATATTGTGTCAAATTCCTCTTTTATTCAATACACAAAGTAGAGCCGGACTAGTTTTCAGGGAGTTATAGACAAAATTTTCAAAGATGTCATGGATATAGTTGTACATAATTTCCAAACATTCTAATAGTAATTACAACAGGTCACCCTAAATAATACTGAAAATATTAACTAGTAACAGCGCTGACTGATCATCTCTTTTCCACTAAGGACTCTGTTTCATAGATGATATTTAAAACCTCAAGCAGGATAACACACATAAATTGAATAAAATGCCTGCAGGATCTGAGTCTGTAATAATTTTCAGGACTGTGACAGTACATAAGGATTATTTTTAATCATTCCACATAACTATTTTAAGGCTTCATCTGTTCAATGTTTAAAGTATTTATAATCCATAGTTTATTGAATAAATGAGACTAAAATAAACACTGACAACTCCTGGTGCAGATATGAAAAGGGCAGGTTTGTTCCTCACTTCAAAGACACTTTCTGAGTGTGTTAAACATTTATTAAATTATACTTTGCACATAAATATATATATATGCATATGAAAATCCAAGAAGAAATATTCCAACATCACAGTGGGAGACTAGAAAATGATTAAAATATCAGGACAACTGGGATATGAGGTGAGGGAAGAATGGCCATTTGACTTTTGGCTGACACTTCCAACCATATGTGACACTTCCAACCATATGTTATAATGAATGTAAAAAATCAAATTATACACTTGACTGAACAACATCATGGGAAAATTTGTAGTCCAATTTGTTTCTTGAAACTGAAACTGATACCTGCTTTCTAAAATGATGCCACTGCTTTAGCTGATCTGGAGCTAATTCCAGTTTTGTGTTTGGCAGAACTATGCCTGTGAAACCTATGATATAGTCTGCATTTTCCAGCATCAATAAAGTTGCTTTACCACATAAAAAAGAAGCCAGAGGGAAGAAAATTGATCACTTAGTCTTATAATAAACAAATACATTGAAAAACTTGTGATGGAAATAGCTTTTTAGTTTCTGTCCACCAGTTTCTGGAAATCATTAACAAGGTCCGAGTAAAAGTGGGTGCATGTCACAAACACAGGAGTCGGAACGAGATTTTCCTGGCTTTCTGAAATCCCCATTCCTGTGATTCCTGTTATGTTTGTTTATATACGATATCAGTCAGATTTGAGTGTATTAATAATTGAGAACAAATAACATTTGCTAGCTGATTCTTAGTAGCTGATTTAACTCACTCAACCTAACAATTAACATGTTGCCTTCATCTTTGGTAGCACTGTAATCATATTGCTTGTGAAATAGAGAGCTACCATTGACTAGAGGTGCAATTAATATAGAGCATGAGAGAAGCCTTAAAGTAAAAAATTAAGCTTCCTTTTGTTACTATATGATCTGTTGTAGCCAAGTAATTTTGCTGCAATTTTACAGCAGTTATAGACTGACAACTTTCCTAGCCAAGGACTGGAAAACACACTGCTAAAGACAGCAATATAATATTATACAAATACAAGTGTAGGTTGGGCTGAGAATGGGAGTAACCCTAAGGAGAAGGACTTGGTGGTGTTTGTGGATGAGAAATTCAATATGACCCAGCAATCTGCACTTGCCCAGAGAGCCAAACATGTCCTGGGCTCCATCAAAAGCAGCGTGGCCAGCGGGGAAGAGAAGATAATTCTGCCCGTGCTCTTGTGATACCTCACCTGGAGTGCCATACCCATCCCTGGGGCCTCCCCATAAGAAGGACATGGATCTGTTGGAGTGAGTTCAAAGAATGGGAACAAAGAGGATCAAAGGGACGGAGCTCCTCTCCCGTGAAGACACACTGAGAGCTGGGGCTGTTCAGCCTGGAGAGCAGAAGGCTCCAGGGAGATCCTTATATCAGCCTTGCTGTACCTGAACAGGGTTGACAAGAGAGCTGGAGAGGCACTTTTTACAAGGGCATACAGTGATAGGATGAGGGGTCATGTATGAAAACTGAAAAAGTGAAGGTTTGGATTAGATGTTAAGAGAAATTCTTTAGTCTGAGGGTGCTGAGGCACTGGCATAGGTTGCCCAGAGAAGTTCTGGGTGCCTCTTCCCTGAAAGTGTTCATGTGGAAGGCATGACTCCCCATGGCAGGGGGCTTGGAACTAGATGATCTTTAAAGTCCTTTCCAACTCAAACCATTCTACTATTTCTTTCATATATTTTATAATTTCTCAGGAAGTAGTAAGTCAAACAAAAAAAAAAACAAACCAAAACTAACCAACTAATCAAACATAAAAAAATCACAAGCCAAAGAAAAAATTCCTTACATTTTTCCCTACTTGACTCATTCTCTAAGTTTGAACAACACTTTAGGGGGAAAAATCCCAGGAAGCTGTGCTGGAGAAAAAAACAGATTTATACTGTCCTTTCTAAAACAGAGCCACAATGCAAATTCTTTTGGCAAATTAAGGGGTAAATATAAAACTAGGACTGTTTTTAACTGAAACAGGAGTAACCAATGCCTTCACTAGACAAAATACTTAAGGGCCATCTTTAAGCTCACCTCTAAAATATTCTTGTTTTTAAAATATTGGTCTTGACCTACAGTATTTGAAAGTTTGTGTAACCTATTACGTTGCATCAAAGAGAACATTCTAAAAATAAAAAAAAAAACACATTGTAGCTTGTCTCTTGGAGACTTTGTCAAGAAAGCAAAATGTTTCATGAGAGAAACTTCTAGAATGGATGATTTGTTCATTAGAAATAATCCTTTCAAGCATTATTCTGGGACTAACAAAACTGAAAAGGGAGTTCATTCTGACACCAGTTTGGTTGTTAATTGTTCCATAGCTATATTTAGGGGTCAGGAGGGGTTACTACTCACATGTTACTATGAGTAAAAAAACTCACTAAACATATTTAAGTATCATTTCTAATATTTTTAAACTTTCTTGGTTCAATAACTGTGTAGAGGCAAAGATAAATATCTATATATGCACTGCCTCTACATACATATGTTACTTTTCATAAAAGATACCACTGAGTGATAAAGTTAAAACAACAATAGAACCCCAGCAGTTGAAGTAAGAAGCTTCAACTTGTTAAAACAAACTGTGAAACAATTTGCAGACAAAGCAGATGTTATACTAGTCTCAGCTGAAAACATTTAGTTGCACTTCTTCAGCCTTTCCAATCAGTCAAAAGGAATTTCATGCTTATGGTTACTCCTCATATCATGCAAACCAGGCAAATGAGCTTTTTAAACTAGAGACATGCATTTCTAAAATGATGATTAATAACAGAACATAAATAAGGTTTTAGGGAAAAAAATGTCTTTGCTGATAACTTGTTTTTGGGCCAGCAGTGCAATTTTTATGAACTCTGTTTTTCATGTGTTTGGAACAATGTCAGTGTTTCCTACAGTAATCTTTCATATGACCTTGTGAAGGAGATGGTATTAATGTTTTTATAACTTACCATCCTAATCACTTATCCCAATGAATTATGGGTGTTGTAGAAAACTCCCTTAACTACATATACGTCAGCTGCAAATATTATAAAAACACATATATTATTTGCTGTTGGCATTTCAGCTGACACCAGATTTCACTTATTGATGACAGTACAAAATTTCAAGTTTTGCATTTTTCCTCCTTACATATTTGAATTGGCTTTTTTACTGTCTTATCTTTCTGTTCTCATCAGTCTTCAAAGACACAAAATGGAGACTGTATCAGTACTACAGATGGGAAACCAAACTAAAGAGGAGAAAAGTAATTTATTTAAGTTTCAAGTGTAGCAATGAAGTGAGTTGAAGTCTTGTAAATCTTACAGTAGCACAATAACCACTGTACTCTCTATTTTCTGAGGTGAAAAATTAAGGTTTACATGAGTTCTTCTCAGTGTGGTGAATACCTCTCTATAGAGATGGAACAAAAAAGGGGGAAAAGTCCCTATGGCCAGAAAAAATTCAGTACATATCCCGTATTGTAGGAAGAGTTATGCAGAATTATTAATCCACTGTAGTAAGACATAATTTGTGAAACTGATGAAGCATAGTTTTAGATATCCTTATTGGTGCCATTCTTTAAGCCATGGGAAATTATATTTGCAACAGACTAAATTAAGAAAAACTGAGTAAACAAGTGAGTAGGCACACTGTATTCAAAGTTCTTCTGGAAATTATGATTTGGTTCAGTCACAGGTGAATTCTGCAGCAAGTGAAAAATACATACTACTAGCACAATTTGCTCTTTTTCTGTAGATGTGCCTCATACATATCCTCTGTTTTCAAGCCAGCTTTTTGCTCAGAAAATTATGCTATATATTGAATTGCAACACTGATCATAACCCTGAGTTAGGTGTGCCACTGAGCCACATGATAACTCAGATAAGAAGGGATCTCAGGAGGTCTATAGCACATCCCCCTGCCCAAAGAAGCTTTGGGGTCAGACAAGGCTGCTCAGGGCTTGGTCAGAGCTTGAAACAACTGAGAATTAGTATGATGGGAACCTGTTTAACAAGGAGAAATGTCAGATTTTCCACCCAGGGGAGTAATAAGTGCGGGTACCAGGGCCGGCCAGTGAGCTAAAGAACAGTTTGGCAGTTATGATCTTGCAGTCTTAGTGTACACCAAGTTGAGCACAAGCCAGCAATCTGTCCTTGCTGCAAAAGCTGCTATCTGCACCCTGGGCTGCATTAGGCAGAGGGTAAATGAGGGAGTTGACCTTTCTTCTGTAGTCAACCATGGTGAAATCCACCTAGAACTTTGGGTCTGGTGCTGGGCTCCACAGCACAGGAAAGATGGGGTCTTACTGCAGTAGAGTCCGGGGCAGGGCCACAAGATGACCAAGGAAACACCTGCCCTGTGAGGAGGAAATAAGAGACATGGGACTACCCAACCTGGAAAAGAGAAGGGTCAGGAGGATCTTAACCATGTGTATAAATACCTGATGAAAAGTGTAAAAAGTTGAAGTCAGTCTCTCTTCTGTAGTGTTCAGTGACAGGACAAAAGGCAAAGAGTGCATGTGGAAATACAAGAATAAAACATAAAAATACTTCACTCATTGGTAATTGAATAGTGGAACAGGCTGCTCTGATAGGCTGTGGTCTCCATGCTTGGAGATAATTTGATACCTGACTGGACACAGACCTGAGCAATCTCCTCTACCTGAGCCTGCTTGGGCAGAAGAGTTGGACTACATGATCTCCAGAAGTGCTCTTCAGTCTCAACTACTCCGTGATTCTGTGATAGAGGGATATCCTCTGGCTGTTAATTGTAGACTTCATCCCCCTCCTTACTCTGACCTGGTGGTCTGTGGCAAACTTCCACTGGATGTGATTGTTATTGACCTTTCTAGGAATGAAAAAGATGTGGGGAGGCAATATGCTAATATAGTGTCAGGTAATAAAATAAACAAAATAAATAATAAAATAAACTGAGTCATGCCTAATAATCATGGGCTTGGCAGAACATGCCTAAAACCAACATCTTGGACAATATTTATTGTGTATATATAAGTCAGATTTTTACAGTAACCTTTTTATACTCGAAAGAAAGCAGTTACCTTGCAAACAGAATAGAAACAAGAAAGAAATGCTCTCAGTTTCCAGATCAAGGGGATGTCAACAGACACATTCCCATTTTTTGCATACCACCAGATGATTTGCTACTGGTGCAAGAGAAGAGACAACATCATTAAATGCTGGACATCGCTAGTTTCAAGTAGAGCTATGAAATGAATTTACATACTTCAGCTGTACCAATGTAATTGGAGAGCCAATTCCATAATAGAAATGGTTTTTGAAAACCGTTGCCTTTGTGAGCCTCCCTCCTTGGAATACATCTAAGGAATTTTAGTAGAGAGAAATGTTGCATACTACTAGGAAGGATCATGATCTGGTCACCCTTAATACAGAATCTCTGTTTATGCATATATTCATGGGGTGTCCAGTCTTGCTGTGTCACTCAATGCCATGAAATATCAGTGTACTCTCTGAAAATGGAGGCTACTCTTGGTTTCACAGAAACCATACCAGTGCTCACAGGACTACCTAATAGTCATGAATTACAGTCTGCCATGTCCAAACTACCCAAGGAAGTGGCAGAGAGATTTCCCACATGATGTCCTGAGGTACTGTGACTGCTATATATTTTTCTCTATTGTAAATAATTACAGAAAAATTAAATAACAAAAAAAAGTATTTGTTTAAAAGAAGTGTAAGGGAATATTTTATTTTCTGAATAAACTCGTAAAAGTTAGCACAGATCTGGAAGTTGCTTTTGCCTTAACAGCTCCTGCACTGAAGGGAAAAAAACCACCTAAATTTGACTCTAAGTGTCAAATGACTGTTCTGTGTTTTATCCTTAAACATATACCATTCCAGAAGGCAGGTTGAAGGCAGTGGTTGAAAATTTTAAAACCAGGGTAGTTAATTGTCAAAAAACCAAAATATCCCATGTGAAGTCAGTTCTGATGAACTTGTGCTCAATGCCAGCAAACCCCAGGTGGGGTAATTATTCCCAGTGATCTGTGAAGGATCAGTATAAGAATTTCACTGCCAAAAGCTGAATCAAACAGTCATTAACCATTCCTTTCTGGCTTTAGGTAACCCCTGATTTTTTCAGCTAGGTTTGTAAAGTAGCCTGCAATGGATACTTCATGATATTGCATAATATTGTGTTCATAACTGAAGTCGATTGAAACAAACTTACACTTAAAATAAGCCCCTTTATATAGATGTATACCCACTCTAAAGATATTATTTTTGACAGTGTGATTCCATAAACAGTAATGAAATCTTAATTAAAGCTAGGCAGGGTCTTACTGAGGCCATTAAAACCCCACCAAATTTCTAAATAACTTGTAACCCTTTTTTTTTTTAAGTCATAAAAAGTCCACAGAGCTATTATGGGATTGCCCTGATCATCTTGGAATCATGGAAAATTCTCCCAGATACAGAGAAGAACCATGTGTCATCTACCCCAATTCAACATTTTGCTCAGCAATTTCATTCTATGTCTGTTCTGCCTGTTGGACAAATATGAGGCTTTTACTTTAGCAACAATGAGGATTACCTGAAGCAGGTAAGATTGTTCTTCTAGTTTTGTATCTGAGACAATTTTAGAGGTTGGTAGAAGCGGTCTGATAAAGTATGGCCCATGTATTTCAGGATGTCTTAAGCTCTCTGCCTTCTGCAATCTGCTTTCAGTAATGTGCTCTGCTGTGACAGACAGGAAACCTGAAATGTGTCATCTAGTTGTACCGTATTTCAAAATCTGATACGTGGAGCTGATCAGCACTGAGATCTGTCCTCTAATGGATCAGCAGCATCTCAGCAGTTATCTGGTCTCCTCAGTCACCTGATCGTGAAGCAGGAAAATGTGATAGTTTTTCGACACTTGCCCAATTCACTGCGATATTACAGAATCATAAAATGGGTAAAATTGGAAGGGACCACAGTGGACTATGTGGTCCAACCTCCTTGCTCAGCTAGGGTTATCCCAGAGCACATTCCAAATGATTGTGTCCAGATGTTTTTTGAATATCTCCAGTGAGAGAGACTCCACAACCTCTCTGGGTAACCTGTTCCAGTGCTCAGTGACCTGCACAGTAAAGAAGTTCTTCCCCTATTCAGGTGGAACTTCCCGTGTATCAGTTTCTGCCTGTTGCCTCTTGTCTCTTGTCCTAAACTGACAGTTCAAACCTGAGCAGAACAATGTTTGAAGCATTTGTATTTATTCCTGATGATTAGGCTCTTCTGTGACCTTTGGAATATACAAAAAACGGAACATCCCCAACCCAAAAAAAACCCCAAAACCAGAAAGAAAACAAAATAAAATGCCACCAAAATATTAAGCTACAGAAGCACTGACATGGATGCTAAGGCTGTGAGCATATTGCAAGTGTCTTGCTTTCATAGGAGTCACAAACTGATATGGGGCACCTGATGAATAACTAGAGGCAACTTGAAAATCTGTACTAGCCCCACTGGCAACATTAATCAAGTCTAATTTCTGTGGCAGTGTGGCATGCAACTAAGTGAACATTCAAATATATTTTTGTAACACCATATGCTGCTGGCAAATCTAAGTTATTAATAGAGCTCATTGTGAGGGAGCTATTCCACAGCAGATGCCTTCTTAGCACAACAGATTTAAATCTTACCAAGTGCCACCTTGCCAACTATGTTCACCTAGATCATCCATTTGTCAAATTTTCTCATAAAGACTATTATACTTTCTTCCAGCACAATCTTTATGCACAGACAGTACTCTCTGTGAGAAAATTAGAACACCATACTATTAATCTTCTTGTGATCTCTTTTCAAAATACAGCTACATTATGATTGGTACAAACCACTCAGTGATGAGTACATGGTGGGTATAGAGTTCCTGTAGTCACTGATTGCTAAAACGTGTTTAATCAGTATTTCCTTTAGCAATCCTCACACTGTTTGTGCTAGGATGAATGCTCTTTTGCACAGGAACCATCTTTCTGTTGCTTGCTCTAGCACCATGTCCTGATGCTATTTCAAAAATAAATTGGTATCATAGCACAAGTGGCCTATTGTCATATATTGTATCAAAATGGACAAATCATTTCGTAATTTTGTCTCGTGGGCTATCTATGTATTATTTTGTTTCATTTCCTTTCTAAAACAGAATTTGGCAGTGGTTATGATATCTAATGGGAGTGACTGAATGAGTATTTCAGTCTATCAGAATTATGGTACACTGCACTCCTGGATCGATACAATCCATCATATCAGTCTTTCCTGTCTGGTTCAGTTTATTCTTCTCTTCCAAATGGATTGGTAACATGGCATATTTTTAGAAGATAATGTCATGAGAAGACTAACATGACATTTTAATTAAGCACAGCCCATATTTTCCCAGTCTTTTTATCACCAGTTAAACCAAGACATAAAGAAAGGAATTGACATTAGATAACCCTACACAGCAAATTAGTGGCAAAACTAGTCGAGTAAATCTTATTTTAAGTTTACAGAAAAAAAAAAATCAGATTATGTGATACTAGGAAAAAGATTTGATATTTAATGTCCTTTGTACCTTTAGCGGGTATTGTAAAAATGTACAAAATGACTTAATTAGATATCCTAGCATTCATAAAGGCACTGGAGACCTTGTATTACTCTAGGATCATATTTAGCAGCTGGGCTGATTGCTTTCTGCAGTGGATTTGTGGCAGTGATAACAAGGCTTCATAAAAGTCACCATTTGCTGTGACAAATCAAAGACCCAGAAGAAATGTAGACCAAGAAACACACAGAGAAATGTATCAGTGTTATTAAAAGTAGAGCCATGGGAGCTGGGAAGAAATTGTCGAGCAAGAAAGCACATAAACCTTTTGGAGAACTTAACAGAAGCCAAGGGAAGTGTTAAAGAAATTAGGACAGTAAACCGAGGTTAGAAAAAAGAGAAAGAAGTGATTAAAAGGAAGAAAGAGCCATGAAATTGAAAGCTATGTTCTCCAGTTTGTTCTAGAGGTGTTTTGAAAGACACAAAGTAAATTGTGTGTTCAGTGTGAAAATACTGCACTATCTGTGGAAAAGAATCTTTTCGGTTTTTTTGTTGCAGTTTAGATGAGCTTTGATCACTGAGGTGATAGTAGATTTTGAGGCTATGTTAGGTTACAGCACGTGCTTTGGACATCCATTTCTGCTACCAAGTAGGGGTCTTTGGGGACAGTTGACTTCAAGGATGATCAAGAGCCATCAGTCAGCACTCCAGCATTAGAAGCTTCTAGTTTATGGGATCATATATAATGTAATATAAGAAAAAATTAACATATTGATGGTTCTATGATTCATCACCTAATTTATCATATTTGTTTAAGATTGCAAAAAATATATGTGAGAACACTGCTATTTCGGTTTTCCTTGCAGGCTGATTGTAACTTACGTATTATATCTGTAAAAACTCCTGGTTTTGGACAAAATGTTTGTGCTGGTTTACAGTGCAATCAGTATGATAATGTCATTTGTTGTTGTGAAGAGCTCATTGGAAATGGTTGCAACTCTCCTCCACTAGGTTCATTTTAATCTCTTGGAGAGAACTTTAAGGAGAGGGAATATTTTCTTCATTGCAGGCTGGTGACTGTAACAGATGAAGGGACGCAACCTGAAACTGTAATAAAGACCATATTTAGGCCTTTTACTACATGCTTTTTCCCGTAAATCGTTGATGGAGTTCACAGTCCCAGAATGCTGTTTCATTAAGTTCAATTTCTGCATGTCACAATACTGCTGTGTTTGCTGACTGCAACATTATTGTCTGAGCTGACTATCATCAATTATAGATTTACCATTTCAAATCCAAATTACTAGAGACCACTCCCCAATAAACCTTCTATTAAACAATTTCAGATCCTGCTGACAAAAGAGAACGCAGCAGCCTGTTATACAAACCTCATGCTAGAGGAGAAGCTAGGGCAGGATTTGCAGAAATGGGGAGAGGAGGAAGCAGCTTGTTACAGACCACTGTCTGCCTGCTGTGCCTTGTGTCACTCTCTAGGAGAGGCTGCATAATTTCACAAGACCTTTTTTAACACTGTAGGTATATCTTGCCCATGAATGTTACCTGCCATCTATTGCATGTTTGAAAGGAGGATGGCTTAGACATTGGTTCCTTCCTGCCTCCTCAGAAAAAAAATAGAAGCCAAAACTCTGTGTGCCTGTTGATATGCACTTGAAAGCCCACCTACCTCTTTTTGCTAATGAGGTGTCAGAGAGGGCTCCTTGGGATGAGCACCAGCTCTCTGAAGGCAGTTGCCTTTCAGAAGCCATTCTCTGATTTGCTGGTGTTCAGATCATGATGTAAAATGTGGGATGATAACAAAGGGCTGCAGGCAGCCTAGACCTAGATAAGTTACAGCTCTGCCCATAAACAAGTGAAATAAACAACCTTCGAGGAGAAAAAAGCAAAGAATGCATATGTGTATGACTAACTAGAAAAGGCACCTGTGGATAGTTTGCAAACCAACTGTAATGTAATAAGGAACACCTGTTATGCATGTGAAGAAAGGGTTTAAAAAGGGGGTACCAGGGATAATGAACTGCTGATGCCTGCCACCATCTTGAGTGTCAGCTTTGAGTCCACCATCAGTAAAATCCCGTCTTTCCTCCAACAGAAAAGGGAATAATATAAATGCTGCTGCTTTGTGAGTTTGTACTTCTGAGTCTTTCCCAGGCAATCTCTATGAAGTTCTGTGTTGAAACAGAAGGGAGGGCGGAGAGAAATATGTAACTGCACATATATACCCTTTGAGTTAATAAATCATTTCAGAGTACCTCTACATGACCCCATAGACCTGTCGTTAACCTTATGCTCTTCTCTAAGGGACTGCTTCATCTCTGGAGTAATTGAATGGGATTTAGACTTTAAGTCTCAAGAGAGCTTTGCTTGGTATCATTTCATTGCATGTCCTGTCTGCTGTGATTTTTGTCTGCTTGGGTTTTTTGCTTTGAGCTTAGAACAAACTTAACTTAATATCTAAGATGACATTGATTTATTGAGATGAACACATGAAAACTACAGGTGCAGAGATAAAATGAGAATCCAAGCTACTGGATTGCTTCTTAGCTCTTTTATTCCCCATTATACTAATTGACATGCTCTCTTTTTTCTCCATTTAAATTGTTGAGAGGTAATTTTGGTAACTTATATTTGGAATTATTCCTTTACTGTGGCAGGAACAATGCGAAGATCTTACAAGCACTGCAAAAATTTAAGGATCTTTTCATAGTAGAAAAAGGAAACAGCTATTACTTATTTTAAATGTGTCTCCCAAAAGCCTTAATAATTTTCAGACTCTGTTTCATTACATTTCCATGCTGGTGCAATTGTTTTAGCTTAACATCAAGCTAAAAACTGTTCAGCAAGCACCCTCTACAGTGGTACAGCCATGTACAGACAGCAATAGACAAGTTCATAGCCACAAGTAGCAGACCAGCAACGTAAGAATATGAGATATTTTTAAAATAATGCCACATACAGTATTAAGCCATTGCAGTAATGCAAGCTGCACCGTTTTAGGCTGATTAAGATAACTAAAGAGTGACATATAGAGTCCTCAGCAATGTGGACATTTTACGTGTTTTTCCTGATGAATACTTCATTCTTCTGCTATGGGCACCAGGGAACACCATACTGACATGCTGATATCCAGTCTAGTAAGTACTTTAATTGCCCAGATCATCTCATAATCATGACTACCCACCAGATATTACCCAAATGCTTTCTGTTTTTACAAGTGTTTGTTTCTAAGTTGTGATGACATTAATCGTTTGCATTAGAATAACTGGTCTGATTTCCTAAGCTCTTATTCATACAGGGAGTATTTAATTACCTTATGTGAGAGTAGACCTTCCCAACATTATTATTCAAGAACACCTTAAATCACTTATGACTTCCAAAATTATGGTATTAAGACCTTCAAATAGTTAATGAATTGTGGGGATGTGACTAAAAAGCCCCCGACGAACTATTGTTTCTTACAATAGCTCCTGCTTTATAAGCTTTAAGAGTTAAACTGTTTTCAGATTTATGAAATTTTAGCTACAGTTTGGCAGTGACATATGCAATCAAATGTTCTTTGGAAAGGAAGCCAGCTAGAGGACCAAAAACTAGCAGAAATATTGGATTTAAAGGCAGTCAGTGGTGGTGGTGGTCTTCACTACCAGCATAGGAATCCAGGTGCATCACAGCAGCTTATGAGACACTCAAAAAGCTGTAGTGAAAACTGAAGAAAGAAAATATTTTTTGGTCTTGTTTTCTTAGTGCTTTAACAGATAGCTGGCTGTAATTTTCTTTTCCCTTTTCCTTTTTCAGGTACTATGTATTCTCTTCAGGTGAATGAGAAAATAATATTTTCTACTTTTTTTTGTGCATTGTAGTATTTGTCCCCTTGGAACTTCAGTGTAAAACCCACAAATTCTTCCTTAGAGATGGGGGGGGAAGGTTGTTCTAATGATTTGCATTTTATAATATATATTGCAATAGTTTCTGTATGCAATACCTTATTATTTATTAAGAAAAAATAACTACCATGAAGGGCACTTTTTCTGACATTGTATTTATAGGAAAAGAAAAAGTTATTTCAAAATAACAAAATTCTTGTTTTTCCCCCATTACCTCTTCCCTTTCCCAGTGAAGAGGGAAACTCCCATCCAAACTTTTGTTCAGAAATAGGAAACTAAATTCCAAAAGGGTTATGAAGCTTATCCAAACATCATGAAGCATAACAGTTAGTACCAAAATAAGAATTCCAAATCTGAGACAGACCTTCTGACTCCTCAAAAACCTTTCTTTTTAGAAGGAAAAGTAAGCCTGGACTGATCACTGCAAGGCTGTGTCAGGCTGGTGTTTTCAGACTGCAAAGGAGATGAGAAGCCACTGTGAAATGGCACACAGCAGGTCAGACTTCAGCTGTAATCAATCACATACAATACTGTAGAAAACTATGCACTTCAGGAGCATCATCTAGGGTAGGAAGCAAATAAAGTTAGCAGTAAATAGGAAAAAAACCCAAGTGCTAAATAACATCCTGCTTTGCGGGAAAAATTAGGCTTTGAACTATTTCTGTGTTTCTCTGATATTTTTTCTTTCCAAAATGCACCATATTTGCTAAACCATGGTTGACAACTTCATTTTCAGAGATTCAACACTGTGTTTCTTAAAGTTTTGATGCTGGCATTTCTCAATTCCATACCACCATAAAATGTATTTAGCTGAACTACGTGAAATAGGTTGTGTGTTATGGGGAGGGAATGAAAAATGCTTCACGGATTCAAACAAACACATTTTGTGTTTTGATATGGCCATTATGAAACGCCATTTGCACATATTCAACAGTGGCTTTTTAAAAGAGTGCATCTTCTGTCTTTATTTATTTTCAGTGTTTTCTCCAGAAGGTGTCAGGGAACAGTGCTTATATTAAACACAAATGTCAAGGTGTCATTGCTGGAGACTCTGTAAACAAATCAAAAACTATAAAGATCATAAGGTTTTCAGCAAAACTTTACATAAAAATGCAGCAATGAATCTTTATTTGCAAAGTTTAACTTTTTTCCTCTTTTGATTCATATTCCACTTCTCATTTTGCTTTTAGGAAAAGAAAAAAAAGAAGTAAAAAGAAGCATTGTGCATTCATCAAAATAGAGACAATGCAAGAAGATTGCTTTGCTTTGTGGTGTGGGTGAATCTGAGACAATTTCATATCCTGATATCCATGAAAAATTACATTTTCTTGCTAATAGCTAATATAAAAAGGTAAACATTTCTTGCAGAAGTTTTGTTTCACAGTTAAATCTTCGGTGTTATAAACCCTTGCACACAAAAGATTTACAAGTTATATGATTTGTATGGTTTTTTTACAGTGCCTAAAAATCCCAGTGTCAGATGTTATATAAACAAACATACAAAAGGAGGTCAGATCCTTATCCTGAAAAAGCATAACAACCTGTGTTTTTTCTTATTCTGTGTGTCAATAATTTAAAGACAAAATAAAACACGTATTTACTGAGTACTAAGTACTGACTTGTGCCCTGAAAGCATGGTTTAACAGTTCCCTGGCAATTTAATAGATTTTGAAAAATCCATGGTTTTCATGGGAACAGAAGGAGGAGGTCTACTTTATTCAGAGGAAAAAATTCTTCCTACTTGAATCCCCAGGTTCTATGCTGAAATTATATTGTAAATATAATGGACACTGATAGTTAAAAGGCAGAAAGAGGCAGAACTTTTTCATGCTTTCTACTGTTAAGCTGATGAGCTTTTGTTGATGAATATATTTCCTGTTATGGTGAATGCATTTCTTATGAAGAGCATATCTCTTAAATTCATATAAATGGAATATTTTGTGGGAGGATGAACTGCCTGTTTTATAAAAAAGGTTAATTTTAGATCTTTGCATATGCTGCAGCATTTTAGTTGAGGCCAATCCTTAGCCAAATGCCCAGCTCATTATAGTACTCCTCCTCTCACTTAAGCTAATGACAAAAAGGCTCCCTCACTTCACAAAAATAAGGTCAGACCTTAGGTGGGCTGCAGGGCACTCAGCCACATGATCCTTTCCTCATTGCACTGAGCCACAGCAGAGTTCTGAGTAGCTCATTACAGACCCAGGGAGTAATCACACTATAGGAGCTCCATGCTGTGCAGAGCAGCACACTGACCTCCACCTGCCCTGTCTGTGAGAAATTAAGAATACTGTTCCCCCTCACGAGCAATCAGTCTTGAGGATGGACTCCAGCCTGATGCAGGGCATATTCTGTAACTGCAGAATCACAGAATTAGTTCATAGTTTTAGGAAAGGCCTGATTTTTTTTTTTTTTAATGTAAAAAATATATTTGAGTTGGCTTCTGAAGATCTTTGAATCCTGTTAAAGTTTTATAAGCAAACACATAATTTTCTCCTTCTTAATTGCAAAGAAAACATTAATTAGAGAAAGTACCTATAATATAGAAATAGCTGAAAGTTATTCTGTCATCTGATACAGTGGTTTTTTACTTAAAGAAAGGCAGTCAGATCCTGACTTTGCCAAAGTTAGGGTCTTATTTAAGTCTTTTTATTTGTGTAGTATGATCCAAAATTAACATGGTTTGTCTTACAGATGGTGAGATTTAGCTACTGTTAACATCTGTCAGACACATCTAAGTATGGTCACCCCAAGCTCATCATATAGTCGATGTAATAATGATGTTCAGCACAAAATCAGCCCATGTTCAGTTATAAGGTGTTGGTTATCCCCACTCCTTGTTCCAGATATGGAAGCAGCTGACGCAGAGCTTTATCAGCTGGCTCATGTGTAACAGACATTTACCTTTTACATGCCCAAATTTCATCCGGCTCAATCAAGAACTGAAGCTTACCGTATTTCTATAGCTAAACTAGATATGATTTTAAAGCAGGCCACTGCCTTGGCAATTTGTGGCAGATGAAGTTGGGAGTGGATAGAGAACTCCGTAGGTTGTTTCCAGACAAACATTGGAAGTGTACACACACCTATACAACAGTTCCTCAATCAGCAAAACACAAGCCTTAGCCTGCATAATCCTGGTTATGACTGTTGGGAATATATTTGCTCAGATACCCATATTTTCAAGTTTCACTCTTATCTAGCAAGCCAAATTAAAGAAGGCTAGTGAGTTTGCTCCATATGCTGCAGCCCAGAGCCCACATCAGAGTTCAAGATAGATTTGTACCATGAAGCGCCAGAATATGACCTGGGGTGTATTAAAAGAAGAGCACATTACTTATAGAGTCACTCTAAGCTTCTTAGTCCTACCATTAAATTGGTTTATGGCATAGCTCCTGATGCCTTTGTGAGCAGGTGGAAATAGAAGTCATAGAAGTGGAGAATTCTTCACTAGGCTCTGGTATCACAGCTGACATCAAAAATGTCTTGTATTTTAGAAGTACTCTTCATCATGACGTATTTCCCTGACATACTGCTACACCAATAAAATATTTGTTGTTATACATTTATCATCCATTTCTCTAATATCTTCCTTCTTTTTACCCATTTATGAAAAATGCATTGGTTATTATGTACTTTCTTGTGAAAAATGAGGAAAATTAACAACTTAAAATTGCATAAGTTATGTTTTGGCTACCTTTTGTGCAGCCTCAGTCTCATAGACAATACATGCCCCTGATTGTGTTTAATAATGCTCTTGCTACTCTTCCCACGGCTCATGGGACAGGATTTAAACTTTTTTAAAAAAAATTTCTTTATTTTTGTTTTCAGTAACTCCATTTTCAAGGTACTCGCTGGAAGTCGGATTCCATATGACAGTAAATTTTGTGGTTTAAGTTTCAATTGTCAACTGAGACTGGAAAATTTGAACTCCTTTCTTCTGCCTTCCTTTTATTTTGCAGTTTTTTGATTAGACAAAAGTTGTTGTGTCATTTTTTATCATAGATTTGTACAATATCTCAAGTTGGAAAGGACCCATGAAGGTCCTTGATAGATTATTGCTTTAAAGAATGTAAATTCCCATTTGCCTTTCCATCTGAAAGCCCTGAGAAGAGGAACGTTGGAAGGAACATATATAAATGGAGGAAATTATTGTTTTCTTTTACTCTGAACAGTACATCTTGGTATGGAATGTGAGGAAGACAGTGTACCTTTAAACATATTTAATAGAACTCTGGCATGTTTATTTTTCATTTTAAACCTTATTTTCTTCTTTTTCTCCATACTATAAACTTGAAGATCATGACACACCATTATTTATTGCAATCATGACCTATTATTTTTATAGTAGTACTGACTATATTCTTTCTGTGTATCTTTAACCTCCTGTAAATTACTCTCACCACAGTATAGATATCGATACCATTCGACATTGCTCATTGTGCAAAAAAGCAAAAAAAAAAGTTATTCTATGATGATTTTAAAACATGATCTTCTTATCTAAAGATCAGATTTGCTTTACTTTAGACAATTTTGTAAAAGGTATTACTTTTGCATATTTAGTATTGTCTATTCTGTTGAAATCCTTTTAGTTAGCATTTTCAAAAGCAAATTGCCTAGAGCTTTTTGCTGCATGACGATGTATTTTGAGAATTAATAAACACTCACAAATCTTCCAAACACATCTGAAATTTTGCTAAGTATTTAATACATCTAAAGAGAGGTAGTCTTTCCACAAAATGACATTGCAAAAATAACAAAACAACCAGACTTGAGATTAAATATTGCTCAGAAAATTGGAAAACAGGGACCTATTCACTTAAAAATTCAACAAGCTTGATCTGGAAAGCACCTAGATTTTCTGCAATGGACAGAATGAATGCAAATTTTTAGTCAGTCCCAAACCCAACTCCATTTTTCCTTTGCATTTGCCTTTGTATGGCTGAGTTGTGCCAATTAAGCTGCTGCGTTCTTTGGTGTCATTTTAGTCTTTCTGCTCTCAGACTTTTTTTCAGTCTATAGGACACTTGTGGCCAGGAGGTTCAGTTCTCAGTGCTGCAATCAGGACGTCAGGTACTGCTATGGTAAAATATGTTATAACAGCTCAGTTCCAGGGTTTTGGGCACACCTTCACACTGAAAGGTCACCTGCCTGTGCCTCCAGCCTGGACATTGTTGAAGGTGTGCTGGTCTCTGGCCACTCATTTCACCAGCCTTCATTCTCACCCAAACCTGTGGGCTGGATCCTGGCCACACCTTGGTCCAGACCACTGCTGAGGTTTTTCTGAGGATTTGCAGGTCTCTAAGCTGGCCCAGGTCGCTGTCCCCACCCCAGTCCTGCTCCTGCTCTGCATGTTGCCTGGCAAGGCTTGCATGGGAAGGGCATGGTCCTGCTGGACCCTACATCCTAGGGATACTCTTGGCTTCCAGGTGCCTTCCTTGGAACAACTGTTTCCTGTGCAGCCCTGACACTCCTGGGTTTTTTACAACCTTGTCTTTATGTAGAACTAAAAGCTGCACTAGTTTTAACAACTTAAAATGAAGCACATAAGAGAATGACAAGAAGAAAGACAATGGGAAAGAGTGTTTTAATAAGTGTGAACCTAAACCAGTACTTGATTAGTCATGCTACATTTTCCATTATTACTTATATTATGGCTTTATGTAAGTTATTTATTGGTTTTGCACTGTCAATATTGATTTTCTAATGAAACGATGTAATTTTTAGTCCAGTTCATATTAAAAACAGAACTGAAAAATATGGTTGACTGCCGTCTTTCCAGTCACAAAGAAAGCATGATGGACAAGACAGGAAAATGTCATTTTCAGACCACAGGCTGTTGGTGAGTTATTGATCTTACTTTTTGATTCTGTATTTTTTGCTGGCTTTTCCTTTTTTTATTGGATGTTTTTATTTTTATCATTCTTATTATGAGGACAGAAAAAGTAAGAGGTACATGAAAAAGCAGACAGTACTAGCAATGACTTCTCAATTCCTAATATTGACAGTATCACACCATCCAAACCCACAAGACTGAAAGAAATGCCTCAGCAACTGAGGTCTTTTCTCTGTCATCACAGGATGAAGAATTTAAGCTGTGAAGGTCCTCAGAGCCTCTGGTCAGTGTGCTGCTGCTCCCCAACACGCTGCTAACTACAGGCTACATCGGCAAACTAAAAACCTCATTGTAGTAGGCCAGACAAAGAGGAATGGCAAGAACAAAGATGTTCCAACAATAACAGGGGATTTATGTGAAAATTCTGGATGATGTGAAGATGCAGACTATACCTCAGGAAAAAAAGGAGAAAAACATCCAGGCTCCAAAGCTAACATTTCATAAGAACAAGGATATCTCTAACTGCAGACAGTTTCCAGTCTTTTAGAGAAGAGTTAAAAAAACATATTAAATATTTCTAAGATAGACATTAAAATTAAAAAAGACTCCTAAATGAGGCAGATTATTTATTTAAAATTATGAAGTATGTGATTAATATAGTAAAGGCAATAGTACAAACATATATTATAAGGAAATAAAGAATTGTATGTTCTTTCCAATCCTTCTGAATACATGAATGACCTGCTGCTTCGGCTTCCAGCTCAGGACATCCCTTTATATATATCTTACAGACTCTTTTATCTATGACTGTACTTTCATCTGTAAGAGTGAGAAAATTAAATAAAATATCTGGTCAGTGCAAAAATGTGAAGTAAAATTAAGTTTTGTTTTATGCATAATTTTGCAGCAAAAAAAAAAATAGCTAAAACATTTGAAATTAGTTATAATGAAACCTTTGAAGAGTGTGAGGGTTCTTTCTGTAAAAAAAAAGTGGTAAGTTGCTGTATATCTAACTACAGAGTGGCAGATTTACTTTTATTAATGCTATGGTAAGTTAATATTTTAAAAATTTAGTACACTGGAGTGTAAGTGAAAAAAGAAAAACTCGTTATCTTCACTTTCCAGGAAGGAAAATTATGCCAAGAAAGACCAATTGCCTCCTCTAAAGACATGCAGGGAATTAAAACAGAGACCTAGACTATGTTTGAACAGAAGGTATTCTTTCTTTCAATTCTACTATAGGAAATAGATGCAATTTATTTTTATCCCCTAAATATTTTGCCTTGTATGTAAGGAATTATGAGCATTGAATTTGTATGTTCTTTTCAATAGGAAATGGAAGGAAAGCTGTCCTCTGAACTGTATGGATGATAACTGTAATTGCGGTTAAGGATTCCAGTGGCCAGCATGATTTTTGCCTATGGCATAATAAAGAGTGGGACTTCATTAGATTTTCAGGTGGCAATAGCTGGAGTTAAGGGTCCTAAATAATGGAAAAAATAATTTTTCATGTTGTTAATAGTGAGTCACTTTGCTTCCTGGTTTGCCACAAGCCCTGCCCTCCAGATTATTCAGGTTCTTTCTGTATCATTGCAATGAACCAGATTTGCAATTAACAAATTGTATCCTGACACAGTGAAACCCAGGTAAGGCATCAGCAGCCAAGTGTGTGTGAACAAGATGATAAGCACCTCTCAGCCAGGAAACATGCTGTGCTCTCTGAGGGGGATGACCAGGAACCCTGATATGGGTTTCAATCCCAGTCCAATAGACACCTCATGAATCTTCCTCTTACATCAGTGGAAAGCATTTACATTCAAATTTAGTGGTAAATAGAGGGTCCTTGTGCCTTTGTTCTGAGCCAAACAGTATAGGGAGCTTGAACTGGGTTCCCTCTAATAAATCTGAAATTCAGTTGGCTTAATGCACAATTTTAATTAAATCACCTGTAAAGGGTTGTAATTTTCTCAATAGAAAGTGAGTAACTTGTAAAATCATAGACTGTCTTTTTGAATTGAATTTTTAAAATTATTTTCAAGCCTGGTCATTTCAGAGTGTTTCTATTTAATAAAACAACTTGTGTTCCAAGACCACCTAAGAAAAGCATGCAAAGCAAATTATCACTTAATTGAAACCAAATTTACCACTCAACAAATAAAGTTAAGAACCCTCAATAAAACTGGAAAATTATACATATTAGAGTATTTTTCATTAAACTCACTAGCTAGGAATTAACCTTCCAGCTGTACATTCTTGATACAACCTGGAAGGTTTTCTTTTCACTTTCCATTTTTATAATTTGATATGAGTTTCTGGACAACTTCAAGGCCCCAAGAATAGGTTTGCGCAGTCTAGTAGCTTTTTTTGCTATGAGCAAGTTTCTTTTTGGTGGTAACTTTGGACATCATAGTCTCCTACGAGTACAGAAGAGGGAAATCAAAGGCTTCTCCCTGAAGAGCCGGTTTGCCAAAATATTACATTCCGAACAGTTCATATTTTTATCATGCCAGCATTTAT
This sequence comes from Grantiella picta, assembly GCA_013397955.1. Lineage (NCBI taxonomy): Eukaryota > Metazoa > Chordata > Aves > Passeriformes > Meliphagidae > Grantiella > Grantiella picta. The sequence continues at coordinate 533,976 of VZRM01006765.1, read as the reverse complement.
TCCATGAACAAGGTAAATTAGAGTTATATCTTGGCATGGTGTCATGAGTTGCAGGTCTGATTTGTATTCTGATAAACCCCAACAGATAGTATGAGTCTTTGCTGTTGCATTTAAAGAAAAAAATATAAGTCAAAGTAAAGCTTATCTTTTGGAATAAAGTTTTAAACACCTCTTAGCTTTTTTGACATCAATATTTTATCTTTATCAGGATGAAATATCCTACTTCTGGATGCAGCTACACACAGTATTGTGACAGACAGTTTGCAGCAATTCTCAAAAGAAATGCTATTATTACTTGTAAAGGTAGAATTAGGAGATAACTTTCAGTGTAAACAAGAAAGCAAAAACATTTAAAAATACTGCTAGGAACCAACTAGATAACAACTTATATCTGTTTGAACCTCTACTGCACAGAGAGAAAAAGAAGGATGCAAGTATATCTTTTTTACCTGTGTATATCAAGGGTCGATTTCCTCTTATTGTCTCCTCTTTACATTTACTTAAAATTTATGTTGGGATTGCTCGTGTTACATCTAGAAAATTGTTAAGTCATAACTTCTGTTTAACATTTTTCGTTTCTTATCTGTAAGTCATATATTTGGAAGGCTAGGGTGGCACATGTTTCTGCTTCAGTAGATTAGCTCTGACCAGCCCTGCTAATATTCACTGTAAGGCCATCTGCAAATTCTTGCTTACTGTGCTACAGTTCATAAACTGGAAATTGTGCATGTTCTGATAGTATATTTTGTAGTACCCTACATATTTGTCTCCACCTGTGAAAAGTCATAGAAGCAGAAGAACTGATATAAAATACCTCAAGCAGATCATAACGAAGTTGCTGGTTCCTTTTAAGGTGAAGAGAAATAGGTATATGATTTGCTTCAGAGGTAATTATTCCATGCCATGGAGGGATTTAAGCCACTATGGGCTTATTCTTCATGGTCAATTTCTGCTTTGAGCTCCTCAGGTGGAGGTTCAATTGCAAGCAGAGTGTGTGAAATCATTCTGAAATTAGCAAAGCACTGACTCCAGAGATGAAGATTTAATTCAAAGCCTGACCTGTTGTATTTTTTGTGTTGTGGCGGACAGATAAAGAATAGCTAATTCCTTGTGCCTAAAGTATCTTGCAGCCAGACTTAGGTCTTCTTGGAAGGGCTTCTCTGTGACTTCTCTGCGTCTCAAAAGGATGCAGAGACAATATAATCAAACATATGCTGGCTACTGATTAAGATTTGCTCCTAATTGTGTTGTATGTGCATGAGACAGTCCATTTGTATTTTTCTCACAAATAACAATGGAAAAAAAAATCATATGCCTAGAAAGACTTGCAGTCAAGGAAGAATAATCTAAAAGGATGATTACAGAAATTCCCTTCCCATTATTGGTTTAGCAAACAATGTAAATTTGAAAGATTCAAAGAAAGGATCAAGGTTACATGATTTTGTATTTCCAGTCAGAAGCACTACAAAATACCTTCATTCTTCATTTCAGTGTGCTGCTTCACTCAAACAAGAATTTATGTTGCCTCTCGCTGGACCAGGGTTTACACATTTGTTACAGCATCCAGTCCTTATCTCCCACAGAAAAGTAGCAAACACAAGAACTATAGGCATAACTGTGCTGGAGAGTCTGAGTATCCAGGCTCTAGTCTACCTTCAAAATGCTGGTAAAGTTATTTGAAATGCTAGGAATTACTTGTTTATTGGTATTGGCAAAATCACATATCCAAGGAAAATGAACCCTGAAATTGTCATAAATTAAATCTGTCTTTTTGCAGGGTTTGGTTGACACATTCTCTTAATTTTCCCCAAGATTATATTAATCCAGAAATTGCTGTAGCAGCAGAAAATTGATCTACTTAGAGCTAAAAGTCTGTCTAAGAAGTTGCTCTCAGTGCACGGTCACCGGCATTCAAGTGTTCCTTTGTACTTGGTCTGAAAATGTTAGAGGTGATGTGCAATATAAAAAGATTACAGCATTCCTATACAGAAATGTTCAGAGCTTAATCACATGAGTTGTGTTTCTAATACTAATGCACTGCCAGCACTACTACTTTAGATGTCTCTGTATTTGAATCCTGTTCAAAACAGGGAATGACAGAGAAGAAATGCTTTTGAGTTTATCATAAATCCTCATCTATAAAAGGCAAGCAGTAGCATTCTTCCTATAAGGACACCAACACCATTCAGTTTTGAAAATATAATTGCATTGCTGAAGGCTGGGTAGGTCTCTCAATATTTCTTTTGGACTCAGTGGGCAGAGAAAATCTTGAAAGGCCCAAACTACTTTTTATGATTTAAGGATTCTCCTTCTATATCACCAACAGGCGAGGAGAATCTCAGGAAACATTTTAATTACAAAAGGAAACCAATTGCCATTCAACTATTTGTTACTGTAGGCTATCATAAGGACTTTGGTATTTAATAAGAATTTTAAATTTGTTTAAATTTGTGAAATTATCTTTTTCTCTAAATAAGAGAGGGAGAGAGAGGGAGAGAGAGGGGAGAGAGAAAGAAAAAATGGGTAGTGCAATCTTTCACTTGGGGTATTGCAAACCACATTGAAACCTTTAGCAAATACACTGCATACTTGGTCTTATCATCTGTTTCCTGTCTTTTATCAAACTCCCATATTCCTCCACATCTTTACTGAAGCAGTGACAGGATCCATGAGTTGAACAGTCTAACAATCCACCGACAACTGTTTCACATTGACTAGACTTTGAAAGTGATGGCCCCAACTCTTTCTTATATTTACATCCTTTTGTAAACAATATATCAACTGAATTTAATACTAGTCAAATAATGAAGTACTATTAAAAATAACTTAGATCCTCCAACCATTTCCTTTTTGGCACCAGTGATCAGAATTATTTATTACAAGACTGAGCATTACCCACTAAACCATTTTATCACAGTATTTTTGGCACCTATGGCAGAAGTAGCGAGGCATTAAATGTGAAGCTTTCTTGCTGCAGTGCCTGGAGGTAACTAATCAATGTGGCAAAGATCTTCTGGGTGCATAAGATATATATCTCACCTCCTAGTGATTAGTTTGTCAAAGCCACAAGATCTATGAATATACTTATTTATTCTGTCAAAAGGATATAGTACAGCTTGAAAAGCCATCATCAAACCTGATGTAGCAGAAAATTTCAAACTATTGATTAGATTCAGACATTCACTTTAATCTGAACATGTACTTTGGTTCATCAATAGGTCAAGTAGCTTATGAGAGCAACCCAATAACATTTGAATTTTGAGTCAGCAAATTAACACATCCTGAGTACTTCAATTTTTTTTTCCCTGATATTACTTTTAAAGAGAAAGGAGGTTTTGTGTAACTGCAGGAGAACAGACTGAAGTTGTGTTCAGCTACAGCATCTCTCCTCTGAAGTGATGTAGGAGAGGTTAAAAAAAATGAGAGAAAGCAAATTAAAATGAGATTTATCGAAACCTGCTGTTACTTCTATGAAGAGAAGCTTAAATGAAAAAAAAATAGCCTTGGCTCCCTGAAACAGGAGCTATCTAAATAATACCGTATTTTTTTCTGAAAGGACAAAAACTTTGCTTTGGTCAATTTTGTTTCTAAATACTGGAATAATATATCTACTTTTTTCACTTCAGAAAATATTGTATAATTCATTATGCATGTCATGATCATACTACTGGATTTGCTGTACTCCTTGTTGACGATATTATTCACAGAATTTTCAGCTGTTTGGTTAAATAAAATATTTTAGTGGGTGCAATTTATTTTTACTTTAATTTTGCATTATGCATGTTTATATTTTTTGTATATAATATGCATTTTTATGCTTTTGCATATTCCAGTTTCCTGGACTAGTGGAAGTTTACCCTGCCTGTTCAGGGGAAGCTGGAGCTGGATGACCATGAAGGTCCCTTCCAACCGAAACCTTTCTATTTTTGCATTAGTATTGATAACAGACTCCTGAAAATTTTATGCCATATAATTCCTTAGAATCAATTAAAAAAGAACCCATTTCCTTTATTTCCCCACAAACAGTAAAATCTTTTATATGTATTCCACCAGATTTCCAAAAGCAACTGGAATACAGTCTTAAAGGAAGTTAAGAAAATCAGCATTTCCAAATCTTTATATGGTTGGTGGAGTCACTCAGTAGCAAAGAGTGATGATCAAAACCATAAAAAACTTCCACTTCTGATTTTATTAAACAGAATGAAAAAGCACAAGGAGTTACCTTGGATAAGTTATGTGTACATATTACATTGTTTCTTGCTACAGCTAAGAGCTTTTTTTAGTGATTACGAAATATGAAAGTTCAAGAATTAATCCAATTAAACAGGAAGATATGTATTAGAGGATATGCATTAGCGGATATACATATGTACAAAATATTATAAAATTGCCTCTGTAAGAAACAATTTTCACTTGTAGCAAAGTTACTTTTTTTTTTTGCTGGATATAAAGGAAAAAGTACAAAACAGGGTGTAATAAAATAAATGTACAGACTATATATCTCACTCAGGAACAAAAACTTGCCCACTTTAGGCTATATTCCTTCTCTGTTGGAGGAGTGCAGATAAGCATCCGCATATACTGTCCACCTTCATAAAAGATTGAAAACTTGGTGGGCTTCCCCTTACCTGAAAATTCAGGCACTGGGAATATAAGACATTTTAGGCAGCTGAGGGAAGAATTAATCTCAGACAGCTTTAGATATCTAAAAATCTTGTCTCTAATACACACATCCATTATTGGTTTGCCCTGCTAGAGGCCACAGAAGGAGAGAATCATCTGTGGTTGTTTCCTCTCACCTGTTTTAAGATGGGTTGACTCCAGTTGACCTCATCTATGAAAATGCCTGGGTGCCTCCCTGTTAACTAACGTGGGATCCCACTTATGACATCTGCAAATTCCATGTGTATAACTTGACCTGATAGTAGCTGAGTCTTTCTTAAGAAAGATGAACCTTCCTTATGGAAGGCACTCCCTTAAATTGAATTCCAATCCAATTAATCAACAACTTTGACTCTCTTTAAACGATTGTCAGATTGTAAAAGTTTAAATCTTCCTGTCCTGCCACTGGAAAAAAAAATAAAGAAGTCCATTCACTGTGTGATCAGCTGGTGAGAGTATAAATCCCACACCCACAGGAAAAAATTTCTGCCAGCAATGCAAGATACTAAGAAAGGTCCTACTGTGTTAGGGTCAAAACCATGCAACACAAAATACACTTAGGCTGCTATGGCTTCATTATCTATTACAGTTTAATTTATGAAGTCTGCAACTACACATTTAATTATTATAAATTCAGCCTTTACACTTCAAGTCTCAAAATGAAACTGTGCATATAAAACCAAGTATTTTCTGAATTAAAGTATATTCATTTACATGTCCATGCATAGCCATATATATATATATACATACATGCATACATACACTTTCACAGATATATGCACACATGCGTATTTATAGTGTGGTGTATTTACAGGTGTATATTTTATATATATTTTCCTACATAAATGCCTGTATGTCAGTTGAACATTTGCATGTAACTAAATACTCTGTGCAGATCCTTCTTTTCCAAGGGTAGAAGAATATATTGGACAGATTTTTTTCTTATTCTGGCTAAATTTTAAGTAAGAAATAACTGTCTTTTCATTGCAGTTTTCTGTAAAGATCTTACTGAATTGTTCTTGCTTTTATTTAATAACAGTGTTAAGAAATTGTTTAAGAGGAGAGCAATAAATAGTGATGTTTTTGTCTTTGCTGACTCTCACTGAAAAGAATTGAGTGGGAGAACCATCCTGTAACTATCAATCCTTGTTCATGCCCATAACTTTATTTGCAACTATTCAGGAATAAGCCGCCAAACTAAGACCAGACAGGCTGGGCTGCATAAAACGGGAGGGGAAAATGGGAGCCCAAGGATGTAGCCAATCTACATTGGTACAGAGAGGACGAGCCATTTGCTACACCTTGCATTTGTGATGCAGCTTCCAGGAATGCAGGTTGTGGCTAAACCTTGTGGAAGCTGCTGGAGGCATGTTGACACAGCCAGTCTGTGATTCAGTGTCTTTTGCACAGTTGCTCCTGTGGACATGGGATGAGCCACGTCCAGCCCAGGCCTCTACACAATTTTGATTGCCTAAGTAAAGGATAATGTGGTTTCCTACGTGCATCCAAAGATCCTGCAGTCTGGTGACTCCCTCACAAAGAAGTCTGGCAGTTTTAATTTTGTGCCCTAGATGGATTGAAACAGACCTGTTTACTTATTTACTTTGGGCAGCACATCCTTATAAAGCAGCTGTAGGCTAACCACTAAAATAAACCACAGGCAGAGGTTGCTGTTTAGAGTAACATCTGCACTAGCATATGTCAGAAGGTCTTAAAAAGGGAATTTATTGCAGCATTTCACTTAGACTAATGATTGTTAAATAGAGAGAATATGGATTTTGGAGACCATCAGTTTGAGAGAACTATCAGACTGAGAATCTAAACATATTTAGGTCAAGGTTGGATTATATATTCAGAAATTTCTTCTTAATAGAGCATTTCCCTATTGATTCCTTGCCTTCTGACTCCTACTGAGTCTGCATCTGTTCCTTCTCTAAGTAGACAGAATGTGGAATAGATGCAAATATGATGCAGTTTGTTGATTAAGTTCTTGGCTGTGTTTATCTGTTGGAAGCCTCACCATCAGGCAGTCAATTTAATCAAACAATAATCTTCATTCAGTGGTGATCTCTTATAAAAAAATGTATCCATGGTGCCTGCTGTGTCCTGTATTTATTGAAAATGTATCTCTTCATGGGTTTAAATGCAATTGTGTAAAACTGATAATCAAGAGGATTAGTTGCAATAGCATGTAGTACCACACATAACTTTTTTGTCCTGTCCCAAGACAATACAGCTCTTCTTCAGGAGCAGTTGACATCTCTCTGGCACGGGCCAGATTATTATTCATTGCATTTCTGACATTCCCCATGGCTATGCAAAAGTATGAAAAAATCAGCTCCTTTGCCAGTTCAGTGCTTTATTCTGAGCACTGGAGTTTGATAGTAAAACCAACTTAAATTTCTTGGTTTGGATTCTGCTATACACATGATTAAATGTGGGGGAGTGAAGGAAACATTTCTGCTGTTCTCTTTCCACTTACAACTTCACTAATCTTAGCATAGTGTTTTAACCTTCATAAATAGTATAGAAAAGCTGATGTTAAAAAACAGTGAAAAATTAGGTCTGTTATTCACATTAGAGGTAAACAAACTACTTTCCTCTTAAGAGGTAAGGATGGGAAGGAGTGCAAATTCTTAAAAAGGTGTTACTGTTATTTTGAGGGCTCCCATCCTCTGGAATATCCTTCACCTTCTCCCCAGAAGCCACTACTCAGAGTGAAAGAGTGGCTGATTTGCACCATCCTGCGACAGAAGAGGCCAAACCCAAGTTACCAACTAACTCTTTGCCCCATCAGGCAGGATATAATGTTGCTAAACCTTTCTTGATGTCCCCTCATAAATGAGGCCCCACAATGTGCCCCAGGAAATATATTCTAATATTTCGCTGGTGTTTTTCAAGTGGTTTTACAGCCCATTGTTTTTTGTCCTGTCTGCACTGATATAGACAAAAACTGTGCAATTGTTCAGCACATCTTGTACCTGAACACTGCGGTCATATAACACATTGGTCTTTTCATCTTTAATTTAAACATTGCCATTTTGCTCAATCTTTCCTGTAGTAATTTTTTATAAACCTCTCTGGAGTCTCTCCAGTAGTTTCAGGAGGTTCTTGAAGGTCTGCCAAAAATCAGAGAAATACTCATCTGAGGTCTTGTCAGTGCAGGGCAGAGCAGAAAGATCATTTGTCTGTATAATATCTGCACTTTTCAAAGGAGTGTGACATTGATGACTCATGTTCTTCTGATCCTCTGTAACCTGTAGGTCTTTTTCTAAAAGATTAACATCAGTATAGTTCAAGTTTTAGACCTGTTTTTTTTCCCCAGTGTAACACGTTTGAGTGCAGAGCAATATATTCTTTGTAGTGAATTACATATTTTTCACAGTGATTTTCAAGGTGATGTTAAATTCTGTGTACATATTCCTGGCAATTCTCCCAACCTTGATATGATCTCCAGATTTAATAATAATATTCTGTATCAGCCAGGTATTAATAAATTTATTAAGTAGAGCTGGACCAGGACAAAGCCTGAAGAAAACAGGTTTGTATGCGCTTCTATATTGAAGGGAAAACATGCCCTCTGACCATGCTTTTTCCTCTTTCACAAGGCTTCTTGTACTGTGATAGAATAAATCTGACGGGTTCAGCCCTTCCTTTTCTTCCACTCAGGTCCCCAGATAGCTGCTACTAGAATCTGGTTTCACTAGGCTATGGAATAAACTATCTCAGGTAACTGATAATTTTAATAAAATTTAGAATACAACTGTCAATTTTCAGCTGGGGCTTGTTATCTATGTTACAATATTTAATTGGAAAAACTACAGAAAAAGATCTCTTTTCAAAATTTGCTTTACACAAGGGGAAATAAATGTAATTTCCCTTTATCTGAAGAACAGAGAAAAAAAAGATCATACAAAGAATTAGGGACCTTAAAGATCATCTAGTTCCATGCAAGCTTGGAACTTAGTAATTTTGAAAACCATTATTTAGTTTAAAATTTTCATCATTAACCAGAATTGTTGTAAAGCCAAGGAAGTGTAGAATAAACAAATAATTAGATAAGCTTACAAACTGCAGTTCTATTTTCATATTGAGAACTTAAATGTGTATTATCCATGCATATAATAATAGAATCATAAAATAATTCAGGTTTCTTTGAATATTATCTGAGTCAACATGCTATTCAAGAGATAACATACAGACCAGTTTGCTCAGGGCACTGTCAGGTCAAGTTTTGAATGTTTCTAAGGATAGAGATCCCACAGCCCGGATGGAAATCTGTTGCAGGGTCTGACTGGTGCCATGCTGATTTTTTTCTTTTTTCTTTTATATATTCTCTGTATTCTTTGAACATCAATTTGTAGCTTTGTAGCCTATTATTTTAGCCTAGCTTCAGTATTTTCTTAGGCAGAAATGTCAAATATGCTAATTTGCAAAATCTATGAAATTGTGTACACCTTATGCAGGGTGTGCATCTTCAGCTTTTCCCACGTGATGAATTGTGCACCTACAGATCCTTACAGAAAGGTAACCCCTTTTTATCACCCAAACTGTGTCTGGCTCATAATTCCAGGACCAGTGAAAAAGGCATCATGACCACCCTCATGATGAACACTTTATTCCTATTTTGAACCCCAGTTAATCTTATTGCAGCTTGTGTTCTTTGAGCCCTGTATTTTTGCTTGTGTACCTCCAGGAAGCATCTTGCTCTGTCTTCCCTAGAGCAATCCACCAGGTTATTGAGCACAGCAACTGGATGCCCCCCTTGCCTCCTTGGGGCTTCTTCTTCTTCATCATGCAACACCTCTTCCTCTTCGGTCATTTCAGCCTGCTGTTTCAAAGGACTGATGGCTTTGTTCTTGGTCCCAGGGAAGCAAAAGGGAGTCAGCAAAGCTGTGCTTCTGTGGAATCACGGCCACAAAACAGGGAATTTTTCAGAGGAGGCACTTGAATAAGCCATTAAAAAATATTCCAAGTCAGTTTTTCTAGTTTTCTTGCAACTCATAGCTTACACTAGCAACTGTGTGTGGCTTTGCACCTCATTAACAAGAACCAGTGTCTCAAAGCCTGGCTCCATGTGCCTGATTTGTAGACCTGGGAAAGGCAAAATCTCCAGTGTGCTCAGGAATAAATCTGTTCCTAGCTTAGTACAATGTACAGAAGAGATTGCTGACCTAATAAGGTTGTGGGTTATTATGGTTTTGGTTTTGTTTCTGTTTTGGGTTGGGGTTTTTTGTTTGCTTTGTGTTTTTTTGCTTGTTTTTGTTGTCATTTTTTCCCTTTTAAGCTCAACTATATTATATAGACGTGACAGTATTTCGGCAACTTATAGGACTATTGACACCTGTTTGAAAAGATCTCAAGGTTACATCTAGACAAGATTTTCAAAGCTGTTGAGGCATTTAGTGATGCATATTTAATTTTTCAAGGTTCACCCAGCTGCCTACAATCTTTGAAGCAAAAACATGCTAATACCTACCCAGCATCGGATTATTTAGGAAATGGCATGATTTGCTTCTAGTTCCATGTGGCACCACTTAAATCTATTAGTACTGATTAACAAGAAGTACATGTGTCAGATCTAAACATTATTAAAAAAATAAAATAATTCTTTATACTCAAGAACATATGTGTTTTTTTCTTTTACTGCTTAAAAAATACATTACTTCTGTGGTTTTTTATGTTGTTGATGTTATTGGTGAGAAAACCAGTTTCAGAGCTCTCCATCTAAAAGATATGTTATTTTTCTTAAACAAGGATCGTTGCTATAAGTACAGTTGATGAATAAAAATGTGTTAAATTGTTGCTATATGGCATTCCTTCTTGAAAGAAGAATGAATTATCTGAAGTAATTTTTTTATGAGTTGTCTGCTAGTAGCTACTACCCTGTTGATCTAGGGAGTAAATCTAGCTTCTGCAGAGCTTTGATTCACACATCTGATCTTATTTCAATAATTGAAGGGCCCTTATTCCTCTCAGATGACAACTTCTGGCTTCAAGCAAATGTTGTGCTGCTTTGTCAAAGGCTTTTACACATTTCTACTGAATGGCCTGTAGATTTTTAATTCCCAATATTCTCAAACTGGTATGTATATCAAGTACATGAAACAAAATTCTTGACAGAGCCAGTGTTGGGCTGTTACATTCTGTGACAAGCAGTACTGAAATGCATATGCATATATATCCCTTTCATTTTTTTTTAAACATTTGAATATATGTTGGAGAATTACAGAGGTCATTGTTCTGAGTGTTCAAAAATAATTTTGACATAGAATTTCACTCCTTTTCAGTCTGTGGTCTAGGACGTGTTCCTGGCTGGTTTGGTAAATCTGTAAGATGCTGTTCATAGATTTATTCTATCACAGATCCACAGAATCATGGAATGATAGAATCATTGTGGTTGGAAAAGCCTCCAAGATCACTGGGCTCAGAACTGGGCACAGTACATCAGGTACAACCTCACCAGCAACTAGAACAAAGCAGTGATATTTCATGTAACAATGTATTCCTCTGCCTCTAGTACTCTTTACTCTGCATTTTGAGTGCCTTCCTTCCAATTTTGCATATTGAAACTGTTTTATTCTGAATTACAAATGCTACGAGGGGTAGAATTTGAACTCAATTCTACCTGCTCAGTGCCCTGTAGTCTGCAAATTCATTGTGTTATGTGGCCTGGCATATTTATTTCCAACTATCCCATTCCCTTTTGCTGAAAATTTCTTTCTCTGTAACTACAGTAGTGAAGCTGTGACACTTATAAATTATAAGTTCATATCACTGTGGTAGTCTAGCCCCTGACCCTCATGCTCAGGCCTGCTCTGTGATCTCAGAAGCTCCTGATAAGCCCTGACTGAACTAGTCGGGCTGTGAAGAATCCCTTGACCATACCAGCTGAGATGTGAAGAACTCCCTGGTCATGCTAGGAGATCTTAGATGGTAGAGGTGGAAACAACCAACTACCAGAAACACCATACATGACCAAACAAGATGGGAAACAAAGGATAAGCAATCATGCTTTGTAGTCTTAGTAAACTGTGTACCTGAAACAGAGCCCGAGTGGGGCAGTACCATTGTGGACTGTAGCCTTAGTGGAACAGTACCATCGCTACTGCACTTGGGGAAAATACCCCAGTAGTCTCGGGCTTGGGTTATGGCCAGGATAGAAACCTACTGAGGACCAAAGTCAATTATCTTGTGACCCTACAGACAGCATTCCTCAGGGAGGCCCTTTGAGCTCTCCTGGACTCCAGCAGGCTGCACAAGCTCCTCCCAGAGCTCACAAACCCCCTTGCAGTACTCCAAGACCCATTCCAGATGCCAAGGCCTAGATGGATACCCCTCACAGACAACTCCATGCTCCTCAAGATGCAACCCTTGCCTGCTGGGATATGATGGGAATATTTCAGTAAATCTGAGGGGAATTTTTGATAGGTACCCTTACAAATATAGAAATAGGTGTACACAATGTTTTTCCTGCCAGCATGTGAATTGATTATGATACAAATGTTACTGCCTCAAATCTACATTTAAGTCAAAGTTATAATTGTAGTGAACTCTATTGACTCACTTTCCAAATGTTGAAGTATTTTGTGATTAAGTGTTGCTAAACCATTTTGCATCCTTATCTTTTCATCCATATCTTTTATATCCTTCCCCTCTTTTGCATTCTCAGCTTCAGTGTAAATCTTTCCAGATTGTTTCTCTTTTGATCTTTCTGTGTGCCTCAACCTGCATAGTACAGAACACAGTGAACCTTGCAATTTAACTCTGTAAAGCTGCATTTTCACAATTTCATATTAAAGCTTGATTTTGCCAATACCTTTGACTACGTTTGTTTAAGTGACCAATTCACTCATTTGCAGTAATTATAACAATCAAAGCACAGCTCCAGCTTAGCATTGGGCCAAGATAAGTAAGCAACAGGAAGCTTTTAGAAATTTTCCCGATAAGTTTAAATTATTTATATTTTATTGTTTAAAAGATATTGTATCATTCCTCATGACTGAATTCAAGCACTCTCCTACAATACATATTATTAAATGTTATAATTTTGTGGAAATAGTTGATTGACAACCGTTACAACAATGTGAATTACTTTCAATTATGAAAAAAGTGATTGAGGAGTGTCTATGTATAAATGCAAGCAAAAGCTTCCATGCTTCATCAGATTTGTATTTATGGCCTAATCTTGCACTAGACTAAAAGTGCAAATGTATCCCAATGAAACTATATTGTGAGCCAGGTCAGCCCTGGAATTTGATATAGATCATGTTATACCACTTAAAACTGCTTTATTGTATTCAAAATAAGTAGTTGCTGGGTAAGAAAGCTGTTCTGAGGAAATAAATGAAATGATGAGATTTAATAAGTAATGTCATTGTTTGAGGCTTCTACTTTTTAAATTTCCATTTCTGTAATGCAAAAAAATTCCATAAATCTTAATTTAAGTTATAAATATGAAAGCTTGAAAAACTAACACTTCTTTTTAATAAAATATAAGAAGATTTTTGCTGTGTAAAATCAATATTTTTGCTATTGTTTTAATTTATTGTGGTATGCAGCTTCAGGTTTGATAGCCTTAACTGATGTTCTTGCAGCTTTTTTTTCACTTGAATTCAAAATGGCATATTATGTCATCCGAAAAAAAGAAATCACAGCAATGTAATCTAGTCCCCTAAGATGAATTTTTACATTCGGTACATATGTTGTTCTCCCAGGTCCATTATAAAAAACATAACTAAGTTGTATAACATATATTCATGAGTGATTCAGTGCATATAAGTAATTTATGATGTTTTCTATTTTGTTTGATGTTTACGTTGCTAATACAAATTTTCCATGCTTAAAACTTAGGAAATTAAAAAGATCAACGGCAGTATTATCATTAAGAATAAAAAAAAAAATAGAAAAAGTTATAAAACTAAAATATTTATTTCCCATACTCTTGTTTCTAACTCTTGGAATAAATACACTTGTGAAGGGAGCTGAGAAAGCAGCATGTCTTTGCATGTTCCAGGGGCTTCAACCTGAAAGCAAAACCAAGGATATTAGAAGTGATCAGATTTTAGACAAGTGATTTTTTTGTTGTTGTATTTTTTTTCCCTTTTGAACCAAATACTACCTTGGAGAACTTAAACGTTTGAAGTAAGATACCCAGATAAGAAAGTGAAGAAGAAGACTAAATATCAAAATACTATGAAAATTTTCTCCTTTTTTATGGATATTGTCTGTAATAATACTTTCATTCTTGTTTAGTTTGTCTGGTTTGACATGTTGAAAAATTTTTTTTTAAAACATAAGAGCAGAGAAAAAAAGTGATACAACTGTAGAATTTAAAAGTCTTTGCTCAAGTTTAAGCCAAACAAACAGATGAATTAAATATAATACTTGAATTTGGTAAGTTAACTGTTAACAATACAAAGAAGTCTGGAAGATCAAGATTAATTTGTAACATACCAAATATTATACCTTAAGAGGTCTCAACACAGCAACAACAAAACCCACTCCCATCCTTCCCAAAATAGGAAAACTCCCATTATGTTTTAGTTTTCTGAACAATTAATATACACTTTAATCTTCTTGGGGGTCCTGAGAATCAGTTGAGCTTGGACATTACACAAGAATATTGTTAAAATTCCTGCTAAAGTCCGATTACAACACTGTGCCTTTCATATTGGTGTGCATCTGGTTCTGCTTCACATATACTTCAAGAAAGAGAATTTCCATGAAATTTTCATGTGATTAAATGCAACAAATCTTTCCATTGTCAAACCACAGCAAAACTCTGTCAAGTACTGCTACATTTTATTGAGTTAGAATGTTCTAAGAAAATGTCCTCTGGGGTTGGTGATAGACTGACTGAATAGGAAAAATCAAGTAGACAATTAACAGAGCAGACATGGTAAAAGTTGGAGAGAAAAAAAACATAAGTTCCTACTCTATGTATCTTTCAGCTATCCCCAAAAGATGGATGTATACCAGGAGATCAGCAGACACTAGAAATAAGCATGTTATTCATGTTATTTAAAGGAATCCACAAACACTTAACAATAAAACTGAAAACCAGTCACATTGCTTGTTATGAGTACTCATCAAGGTTGTTGATAATTTTCTCATTGTGGTAGAACATTTTCATATTGTGGTAACATTGGCTGTTAAATGCCCACCCAGCTGCTCTATTATTATGTCTTCTCAGCAGGATGGGGGAAGAGAAATGGGATAAAAACAAGAATGAGAAATCTATTGGGTTGAGAAAAAGATACTGCTTGCAACACCATCAAGGTCAAAGCAGATTTGTCTTGGGGAAATAGATTCAGCTAGTAAGAAACAAAGACAAATATTAAAATATCAGATTTCCTTCCCCCAGCCAGGCTCCACCTCACTCATTTCCTCCAGACAGATCCACCCAAACTCAGAAGTGAGGGAATGCTGGCACAGGCAAAGGGCTCCTCTGTGTCCTGCAGTGGCTCTGGCTTGAAGCCATCTGGAATCAGCTAGGCCCAGCATGGGACAATCCCTGGTTTCTTCTCACAGAGGACACACCTGCAGCTCTGCCCGGCTGCCAACACATCAGCACCTACACCCAATGCACTCAGTGATTTTGATTTTAAACAATATTCTATTTTATACTATTTTGTTTTTTTCATATTTTCTGTTATATTTAGTACTATGCCATGAGCACAAAAATAATTGTGACAATGACCATAGTTTAATCCTAGAGAGAGAATAATTTTACAAGTTTGGAAGAAAAATACTTCTAGTCATGTCATTGTAACCATTCATATAATATACAAATATTTTCACATCAGAACAAACCACTTTTCAATAATGTTAGCAATGTAGATTACAACTCCTGAAGACTGAAACCAGAACTGTGTTAGTAAAATGTAGATAAATCTGCATTGCTATTATGAAAACAATAGCTTTGTGAGCATGCATGCATTTACACACAAAGTCAATGAGTGAGGTAAAAGGTGTTTTCTTTTAGGTATTTCACACAGTGGTGGTTCAGAGTTTTAATAGCATTTTGGTTTAAGCTTTGGAAAAAAGCTTAAGGATGAGTTTGAGTTTTTTTCACACCAGTTCACCTGCCATCTCAAGTCACTGTCTACAAGCCTGGGACTAAAACGGTCTATTGAGTAATTTTCCCTGGTTCTCTGGTTTTATTTCAGTTCCTACACTCAATGGATTTCATTTGATTTTAGGGTTGACTGCCAGTGCTCTATCATTTTAGCTTTTCAAGGAAATACTGCAAGAAAAATGTTGAAAAGGTCATTTCCATAGTTTTCCTGCAATCATATTACCCTGCATGATAAGGTCTCAAGCAGTGTATTTGGACTTGCTAGTAACTGTTTTCCTTTGAATGTGAGATAGATAATCATATAGAATAATAATTAAGAGGTTTGTCTTCAAAATGTCTTGAAAGTTTTTCATTGTCTATTTGATATAATTTTCTAAAAAGCTGGAAAAAAGACCCATTTGTAGTATCTCTAATTACAGCATCCGACTTCTTAGAAAGGTTTTTGTTTCAAGGCGAGGCTGGATGGTTGAGCAACTTGGTTTTAGTAGAAGGTGATGGGCAGTGAGGCAAACATGACCTCATGGTGTGCCCTAAGAGTAGAGGTGGTGAACAGCTCCTGAGCTACAGGAACAGAGATACTGTCAGTAGATTGAAGGGCAGGATTGTGAACCCCAAAACTATGTGGTATTTTTCAGACCATATTTCAAGACTACATCAAATTTTGGCTCCCAGCAGAGCAGAGACATAGGCAAATGGTGGGAAGCTCAGTGGGGAGCCCCAGGGTGGTGAGGGCTGCAGCGTTTGCCCCACGGGGAGGTAGTGTCAGAGCAGGGCTGGGTCAGGCTGGAGAATGGATACCTGTCCTGTGCACCACACAGACTCAAAGCACCTCAAGGAGGTCACCAAAGAGATTGAGGTGGTTGTGGCCCAGTGGGGCAGGGGAGAACAGTGAAAGACAGCGGGTGAAGGAAAAGTTCAGGCTAAGTATAGAAAGATTCTCTTTCCACAAAGGGACAAAGATGCAGTGCAGAAGATTGTTCTGAGAGGCTGTGTCATCTCTGTCCTTGGAGGGATTCAAGGCCTGGCTACACCAGGCTGTGAGGTCACCAGAGCTGGGGCAGGGGATTGGACTGGAGACCTCCTGACCTCCCTCACAGCCTGAATTATCCTGTGTTATAATTCTAAGTACAGCAATATATACAAGAAAAGGGGTGATATTACTCAGCTTGCAGGTTTATATATCTCATATTGGATTTACACCTTTGTCAAATTTCATAATATAGGGCAAGTCATTTTCCTTCAATGAAAAAGATCAGAAATAAATATTTTGGGTACTAGAGGGCATAATCTTTTTTGCATTACTATTGCTATTCACTATACTTAGTTGTCATTCAAAGTTTTGTAATGAAAACCATTTGTTGAAATCTTTTCTGGCAGCACTTATTATATTCACTAAGCTTCAGAAAATAAAACTTTCTTAATATCAACAGCAAGAAAATCTAAAACACAGTGACTTTCAGGTTGATTTGTAGATATTATAGCTATTTTGAGGACAACAGATTTGTTTGCATTATGTCATTTCCCACCCAGCACAGTGTGTGATTTCATTACAAATATATGCATTGGGCTTTGTTGAAAATATACCCAACCTAAGTCAAAATTAGATCCAAATGAGCTCTCTTGAGTGTAGTGAGAATTGGAATGAAGGCCCCCAGCTATAAGGGATATGTATAACAATATCCTGTCAATAATATTCACCCTAGAAAGTGCTAAGAATCTAGGTTTATTGTTCCTCACTAGGTTATAGCAGAGGACAGAGAATATATCAGAAATGAAGGAAAAGCTGGAGTAGAGACTAAAAAGCTACTGAAAAGAGAGAACATATGTTCTAACAAACCATCCACTGTGCAGTATTAACCATTAGGTAAGAATACTAAAATGACAAAGTCCTTGGAGTGTATTTCCAAGAAATTCGAGAATTAATGGGTACAGCTAAACCAGAATTCTGCTCCGCAGATCAATGTTAATTTTTTTCAGTCAGACAGATTTGTACTTTTATGGGCTGCTGTCCTAAAATTTCTGTCTTTCACTACACAATCTCAATAAATGCATTGCATAACTGAAAATCAAATGCAAAAAGTCCTGAACAACTCCCAAGTCAAAGTTATAGCAAATTATTACTAATATCTACACCACAGTCATTAGTAATGATTGGCACCAAAACGTTTATGCACTGCCAAACACACAGACCATAAAGAACTGAAGTATTTACATATGCAAGGGTCTTGCATTCATTACAGCTGATTAGATGTATACATTAATACACGACCATTGGACTAGTGATATGTGTTCTTGGAAGCCATTAAAAAAAACACACTAATAGTTATACTCGGCAACACTTACATTAAATAATTCTATAAAACCTCCAAACAAAAAACCACAAACAAAAAACCTTCTCCAAAATTGGGATATACTAATATGTTTTGACAGCAGCAACTCAGAAAGGATTACTTCTATGGAAAAAAAGTGTGCAATAAAAGAGGAAAAAGTGAATGATTTTGACTATCAGAGGGCTGGAACACCTCTCCTATGAAGACCAGCTCAGAAAGCTGTGATTGTTCAACCTGGAGAAGAGAAGGCCCTAGGGAACCTTCCAGTACCTAAAGGAAGCCTACAAGAAAGCTGAAGTGGGACTATTTATAAGGACATGTAGTGATAGGACAAGGGGGATTGCCTTTAAACTGAAAGAGGGCAAGTTTAGATTACACATTAGGAAGAAATTCTTTCCTGGGGGTGGTGAGACCCTGGAACAGGTCTCCCAGAGAAGTTGTGGATACTCCATCCTTGGGAATGTTCAAAGTCAGGTTGGAAGGGGCTTTGCGCAAGCTGGTCTAGCAGAAGGTGTTCCTGCCTATGGCAGGGGGATTGGAACGAGATGACCTTTACGGTTCCTTCCGATCCAAACCATTTGTGACAAGACTGAAACATACAAGCTGAAAATCAGTAGCACAAAATGAAAAGTTGCACGCAGAATTTTCTTTCTTGTTGGGAACAATTGATTGGAAAACTAAACAGTTGTAGTAGTTGATCAATAGAGAGTTATGTATTCCCATGACAATACAAGTCTGAATAAAAGGTGATGCTGAAGAGTTGACAGAGACATCCAGTAACAAAAGGGAGGCATACATACTGTTGACGAGATATCTGAAATAACACACATACAGCTCAATTCATATTTAAGAAAACAAATGAATGGGATTATGAGAATACAAAAGGAAGGATTACTTGAATGGTAAAGGGGATGAAAACTCTAATTTAAAACATGGAATTAAAAGTACATTGTTTCTTCAGCCTATAAATACAAAAGCCAAAAGGGATATGAGTAATGTTTGTAATTTCTTAATGACTGAAGGATTAGAGAAGGAAAATAAAACAGATCAAAACAACTTAGCGTACAGGAAATGTTGGAACAAAAGCTAGTACATACAACAGATGAATATGTATATGAATAAATGAAAATTTGTTATTTGAATAAGCTTCCTAGCTCAAAGAGGTTATGAAAAGGTTTTCATAAAGAGTAGGTATAGCTCCTTATCAGGTCATTGAAAGAACAGTACCTGGAAATTAAAACAATACAATGCAAGTATCTGAAAAGTGAAGGTTCTTGCACCAGTAGGTTGAGATCTTTTCCAGTTCTTTTTCTTTTTCAGAAATTAACATAATGTTAGTGTTTTGATACATAGTTAAAATTCCGTGGACTCGAGCACTTTAGTTTCTCTGAAAATTTTACTCCAAATTTAAAAAAAAAAAGAGTGAAGAAATTTGCCCTTTAGTTCACGTACCAAAGTGTACAAGATGGAAAAAAGAAAGGACAGAAAAGAAAAAATATTTAAAAATAGACTGCAAGGTAACTTTTCATTACAGTTCATAGTTACATCTGGATTACTAGTGAGAATGAAAATGGTAGAATATAGAAGTTGGAAAACTCCCATAATTTTTCTGGCTCTTTTTTAATCCTCAGCTTTAAATTGCTGCCTCTTCTGCTTTAAGGTCCAGACTACCAGTCTGTGTTCAATTTGAAAATCCACATTGATTTAAAAGAGTGTTGACTATATCCTCTTAACACAATATTCTTGGATTTTTTTTTCTAGAAGTGATCAAAGATAAATACATTGTCTTTCTCCTGACAGTTAAATCTATACAAACTGAGAATCAATGATCTGAAACATTATTATCAAATGTTCCTTTAATATCAGTCTGGTTTCCTTTCTATTTAAGTCGAGGGAAATTTCTTGCTGGTTTTGATGAAAGAGTAATTATTCGAGGAAGAATTTAATTTTAAAATCTTACCTGTGAACTACAGTGCTGTAAAAACAACTTCTAAGATAGGTAGGAAGCTGTAATAACTGAGTTCAAAATTCTAAGCAGTAATAAGCAACGAGTCATTGGTTTCTACAGTTGAAGGAAGCTCATGAGAACTCCTCAATTTTCCTGACTTTGAAGCCAACTCAGTTACTCCATTTCAAAACCAGAGCAGCAGAACAGCTGCTCAGATATATGTACTGCTCTAAAATTCAATTAGCACAAGAAATTCAAAATAAGTATTTCTGAAAATCTTCTCAGATTAGATTCTAATAATGTAAAAAGTGGGAAAATAAGTACTTTTTTTCTCTTGGTGATTCAGCAATGTTAAAGAGGAAAGAAGATTTTGAATGTGTTATAATTTCATTGAATACCTCTTCAGAAGGGTTGTTTTATGAGATATTATACAAGTTACATACTCATTGCTAATGTTCAACTGCAGCATAACCTGCATAGATAAAAAACCAAAAGGTATTGTAACATTATGGGATAAAAGAACAAAGATATTGTAACATTATGGGACCAGATTTGTGTCTGTCACAGGCATCTGTTTAATTTACTTTAATATAATTGGAAAATGTAATGCACTGTTGTCAACAAAAAACTCAAACTCTAACTGTCCATAAATAGGCTTAGTAACCAAAAATTCCATTATCAAATTCTCAGCTGAACGAAGGTCCTGAAAGAATCAAAGATAAAAGTTAATTATGCAAGAGATTCAATTTAGCTAGAAGCCATAGAAAAACACCTTTGACCAGTTTTCTTAATTCCTGAAAGCTTGTGTTAGTAATATAAAATGGACTAAATTTTCTCAACATGGGATACTTTGTAAATTTTAAATCACTAATCTTGCGATCTAATTAATTAGAAGTGCCATATATGTGTCTTGACATCCATACCAATTTGCTTTAGTTTAGGATCTGGGACTGTATCTATTTTTTAAAACATAATTTTTGACAGTCATAATGCTAGTATATTTTTGATGCTAATTTGATTAATTCCTCTCCCTCATTGTTATGTCTAAGGTATTTTTCCTTTCTCTCCTTCTCACATCTGTTTAATTTCTATTGTCTGTGCTACAGCAGAAATGGTCTAGGCAATGAAGCGCAGAAAGAATATATGCCTGACCATGAATTATGCTGTAAGGTATAGAAAAGCCTCTGTCCTAGTGTTCTCTCAGGGATCTTAATACTATATTAAGTGGGAAAATTATCTTAATTTCTATTAAATAGAAGAAAAAAACCAAAGATTAAAACACAAAACAGCATGTAAATTCTACTATTTGACTAAATGCAGATGGTTATAAATCACTACTCATTGAAAAAATCAGTTTAAGGATTTTTTTTTCAGGAGTATGTACTTGTATTACTCAGTAATCCTTTCAATGATTCTAAAAAAGTTCACTTCTATTTTTGGCATAAATCTATAATGACGTCTACAGATCAAAATACAAGGTAAATATATTTGCCTTTGGTACTCACACCATGAAAAATTTGAACTTGTGGTAATACATCCTATTGTTTCCTTTATGAACATGTATTATATGCTGTATTTTCAAACTTGTGAAGACCAAATTTCGTATTGTTGTTTCCTAATTTGCTCTATATTATGTTTTATGACATTTTTAATTCTTCTTTTTCACTTTCTGTATTTTGGATGAACTAGGGTAATGTGTGGGTTTGTCACAGGCTTAGGTCATTATTGAAATATTTTAAAGTAGCAAGATACACAGCATTTTCATTTATATTTGTTATATATATATATTAATCAGGAAACATACCAACATAATAAAGAACCGAAAAGATGCATTATTGCAAAACATTGCCTCATCCAGAACAATTCAGTACAACTTTCACATATATAATGCATAGCATACTGTGCATATAGTCTTTTATTATGTAGTGATGTCCTTTTTTCAAGAGTAAATCATTTACCACAGAAAAAAAATCAGGAAGCGTTGTGTCAGATATTACACCAAGTGACTTTCCATTTTAACTGCTGCCATTCAGGGTTGTTTCACTTTTGTAAGTGAAAAAATTGCAAAAAAAACCATGGAAGGAAAGGATATTCAGTCATTCATCAATCTCCACAAAACCCTGAACTTCTCCTTCTTGTTACCTTATGCAATCTGTATCAACAGCTGTCTTCCTGAGTGATGGATAGCTTTTATATTGTCCTTTGTTTTAACCTGAAAGAAATTATTTGGCCACAACTCAATATATGTATGGGGGGAAAAAATCATAAAATTCAAGTTCTGTCCTGATTTAATACTCAGGAATGTATAAAAAGGATTCAATCTGTATCTTAAATCACCTACCATCAAGGACAAAATAATGCTTACTTTGTCTCGTTAATTCTAAAGAGGAAAACAGAGAGAAATATAAAGATCTTATACATTTTGTTGTGGTTCTTTTCACCCACTCTTTTTTTCAGACTAATTGGAGTGATTGCCCTTGTATCACTTTAGTACTGAATTGTCTCTGCTTGCTTTTTTTTTATTGGCTCTCTGAAAGTTTCACAAGGGCAAAAGCAGACCAGTTCAGAGATTTGCAGAAGTTATTGTCAATTCATCTTCTCAGCTGAGAAGAAAACCTCATGTAACCACAGCAAAATTCCATGTAAACCTAATGGTCTCAAATAATGTGGACGAGTATAATATCACTTTCCTTAAAGAATGATAATTTCTAGTTCCATAATGTGTACTGAGCTCTTCATTTTAGCTTAATTACTGATTTCACTTTTTCACAAAGCATTTCATCAGTTCTGTTGTACAATTTAACAGAGCTGAATAGGAGTGGGAGTTTGTCTTTTCAGCCTTTATGCAGGATAACTTTTCAAAATTAATTTGGGACATGAGACATTGATAATCTATATTTAAATATGTTGCATAAAACACATGCCCCTTACAAGAAATTTCTGTATGCCATACTACTTATCTGGTAAAAATAAACTATGTATCGATTATCCCCATTCAATTTTCATACATGGGAGAAATACTGTCATTTGGAAGAAAAACAATTGACCACATGCAGCAAATAAAGTATGGTTTTTTCCTTCTAATATAGACCAATTCAGGCCTATCTTTTAGTGACACCAAACATGTCACTGCTTGATCAGTCTGTGCTTTTTTATAAGCCAAAGTTTCCCCACTTTCATTATATGCCATATAACAGCAGTTATCCCATAAATCCAGCCTTTTCCTTCTACTCCTCTACTTCTTATTAGATTGTAAACTTCAAGGGTAATCCAAGATCAAATTTTTTGAAGACTATGCAATAAGCATATATGACAACAAATTAATATGAATTTTTAGTGTAATAAATATTATTTTGGGTAGAATTTAATGAGAAATGTTGGAAAGTAGAGTATTGGTCACAGCTGGAAAGCCTTTTGTTATTGGCTTCAGATGCGTGTGGACAGACTACTACAGTACACTACCAGTCACGTTTTCCAATCTGGATACATTTAAATGTGTCATGTATCTTTATGGTACAGTTTATACAAATAAACTGTAAGATTTGCTGACACAATGGAGAGATACATTTAAGCGCTCTTAGTGGAACAAAATATTGATGTGCTTATGTAGAGATATAAAATAAGTACTTGAAAATACAAGTGTCATTTGAAAGGGGGTAAATTTTAAATGTCTGTTTTACACAGGGCCATAAGTTAAGAGTGTGAGAAACAAGTCAATGGAATTGGCTTTCGCATAGTGTTATATGGCTTGATATTAAATATTGAAGTGTTGGTTTTGACAGATATTAGAAGACAAATGGTTAATGCTGTTTTAATAGCCCAGTTGTAAAGCTGGCTTCCACCAAGGGGTGTGGTTTTGTATGTTGCAATGTGGGTTTTATGAGTTTGCATTGGACGACCTGTTGCTGGCCAAAACTCTCAAGGCGTAACCATAAAAGGAGCAGGACTTCATCCAATGAGGACCCCAATACCACAGCGATGAGACTGAGCCAGCACCGAAAGGAGTGGTTAAACCTCTCCTGGGGCAGGAGTATTTAAAACAAAAAGGTAAATATACATAAAGCTGATGCAGCACCAAGGGTATACAAGGCAGGACCACCATATTTTGAGCGTGCCTCTAGCATTTGGCTATGAGCCCAGCACTGCCCCTTTTGCTTTGCAAAACTTTTTTTGTTCTCAATAAAATTTTTATAACTCCTTCCCACTTGGGGTCTGAGTCGTTTATATCAAGAGGCTACTTTTAGTCTGTCTTCATTATAGAGATGGAGATCCTTTCAGTGTAGCCATTCTGAATTGTCTTTGAGAGGGATTTCTGTCTTACTGGGTACAGGCGGGTGAGCTGGACAGCAGGACGGGGTGCAGGGAGCTCAGAAGCAGCAAACTGTACCCACAGAGTTGGCTCACCCGGGCTAGCGAGAGAAAGGTGGCAGAAACCCCGCAGCTGTGGCAGAAGCCACAGTGCGTTCTGGCAGGCGGGGCAGCGACAGCCATAGCCAGGCTCTTCAGCAGCAGCTGCCAATGCAGCCGGGGAGATGTGTGCTCCAGGAAAAGGAAGAGGGTAGGAATTCTGTGCTTTTTCTAAACGAGGCCTCACCCAGCAAGGAAGAGAAGGCAGTGCAGAGCCAGACTTTCTGCTGTGGCCACAAAAGGAAGGCAGGAGCTTCACAGTTCTGCCTCTGAATGCCCATCGAGTGAGTGAAGTTACCCTCGGCCAGGTGCTCCACTCGCCTCACCACGCCTCGTCTACATCTTTTGTATCTTAAGTATCTGGTCATTGGTTTCCTAGTGTAAGTGTGGAAACACATAATCATGCAGGATTATCTGGAGGATTACATGCAGGTGCTTTTATTGAAGAGCTCTGGGAATCAGGGGTACAGACAAACCCAAATCTGACTCCAATATGGATTCAAAGTGGACACATTTTATACCCTTTCTTTACATAACTGTTGTATAATCATATGTTAATCATTAACTTGATATTGTTCTATTGTTTTCCCCCAAGCATGACTTTAAGCCCCCTCTTCCCACAATATTTCTGATCTATTATCCAGGTGGGTATACAGGTGCAAATTCACATGATTTAGCAAAGGCAATTCCCAATATTTACAAAGCAATCATAAGCAATCATCGCATTCAACTTCATCATCTACTTATGCAGATGGGTATGCAGGTGTAGGTTCACACGATTTAGTAAAAACAATGCAGTAAAGACAATGTCCACTCCCGTTCCCAAGGCCTACTTTAGCTACCACGATTTTAGAAACATTTTAACCCTATGCTATCACTAGCAACAAAATGGGAAAAATCTCCCAACCTCCCACAATAGGAATCTACCTATTTCAGAGGTATAGAACAGTTGCTACTTAGAAATGAAAAAGTTGCATATATAATTTTTGTAGACAAGACAAAAACCAAAAAAACCCCTGTATTTTATGTGTGTATATATAGAGTATCAAATCCATATCTATTACTAATTAATTGTATTGATATGCTGATTGATAATAATTTTATGTAAATAAAACCTAGTATCCTTCATAGGAATAATTTCTTAATTCTTTGGAAACAATTCTGATACTCATTCCATTTCAGTATTCTTTATTCATATCAGGAGTCTGTTTGGCATCACAGGAATTGCTCTGCAGTTAAAGGACCAGAATATGGTCTTAGAGTTTACTCTATCTAAGGGATTTATTATTTGGATTTACTGATATGTCAGTTTCTGAGCTGTTAGATCTGGAACTGAAGTAAATATAAAAGTCTCAACTGACTTTAGGAAGTCAACTGCTTTCATCCTTGACTTTGGAGAAAACAGAGCAAAGAAAATCATGAAGATTTGCAATTCTCTAAAATGCTTGAGCACCTTCTAAAGAAAAGTTGAAAGATAAACAGCTACACTTTCAAAGTACAAGAGCATAAAGTGAGGATGCTGTAGGAATCAGTGATGTTGAAGCAATGCATCAGAACAGAGGTTTCCCGTTCAGCTCTGGGCTTGTTGCTTTTCCTCATTCCCTGTACTTTAGTACAACATCTTGGTTGATTGAGCTTCCTTTCAGAAATAAACAGTAAAGGACAGAATATTTTTAAAATTGCAAATGAATGGCACAGCTTATTCTGTATTAATTGCACCAAGCAACAAAACTGCATTTGGTGAGAAAAGTACATAAAAGGTTGGTTCAATCCATACTTCATAAAATTGTTTAAAGCTCATATTTTACTCTGCTAATTCTGTTGCCTATAGTTGCTCAGTTTACAGTGGCCTTGACACTGTTAGGACACAGTAGGAGTTGCTTTGAATTACACCCTGTCTGTGAAAAAGATGAAGGCACAGAGAAAGATTGATATGAAACAAGGAGTGCAGTCTTTTTTTTTTGCCTATTATCCTGGCAACAAGGAAAATGTGAGAAGGAATACCCTCTTTCAAACTGTCTGAATGATTGTCTTAATGTGAGGCAAACTGCCTCCTGAGAAATGAAGTACTCAAGTATTATTATATTATTGGGCTGAAGCTTCCTGGAGAATTCTGTATGTTAAAATATTTGTCTCCGACAGCTTAAGTTCTATTTAGACATGCTGAAAGTGAGAGTGACACACTACAAATGAAATCAATAGGAACCTTATTTGTGTTTGAGATTCAGTTGTTAGCGTGGAAAACACATAATCACTGAATGATTATATGCAGGTGCCTTTATTCTCGAGCTCGGGAAGACAGGGGTGTGACATCCACCCAAATCTGACTTCAACATGGATTTGAAGTGAATACATTTTATACCTTCCCTTACATAACAGTGGTATGATCATATGTTAATCATCAACATAACATTGTTCCATTGTTTCCCCCAAGCATGACTTTAAGCCCCCCTTCTCCCGCAGTGTTTCTGATTTATTTCACAGGTGTTAATCTGCATGATTTCACTGGAACAATCCCGATTTTCTAAGCAATTTTCGTGATCATGTCACTGAGCCCCGTACATGTAGTGCTTACCTACCCCCATTCCTAAAGCTTATTTTTAACTAACATTTTAGCCCTATGTTAACACAGTTGCTGTGGCACAGACAGATAGAGCTGCTTGTCGAGATGGAGCTTATCCCACAGTCTCCTGCTGGTACTTCAGAAGAGCACAGGTCCCCCCTACCCCTTGTGTCCCCTCTGTCAGCCACTTGGCAGTGTCTCAGAGACTCTAGGTGGTGAGAATATTTCTTGGTGATGATGATTAGATGACTCCCGAGTTCTGGGTGTAAAGGTGGGATACATACAGCCCATTGTCCAGGTTCCTTTCATCAACAAGACAGATATTTTCTGAAGCTCCCTTCACGGACAGACAGGAATCTCCCTGACACTGAAGCCTGTAATCTATGTATTCATGCCACCTGTGCAGCTCATTTTTCTTTAGCATACGTATAATCAACATGGAATAAAAACTTGCTTAAAGCTTGTTCACACTTCTAAATCTGCATTTTTTTACACTGAGGATAAATGGTGAGGCCTGAGACTGCTTGAAAGAATCAGTCTGTCACTGGTTTTCCTAACAAGAAAGAAGATCCAAGAGGATAGAAGAGCTAAAAGCAGATGCTATGTGTCCTAGATTTTCAGGGCTGTGGTGTAAATTAAGGACACACAAAAATTACAGGCATAGGATGTTGAAACCCTGCATAATTAACAGTTTTCCTTTTGCATGGAGCCAAAACAGGGCCAGAACAACAAATACGGTATTGACACAATATAAGAAATCTGCTATAAGTAATAGCTTTGTTCATGTATTTAATTTGAGATAAAATAATTTTAACCTTTTATGTTGAATGATTTATTACAGAGACTGTATCTAAGCCAAACTGTATATGACTTGTTACTCCAAGGCTCAATAAAATTAGAATAGTTTAAAGAGAACATACTGTTCTCTGACAATAGAATTGCTTTGAAACAATGTACCATGTTCTAATACAAGTGTCCTTTTTTAACCTTTAAAGAAGCAAGGGTTTCAAAATTTAGAGTTGAGCCACATAACTCTGCTTCAAGCTTCCAGCTCCACGCTTTCTCCAAGCTCTGCTATAGGAAATATTAGAATACTGAAAGAACTCATTTTTGTTTTTTATCTCAAGCCACTTGTCACATGGATCTCCACGAGAGCATGAGTCACATGCTGCAGGCTGGAAATCCCTTGTTTCACTACCATCTACCCCCTCTTTATCCTGCCTCTGATATACTCCTTTCATTTCCATTTACCCAAGGGTTTTAGGTGGCCAGTGGGAGTGATGTTAGAAGAGGTGAAAATTGTTGCTCTATAACTTAGAGAAAAATTGTCATACTGTAAAAGCTGTAAAATCATATTAAATTAAAGTAGATCAAAAGAATTTTAAGAAATTGTAATGTGCCATTCACTGTTCCATCATGACCAATGTATGTCATGGTATCATGTCTGAGTCATCACTCACTGATGGCAATGTCTCACAGCTACTGTTTTAAATAGATGTAAACGTTCCTGGTGATACAAAAGACAAGCTTTTAAACAAGCTATGGCAAGTGTATTACTTTGCACAGAGGAAGATTTCTTCTCTGACCCCAGGAAGTGACCATCATGTATAAAAAAGCATGAGGCTATATTTTTATTGCTTGTTACTACAAATGTTATTCATAGTCATAAAATTATATAGACCTTTTTAAAATTAAGCTATGCAGTGAGTGAAATGCTTGTAAACAAAAGCGATGCATTCCTTTTCCTTGTACATGAAACAAGACAACAAGTTTTTTTTAGTTTAATGTCTTCTTCTACCATAGTTCCTATGCAAGTAAAAATATGGGTTAAATCCATGTGATTTGGTGCCATAAAGCTTGATATGAAAGATCATCCTTTTATCCTTTCTAATCTTCAGCTACTATACCATCAAATAAAGCTCTGTATATCGAAGTCTTTGATTGAAGCAGCATTGTTACTGCACATACAGGCATATAACACATCCATTTAGATATAATGAACACAATACATGCTTTAGAATAAAATAGAACACAATTAAGAGCATAAGTTACTATTGTACTTTATATGGGGATCAAGCAGCATTTTGCAATCTAGCTACCCCTTAATGCTCACCAAATGCTTTTGCTGTTCTACCTCTAAGTACTTCTACTCTTTAAAAAGCACTTATGGTAGTCTAATAGAATTCGCTTTTCATTTGCATCTGTTTTGAGCAGATGATGTGAATGATAAATGTTGGCTTTTACTGATTTATTTTGTAAGAACATTATGGATCTTAGAAGGAAATCAACATATAATCAGGAAATCTGTGATATAAACAGGAATAAACCCCAAATATGTTGGATTTATAGAGAAGATTATGCTAGCATTTTGGTGGTCATCAGTGCAATTTTTTTTAAGTTAAGACCCATGATTTCCATTAAGCTTAAGGGTTTACAGATAAGTTAGGTCACCAGTCTGTAACTTTGTGATATTTTTAATCTTTTTTTTGATAGCAAATTAATTTCATAGCTCACTGATTTTTTTTTGAAGATCTGTCAGATCCTCTGTTTGCTATTTGT
This sequence comes from Grantiella picta, assembly GCA_013397955.1. Taxonomy (NCBI): domain Eukaryota; kingdom Metazoa; phylum Chordata; class Aves; order Passeriformes; family Meliphagidae; genus Grantiella; species Grantiella picta. The sequence continues at coordinate 504,427 of VZRM01006765.1, read as the reverse complement.
TTGAGAATACCTATTTGCATAAAGGAACTCAGAGAACCAAAATATTCAGAGTGTGTATTTTTCCAAGATTAGAGTGGGAGAACTATTTACAGTAGTTATGTTTCTCTGGATCACTTCATTACAAGTGGTGCAACCAACCATATTTCCTCACCATAAATGTTCATTATAATTTATTCTTATATATCTTCAGTTTTGGTATCTATTGTATGTCTTTTGCACTCTATGAAGAAAGCTGTAATGCAATTACTGCAAACTTGTTTCAGAACAGAAAGTCAAAGAAGGGGGCAAGTATGCCTTGCCTAAAATACCTGATTTTTGAAGTCCTGTATTTCTGTTTTAAAAGGTAAAATAGGATTTAATCAATTTTACTTGGGGTTTCTCAGAGCTGCCCTTTTGCATGGAACTAAGAGTTGAGGCTACAACAGCTAAAGCAGTTTAATCATTAATTACCATGCTAGCAAGAGTGCAATACCTAATCTTGCTACCATTGGAGACAATAGAACAGATGGTTTCAAAAGAATAAAAGTGGAAGTAAGGAAGGAGGGGAGGGGGAGAAGGAGGTAGAGAAAGATAAAATTGCTTATATTCTTTTAAGGTCTTAAATTTTTCCTGTTTGTCAGGGAAATACAAACTAGCAGCATTTTGGTGGGATAATAAAACTAAGAAATTACTCTAATGCATCTTTGTACAAACACATATGAGGATAATATATGTTAGCCAGGCTTTTGAAATTATATTTTCCTTAAGAAGCTTACTCATTAAGAAGTATATGCTCAGGTACACACATGCTCTTGGATATGTTGAGCAGAAGCTCATTTTTTAAAGAGTGAATTAAGAAAAAAGTCTTTCCAATTCCCTGGTATTTCAATCATTATCCATGGCAAACACTTTGAGCTTGCATGGAAAATAAATCTATTCCTCATTTGCAGAGCTGCTAGATTACAAGTCTCCTGTGTACTTTTTAATGAACTGATGAGAGAAAAATTAAAGGAAACAGCATTTAAGTATTTAGATGTGCTTTGCTCAGGGAGCAGCAGCAGCAGAATGTGAAGATGGTGCAAGACTCTACAAAAGCTTTTGCTCGTGTTCAAAGGATGCAGGTATATTGTACCTTTATTTGTTAAGTAGTGCGTTGATGACACACAACACTAATGGCAATAGTTCTTTGCCCACCATCAATTGTTTTAATATCTGGGAGTAAAATGAAAATTCCTGAGGAATTGACAGAGATGTTTGTGTAGATCCTTAACCCATACTGACACTAAACAACTCTTTGGAAGCTCAGTCTAATAGGTGAAGTGCAGCACTGTCAGCTTAGTGTTTACAGGTCAGATGCTGATGAAAGCACTTGGTGTCTTTTCATTTGATAAAACAATAATTCAGAGATGACTGAACATGTCTATCTGACGAGGACAGGTCAAATATTCTGCTTATCTCTGAGATAATCTTTCTGACTGAAGACAACAATAATTACACTAAATAATATTTTTCTCTTTTACTAATGTGATCTGGAAAATAGTGACAATTATTTAATCTTATTCCATGAACTTGGAACTCACACTTCAGCATTACTCTAGCAGCAGCTATTCTTCTGTTTTTATGTTTGTTTTTATGAGATATGTGTACCAGTGAATTTCTTATTTTGACCTTCCAAATGTCTTCCTTTAAAAAAAATAGCTATTCAAGACACCTTTAAGATGAGATAACTCACAAGTTAACTCACAAGTACCAACTTCCTTGTAGATAGCTGCTCATTTGATACTTTTATTAAATCTGAGAGCAGGCTGTTGAATTCTCGATGGGCTCACCAAAGTACATACACACAGTACATACAAAGCACAAGTTCAATCCACATCTTAAACTTGTGTCAGGAATGCTGTTCTGACCACAATTTGCTGTCTTCGAGTTAGTGGTTCTTTAAGAGCAAATGATGAGAGTGTCTATAATTAGTCTGGGCTATAGAAGGTAGAGAGGAAAGAGCTAAGCGTGTCTGAAGCATCCTCTGTGCAGCAGACACAAGATACACATGGAACTGAGGAGATGAGAGCTGCTCTTTTAAGCTTCTTCCATAAATGTTGAAACTTTGTTCTAAAATAGACATAATGTTCATAATGTCACAAATATTTTTCAATCCTCCCATTTCTAATCCAGAGACTGATTCAATATAATGAAGGAGAGGAAGCCTTTTTCTTTCATTTAAGATGTAATCTGGTTTTACTGTGTGCCTTATTACCAAGTGTGTTCCCAAGGGTATTAAACTGAGAAAAACACACCCAGAGAAACATGAAAGGGCTTCTAATATGTAGTGACAATGAAACTGTAGTAATGCTAAATGTTCCATATTAAATTATTCTAATCTTTAAGGAACTTCCATCCTTGAGATCTGCCTCCAGAACAAGGTCAAAGATTCAAGAACATTATCGTGAACCAGCTACAGTGAGGAAAATCTAGTTTATCACTAAAAGAAATGAAGAAAATATATCCGCAGCTCTTCCCAATTTTCATATTTAATTAGACATGCAAATAAATTCAAAAATTAAAACAGAAAATATAGAGAAACCATATGTTTGATTAAAAACCTCCTCTAAATTCCAGTGAGAAAGAAAAAAATGGAAATGTTTAACGGTGAGAGTGTCTTCAAATTAAAAGGCAACCTCTGCAGGGGAAATTATTCAAAAATTGATTAAAAATAGGGTTTTCTGTGTATGCATATTGACCTATACTTTCAAGGGAAAATGAGTAGACAAAAAGCCAGTCTCAGACACATGACCTCTGCTGAATTAATACCTTTTTGGCTTTTATTCCTCCTCATCTTGGTCATTCCCTTAGCATTCTCCCAGTTTCACTAATCTCTCTCTCTGGTTACTTTCACAGTGTTTGTCATCATGTGAGACAACTTGTCATTGGCCTTCAGACACACCACAGTCCTGGATATGGAGCATGAAAGTGGCAGACAGGAGAAGAGCCTTCATTTTGTCCCTTATTTCTCAAGACAGTTCAGTTTATAGGATCCCTTGCTCTTTAGGTACAGTAAAGGACTGGTACTTATTATAAGAAAATACTTTAACACTGATAAGCTTAGCAAATAAAGATAGAAGTAATACTCTTATTAAGATAGAAGTAATACTCTTATTATTCATTCTATTTAATTTATACTTTTCTTGCTGTTTTCAATTTCTCCTTTGCTCTCTTTAAGCATATTTATTTCAAGCCTTTGTCTTTCCTTCATTTTGTGAAAATTTATCTAATGACAACATAAAACAGCTATGAAATATTCTCACAGCTATACAAAAATCAACAGCTGTCATTTAAAGTGAACAAGTGTCCTGAAGAGCTGAAGTTATCAATTTGTGGAAGTATGAGATGCATTTCAGATGTCAGGAAGCACTGAATTTTGGCAAATGTTGACTGTTTAATGCAGAACATGATTCATGCTACAAATATATCATGCAGCAGTCAGAAGAATCTAGGTACTCCAATCTACTCACACCTGATCTACTAAACTGTCTGCTGCTGTCTGAGCAGAGACTGAATTATCCTTTCTACTTATGAGCCTCTCTTCCTGTCCATCTGCTATTAAAGCTGTTGAGAACAGTGGAAAGAAACTGATTTAATTGACATGTTGCTCCCCAGGACTTCTAGCTCAGCATAGACTTATTAAAATCATGCTTGACAATAAATAAAGAAGCTACCAGTTGAAAGTCTAAACATGTTTTATTTTATTCACGATTCATTGATGGGAAAGTAAACACAATTCAGTTCATTGTGCTGCCCTAGAAATCTAGCTGGAATATTCAATAGGAAATCATCCTATTTCAAAATAACCTGAAGTATCAAATAATAGAAACAAACCTTTATAGGCTGATTTTTCCAAAGGAAGAATAAATGTCATGTGGAGAATCAATGTTTTCACTGTCAGCATCTTAGTCCATCTGATCTCTGAACTATAATTTGTAGTATCATTGATCTAGTGTCATTCTTTTCCACAATAAATTAAATGTATTTATGAAAAGACCTGCTTGCTAAAAAAAAAAAAAAAATAAAAAGAAGTAATGGGCATGTTTATAAAAAGAAGCTTCAATGTCTCAGAAACGTTAGACAAGACAAAATAAGATAGATGATTTTTTAATATATGTGTAGTTTTTCCATTTAAAAAGTATTTACCTTTAGCTAGTTAATAAATTGATCACTGATTCCAGACAATGACTGAATAGACTTGTCTACATCCATCTGTATTTCAAGTTTAGAGAGATGAATGTTACATGGTGGAGTAAACAATGACACCCAGTGGCCATATTGACTCAAGGCCTGTCTGTGCTCTGGATTTCCTCAGCACGTTGTTATTTTTTTACTTGGTTTAGAGTGTTCTTTTGGGTGTTCTTCTTTTTTTCCCCACAATACTAACGGCACAATAGATGTGTTCTTTGGAGCTGAATGACAGAATAGGTTTGACACACAAAGCCCTCTCCATCAAATGAGAGAAATGATAACTTGTTCATCAACGGCAATAGTCATAAATGCAAATCTGTATAAACTGTGTTTATTGAAGAAACTGACTGCAAAAACTTTTGGAGCAAGAGATGGTCTAGATTGGCATGACAAGGACAGATAGTGGATATTCCTGCTGTTTTCCAGAAAATGAAAGGTTTGGGATTGTTGTCTGTCATTATGTCATCTTCAGCGGGGAAACCCTCCCCCAACAACCCAAAATCCAACAAAACCCCACAATCCTTCCCCCTCAATCACCTCACCCCACCCCTCAAACAAACACCCAACAACCCAAACTGTGCAAGACCAAAATGGAGCCTATATTAAGGGCAAAAGGGATTTTAGTGAGTTATGGCTTATCAGGAGATACGGGATATCTGACTCCAGCTGAGACCAAAGCAAAAGCCAAGAGCAGCTGATTCTAATAAAACTGGCTAGAAGATCCAGATCTGGAATGCATTATCTGGTTCTAACTTGCATGCCATGAAACCACATATTTATTACTTTTGACTTCTGAGGAGCATCAGTCACTGTGTGATCTCTTGAAACAAAGCTAGCATGTAATTTCTGCCATGAGCTGAGCCAATGTCTGGTCTTCTTACAGGCCTTCTCATTGATCTAGAAATAATAAAGTAATTTTAAAAATAAATCTTGCCTCAAAAAATACTTGTTTTTATAATGATACAATAGTAAATAGGGCTGTCCAAGACAGCAAAACAGTAAGATGCAAATGAAAATGACTCTTTTTTCTACCTCAGTGTTCATAAAAGCAGTGCTCCCAGTGATAAGTGCAAGCCAGTAATGTGTTGAACAGACCATGTGAAGAAGACCAACAAGAACCAATGTCATGTGGAATTGCTGGAGCAAGGTTCAGCCAGGAAAATAATGTGCTAAGACATTATTTTTTAAAAATTATTTAATTAATTCATTAAGACATGTTATAAGGCAAGGAATAGCAAAACTTCCCTCCTGAGGAGCACAGAGGATTGCAGTGGCTACTACACATTGCAAGGTAAAGGTGTTCTTCAGCAGGTGGCAGATGGGAGATCCACAACAGAAAGTAGACCTAGTAATTCCTAAGAGGCAAGGAAAAGCTGTTGACAGGAAGAGCCTGTTACAGACCCTGCCTGTTGTTATAGCCTCACTGGCAAGGAGTGATGCTCTGTCCTGTCGCTGTTCTGTGCCACCAATCCCCAGTGCACCACATAGGTGTCATCCTAAATACAGTAAAAGCAAAATAAAAAAATGACTGAATAAAAAGGTGAGTAGGTATGCAGGAACTAATTGTAGCATTCGCGTGTTTGAAGTATAATGAATAAACTAATATTTGCCAGTAAAACTTTTAAATACTTAATTATAATACTTTTCCTCTCCATTAATTTGTACCTATATCTTGAAGTCTGTTTTCAGAGTGACTCTATCTTAGCAAATTTACTTAGGTATTTTCAATACCATTCTCTGCTTTGTCAATTTTTAACTATTTCATGCAATTTCTCTTCACTGCCTAATTTCCACCAAAACAAGATGTCTAGAATGTTCTCCATCACGCACCTTGCCAAGCTACCAGTCTGAAGACCTTTGATAGACTAACTTGATTTATTAAAAAGTCCATTAGATTCCAAGTTAAAACAATCAAAATGATTTTTAATTATTCCAATTGGTGAAAGAGAAGACCTACTAAGATTTCCAACTGATCCTGAGGAACTGTTCTAGTGAGATGATTTCTGTGTATTTATGAATATCTGTAAACTCATTACTAATAATGACTGCTGAAAAAGCTTTGGTACTACTTTTATTGAGGAATTACAGAACCATTAAAGCTGTGAAGAAGCCTCAGTAGTCTCTAATCGAACCTCCTGCCCAAAGCAGGGCCAGCTCTGGGTCAGTCCAGACTGTTCCTACCTTGGACAAGTTGGAGCTTGAAACTCTACAGGTGCAGAGGTGGCACATACTCTCAGGGTGATCTTCCATGCTGCCTCACTGTCCTCATGGGGAAATAGCTTCTCTTTCTACCCTGTTGGAAACTTTCTTCAGTTTATTCCTGGATTCCAAAAAGTACCCTTTGAAAAAAATACCAAAGGAAAACTTTGTTATACCAAAAATACCAAAGGAAAATCATGCTGCAACACAAATCAGCACAGACTTTGTGATTGGTTCCAACTAGACAGTGATATTTCCCTTTTGCTTGTTTTCATTAATGTGTGTAGCGGCCCAGGTGGCTGAGTTAGAGCTTGGTGTCCTTGAAAGTGTGGAGGACTGGGAAGAAATTGGAGATGGGCCAGAGGAGAGTGAAAAAGAAATGGATTATCCCACTGATCTCCCATCCCTGTACTACAGATAGTATGGGCCACTATCTCCCTCCAACCACTCAATTTACCTTTATCTCAGTGTTAGTGCATTGGTTGTTTGTTCTATAATTCACTTGTATTCACTTTCTTATTAGTTCTGAAACATGTAATCCCGCCTTGTTAGCCCCCCTTTATAACCTGATGCACAGCCTTTGTTCTGGACTCTTCAGCCCTTACTCTTCAGCTCTTACTCTTCAGACTCTTCAGCTCTCTATACTCTTTAGCTCTGACCTCCATATAGCCAAAAAACCCCACCTTTTATAAACTGAAGAGTCCTCAATCTCGTCTTTTTCTAAGTCGACCTCCAGAAGCCCTCTCTTCTCTCGTGCGTAGTCCCCGTGCCGGTGCCAGCAGATAGAACCACTGTGGGAAAAGGCTCCCCTGGTCATGACTTTAGGGTGTTGCCCCCACAAATGTGATTGCTTGCTCCTAACTGAGAGCAGGTCTCCATGGCCTCAGTCTGCTTGAGAGTGAAAATTATGTGTCTTTGAATTCATACACCATTCTCTTTGTTTATTCTCCTTTCTTTATAGCCACCTCCTACAGATCAGATGTGAAATACCCATGACAGTAAAGACTGAGGAATTTTAGTTCTTCATATTCATTAAACTATCTCCTGCAGGATACATTGGACAAGCTTTTCATTTAAAAAGCAAGTGAAATCAAACTATCAGTTCTGTTCAGTAAGAATCAAATGAAGAACACCAACAATGACAACAACAAAATGTAATTGTAACAGCAACAGCAGCTATTCTTCAGGGGGAGGCTGGTGAGACACTGTACACGGCTTTCCTGAAAGCAAAAAAAAAAAAGGAAAAAAAGATGACTTCCCCCCAGGCTCAACACCAGAAATGAGTAGTCCATGAAAAAGCCCTTATTTGCCTCCCAAATTGCATGAGGGATTTGTGAAACCTACTGAAACCTACTGCTGCTACAGCTGTCACCTACACTTACCTTTTCAGCTAGGGAGCACAGCTGAGACCTTTGTCTCTCTAGATGGCCCTTCCAGTCATGCCATGCATTAATTTAATTACAGTACCACACTGACATGTCCCGAGAAAATGCTCTGCAACTGGGCAGGAGGACTTTGGGAGAAGCAGAAATCCATATCTCACACCTATGGCATTTTTTAGCAGACTATTATTTACTTTTTAAGAATAACCTACAATTATAATAAAGTATTGCAATTACAATAAAATATATTAATTTCACAGGAATCCATGTGCATATATTATTGAATATTTATTATTATTATTGCTATAACAAATATTATCAATTTAAATGGTCTATTAAACTACAAATAAATTTATGTTAGTAAATAATAATTATTATTCCTCTTAATGCAGAATTCTTTTTAAGAAGCAGAAAAATTCAAATGTCATAATTAAGTTTTCTCTTCTCTTTTTTCTTAGTATTCCCTTTCTCATTGTCCAAAACTCCCCCAAAATCTCTTACGGAAACCACTCTTGTCAGCATGAGGTACAAATGTGAGGTGGAAAAGAAGATAAGTCAATTTTTTAGATGAGATACTGTGAGGGAAAGCCAGAAAAGGCAAAATCTTTCGAGTAGGTTGCACACGCTTCTGTGCCAAGGCTTATGAACTGAACTCAAGGAGTTTGTTTAAAGCATTATCAGGGTGTGAGAGCAGCTCATCTGGAACTGTGTGTTTATCACTGCTCCTAGCTGGATCCTCCAGCCAAACCAAATTTAGAAAGTGCCTATTTTGGCTTCATTAGTGACTCATATAATAACATTCATTTTCTTATTAGTCAAAATGGGGAGTCTGTGAAGACATGGGAAAAGCAAGGAATAGCAATTTTCTTTGTTGGTTGCAATGGAACGTCACATTTTTTGATATGACAGGATTATAAATATATAATATAAATCTCAGAAATATAAATCTTGATGTTATCAAACTGTAGAAAATGCAGGAATGAAGTTAGGATGTAGTTAGGATGTCAATTCTAAAGCTACCTGAAGTATTACTTTTTTATGTTCCTTTTTTGTTTATATGTTTACTGTGGTGGCCACTATTTTCTTCTTCATTGTTACATGTAGTGTATACAAGATGAGGTATTTGCTCTTCCACAACCTGGCCACAACAGCTTTAAGACTGTAGACTCTGCTCTATGACATCAGCACATTTTATATTTTAGACTCTGGTCTATGACATACTTCAAGAAGACTTATGATGTGTCACCACCTCTTCTCCCTTTAAAGGAGAAAATTCTAAGATTTTTTTTTCTCCAAAAGCGTAATCTGCTTTCTTTTTTCATGTTTTTCATTACAAAAGACCTAAAAAATAAGATCAGAATGCAGCAGCTGGGCGTGAAATTCATGCCATATTGAATTCTAGCATCTTTTGCTGCCAATTCTTTTACTATGATTCCAAATGATATGTTAAAGAAACATCTTAAATATATTAACTAATTTAATTTTCAGAAGATTTTGAATATCCAGCAAGAAATTTATTAAGACTTTAACTGTAGTAAGAAAATAAACTCTTTTAGAAGAAACCAGGATCTGGTACCTCAGAAAATGAATCATGCAAACAAGGGATCATACTGGAAAATGTGGGCTGTAATCATTCTCAATCAGTAAAATGTAGATAATGATTCTTGTCATGCTCCAAGGATGATGTGAAAATTAATCTGCTAACAAGGACAAGATAATGATTTTGTCTGTTAAGCATTATGAAGCATTGACATTATTTTGCCTGTAAATCTTCTCAGTAATATCCTTATTCATTATTCTGAGATGGAAGACCAAAGTTTTTGAGATAATAAATTTAGAAGAATCTCTCTAGAGCTTCATCGGATTTTTCAGCAGAGTTCCTGCCCTCTAGGTTAGAAGGAATTGAATATGAAACTCTAAAGTAAACTTCTGCAAAAGTTGTGTCGAGCAAACTTTAGTCCCAGTGAGATCATTAGGTATATTATGCCCATCAGCCGTAAATGTAGGAGATTAAGAATGAGATATTTTTGGAAAACCCATTTTAATTAGTTTCCAGGCTGAAAATTTTTGACATGTGAAAGCTGTGAGTTTAAAGCCACCTCAAAGACAGTGACAAACAGACCACAGGTCTCCTGTAATTCAACCACCTGAGTAAAGACTGGGACAGGGATATTTACTCAAAGTCTGATGCAGCCACATTTAGTCCAGGATCAAACCTGGAGCCGTGAATGCTGAACTGGAGAAAGACATACCCACTTTCCCCACAGACAGGAGTGAACACAAAGGAGCTCAGGTAACCTGCAGGTACTCAACTGCCACTGGGTAATTGTCAAAGGACCTACATACCCCTCAAGGTATTCTCTTGTCCCTAGTCACCCTAATACTTCAAGAAGACTCACCTGTAAAAACACCTTCTCTACATGGGTTTAATCACAGTCCCTGTAGCTCTGAGGATCTTGTTCCATCAGGCAACTGCTGCCTTCTTACATGTAGCGATGCTGAAACCCTTGAAGCATAACTCTTAATTGCAGATCCTGATGTCACTCTCTGAAAGGGACTTTAGTCAATCACTGATCCTCACCATTTGCTTCTAGGTATTTTTAAACAACTCCCTGCACAACAATCTGGCTCCCATGGATTCCAGTTTTGGTCATTATTCTCTCCATTCATTGTAGCCTGTTTATCCATCTCAAGCTAGGCAGCAAGTCATTTAAAAGTTAATCAGTGCAGTGCTCAGCATTTCAATAGCTGTCTCCTTTTATGTGTCTAGACATTAGTTGGGGAAACCTACTCAAAGAAATGAGCTATAGTTGTTGTCTGAAACCTCATACCTCATCCCTTCTGCATTTCAGAAATGGTTCATCAGGAAGCCTGTGTTCCAGACCTTAAGTTTATTCTGAGTAAAATGCAAATCCAAAAGAGATCGTTTTCCATTCAGTTCACACCAATGCCAGTCTCAATAGGAAGGTTGAATTAGTAAAATTTCCATCACATGAACTGATTATTTCCTATTTTTTCCCATTTAGGATTAAAATTTTATGAGAACTGCTGTGTGTAGGCCCTTACCATTAGATGACTTATTAAACTGGAACTGTAAACATTTTCCTAATCAATCTGTTGATGTGAGTATTGTATGACCTGGGGTTTCAAACGAGCAAATGTTTCTATGGCTAACAGGGAGTGCTAGAGAGCAAAGACTTCTAGAATTTTATATTCTCATACACATAAAATGTATTTTAAAAATGTGTATAAAACATAAACAGTGATTTTTTTGCTGTGTTCAATATAAGCAAATAAATCCAGTTGGCATCTTTGGGTGTTGCGTAAGATACTAAGAGAAATTAGATACCGTTTGTTTTTGCTTGAAGAGAAATGGTATTCATGATGTACCTCACCTTTGTGTTCCCTAAGCATTTATTAGTTATTGCTTGTTCTGTCATGTGTGTTTGTTTCTGTAGCTCATGCATAACTGGTGGGATGTTGCATAACATGTTCATTTTTAATTGTTTCCAGGAAAATTAAACCCTGGATTTCATTTTCTAAATAAATGTTTTATTAGCCAAGGTAATTATATCAGAAAGTACTAAATTCTCCAAAGAAATAGAAGTTGTCATTTCTTTAAGCTCTCTTTCTCTCATTCCCTTCTTATCTTTTATTGTTCTTTTTTCTTCCTCTTTTTTAAATGAACATGAATTACAGCTGCAGCAGGGTGGAAAAATGCAGTCTGGTGTGCAAAAGCTCTTTATTGAAAATAAAACCAACGACAAAAAGGCCTCCAACTCCTCAGAACACAAGAAAATAGTATGCACAAAATCAATTGAGGCATGAAACAAACAAAAATTATTTTAATGTTGGTCATATAGAAGTTCATAAAATTTCTTTCTTTTTTAATTAGCTACTCCTACTAGCAGAAAAATAATCAAAATATAATATTTAGTACTTCCTTGTCAGTCCCTTAGTTAAGCGAACATTAGCAAATCAGTGTCATTCTACTTCTACAGTTTCATTGGTTTAATCAAGAGATCAAAACAGCAAACCCCAACTTCTTTCCTGTACTTCAGTGGGAAATCCAGGCCACATCTGTTTTTTTTGGCTACATCTCAGCCTGGGAAGCAATGCTGCTTCATAGCATCTCTGCTGATTTAAAATTATAGCCTCAGCTTCTTAAATTCTGACATCCAGTTTTCCTTCCATGTACTTCACCACTTTAAAAGAAATCCAATGCAGACAACAACGATTTATAATTACTGTCACCATTTTTATTAAATATTTATTGATTAAAATATTTTATTTTGGTTTTATTTTGTCATTATCTAGATGTGATTTTCCTATGATAAGGAAAAAATAAAAGAGTAAAAGAATGTGACATTTGTCTGTGCTTCCATTTTTCTAGCTCTGAAGTGGGTAGTGTTTGAAAATTTTCCATGGGAACTTTTTCATTTTGGAAATATTGTTTTCATGGGAAAAAAATAGTGCATTTGGAATATATTAGCTAGAATACTTTCTTTACTGGAACACTGAGTCACAGTAATTTGTTACAACGTGCTCCACAGCAAAATTGGTGACAATACATTCAACAATTTGCATGGGGTTTTCTTGACCATCAAAATGCATTCTTTGTAAAATCTGAAATCTTTCACACTAAATACAAATTTTGACCAAACAAATTAACATTAAGGAAGGAAGAAAAAAGTTAAGTAAAATATCCAGCCTTTCAGAATGGACATTCTGCCACAACTGTCTGGGGAAACTTTCAAAAGATAGCTTTCATTACTCTACAATGTAAGAAAATTCTTTTCAATATTCAAAGCTCTCTGGCTAGTTTTAGTGAAAATACGTTCTTAAAAAGCTAAGAAACAAAAAAAACCCCACTCTTAATTACAAGTATTTCTGCACTGTCACATAATGAGAGTTTCAATCCTTTTAAATTTTTTCAATGCACACATAGGTCTAAGTCTGGGTAAAGTTTCAGGTTCAGACTTCAGTTTTATACTTATTTTACAATCTTGTCCTACATTCTCTTAATTATTTCTAATTAATTCACTTTACTCACTGAGATTGTCTCAATCTGCTGTCCTTGTGAGAGAATCATTCAAACAAAAAGTCATGCCAAAGCAAATTAAAATGCTGAAGTGTAAAATTTATTTACTAGGACTTACAGAAGCCTTGCCTGTATAGCATTTAGCATCATGTTTAGTGGATAAAGGGCAAAACCACCAAACAAGGACATTTAATCTTGATTTATCTAAAGGGACATGAAAAGAAGAGACTAACAGTTCTGGCTGCCTTTTTGGTGTCTCTCAAGAGAAACCTGGAAGGACCACCTGCAAAGATGACATGAGAATGAAAATTAGTCAATTTAGTAATTGGCTTCTCTATATGAAATTGCCAATTTCATTTAGAGGAACAATTACTGGCTTTTAAGGTGGCAGATTTGGCACATAAACTATGTCTGCTAGGAAATGAGCTGAGCACAAGGAGTCATTTTTTCAAGGTATGATACAGGAATTACAAATAGCCAAGCCTACAACACTCCTAACTTAAAGTGGGTAGCAAAGTGAGAAGAAGCACGGAGATAATCTTCACTGAGTTGAGTTCTTTGCTTTGCTGTCTTTGGAGCATTGGGACAGAGTGGGCAACAGAGCAGCTAGATTTAAGCACGATATACCACTAAGACATAAAGGCTAGATGAAAGCAGCTCTACAATTGCCACTCAGGCTTGTCATGTAAAATAATCTCTTGCCCTCATGTACATTTTTCTTAATAAATTGAAATTATTAACAATTTAATTGTTAATATTGTCAGGTTTGGATTTTGTAAAAATGCCATGGACAGTTCAGAAGATTTTTCCAGAGACACCTAGAAAGTTGCAATTTTTATTATATACCTCCAGAATAAAATTTAAGCACCACTAGAAGGCAAATTAAATTCTGGCATTTGCCTCTTTAGGATCAGATCTCATCCATAGGAAAAAGATATTTCTCACTACAGTCTCCCTACTTTTGTTTCTTATTCAAGTCCCTGTGCTTGTATTGCCACAGAAAAATGTAAACTTCTGACCACGATATCATTTCCTATTAATGCCACATAGAAGGTGAGAGATAAAGGGATGCTGGGATTAGCAGATACAGCAGATTGAATCTTAAATCAAACAACTATAGGGAAGTAAGAGAATCTCCTATGTTTTGGAAATGCTCTCATTTCACATCTTATTTATCTATACTTATTCATACAAAAATACTGACTAAATCTTTGTCAACTTCTAGATGAGCCTCAAAGGGAAAAGGGCAACAATTGAATTCACAGGTTTTTCCTAATCCATTTCTCCCAAATTTAGTGCAAGCTGATGCCTTACTCAATTTTTGAAAATGCAATTTAGCCATGAAAAACTAAAGTTTACTTTGGAAAATTCTATTGAATTAATTACACATGATGTCTGATTTCTTTCTGGTAGGGAATTCTAGTATGTATTAGTAATCTAAAATGTGTTTCAATTAAACATAGTTTTTACTCTTTGGTTTTAAAAATGATAAAACCACTGTTTGGTACAGAAAGGTATTAAACAAACACAGCTTTATGGACAGAACAGTGAAGACTGCATTGATATTACTGTACTCTTAAAAGCTGCAAACCAATGTTAAGCATAGAAGAAAAGCACAGGGACCAAACTAGATAACTGTATTTTTCCACTTGAAAATTGGTCTCCTCACCTCTTGAAATTGGTCTTTTTTCCTCAAGAAACTAGATATTAGAAGAGGAATGCAAAACCCAGAAGCTGTAAATTAGGGTTAAAATAAACCCTGTAAGCTCCTCTGATAGGTTATGGGTTTCTCAATGTAAAGCACTAACAAAGCTCAGTGATCACTTTCAGCAGAGGATTTACAATTTAAATGGAGATAACTTTTTAGATGAGTGATGCATAAGGTTGACTATTTTTTTTTTCTCAGCAGGAAACTATGCTTTGGCTTTAGAGTTGTTCATGAGTGATTTACAATGTGTTCCAAAAGGCAATCTTCAAAATGCAGAAGTAGAGAAATTACACAGAAAGCTCTGTCTTCAGATCTGCTCAGCCAAGACTGTTGCAAGGGAAGTGGCTTTCTGGCCAGTGCACTGCTCCCTGGACCAACCTCAAAGGCTCCCAGTCTTTCGTCACTTCCAACTTTAATGTTCCCATATTTTTCTTTCTTCTGTTATGTCATCTGGAGGTAGCTAGAGAAGAGTAAAATAGTTCCATTCTTTGCATCTTTTTTTTTAACCTATATCCTAAGTAGCTGGTGAGAAGAGCAAAAGCATTTAAAAGAACTCTTTTGACATTTCTGGAAGATCTCTTACAGGCACTCGGGAGACAGGAGGACACAGCCTAGCAACCCAAGCTAGAAAAGAAGAAATTACCACAGATTATTTCCATTTTGAAACATTTAGATGTTCTGTCTGTTCTTTCTGATTGTGATTGAGTGCATATTTTAGAACCTTTAACTTTTTCCTGAGCAAAGAATCACCTTTGAAGGTGACAACTTCAATTCTAAAGAAATGAGCAATTGGGTGTTCTTTAGCAAACATGGTATTCTCCACTTCTATATTTTTCCTCAATTATAGTGCATTATAGTGCATGGTTTGCAGTGAGGAAGAAAAATAGTAAGAGTCACAATATTTCTGACTGTATTTAAGTTTCCTCTATAATTTTGGCTTCTCAGGGAACATGAAGCAAATTTTTGTCCAGGCGTAATGCATTTGCTCAATCATTTCTCTGTAGTTGCAGCAATAGCTTGGAGATGGGTGTTACCCTGATAGCTGAGTCATGGAGCATTAAAAATAAAAATTATTTTTGCAAGATACTTTAGAGTGTTAAAAATCTGATGAACCCAAAGACTTGGAATGAATCTCAAACACTAAAAAATTATTAGAAAGATTAATGCATTAATTAATCTGTGTCAAAAACGTCTGCAGACTTCTGTGAGACTTGGAAACAATGCTGTGACTTAGGACCACACTTCAGTAAAATTTTTGTGTTTTTTAAATGCTCTTCTTTACCTATTTGTGGTAACATTCACTTTAAACACAATTTAAAACCAAAAGAAGTATGAGACAGGTGAACAAGAAGGAAAATAACACTTCCCATTAAAAAACTGTTCGGAACTAATTAAAAAATAATTTTCAAAATCTGACTGCAATATAAATTATTTTTAAAGTCCTTAGAACTACAAGATGAAAGTAAAGATTTGTTTATTGCCATTAATGCACCTGAATAAGATCTTTTGACAAATCATTTCTACTTGGAAAAAGGTTAATCAATTATCCTAAAAGAGTTGTATGAAGGGGTAAGACTTACCCCATTTCACAATGTAAGTAAGACAGCTAGGGAAAAAAAAATAAAAGATGACTACAATAAAAAAACTAATCAATTAAGATTTTGAGGTTTTTATCTATAGAAGTTTATGTATTTATTATACAAAAACTGTTTCTAATAAATTGTATGTGATTTATGAGATACAAATATTTGAAATAACAGCAATTAAATTTTAAAGTACATATTTAATATGTATTATTAAATGGCTTTGATAAAACTTTGTAGTGCCACTCATTCTATTACATGTGTTGTTTAACTTTCAAGTTTGGGCTCAGAAAAGCTGGGCTAAAGTCTTGGGAAATGACTGAAAAAATAGGGCAGTGGGATTTGAGATGTGGTGAAAGGAAGACTAGTTTTAGAGATTATCTAACTCAAAGCAAGAACTGTTGAAAGAAGACAGAGAGTCAGTCCCTCATGTGTAGATAACATTTGGTTGATAAGACTCCAATTAGCCTTAATCCACTTCTTCATTTAAAATGAAAAGATGTTTTTCAACATTCATCATGTTTTTTCTGGAAGGCAATTAAACACATTAGTCACTAAGGAATGTGAGTTTTATTTCAATGTGAACCTGACATTATATCTTCTAATTTTTGGAACATAGGTGTATAAAATAGGGAACAAAATGCACTGTAAAAGACAGTTTGACACAGATTTGTATTTTATGTGTAAGAACTTTGATAGCTGTGAGTTCTAAGTAGCTTTATGTGAAATAAAAGTCTAAAAGTAGTTTTCAACAGCATGGCTGGTTTACATCAAAGAAATCGCTGTGACCTTTTCTTCAGGTTTAGACTTGTAGTTGTACAGCACTGAATTTTAATGCAAGTTTTGTTTCTTTTTAAACTGATGTTAACAAGATGCATTTCAGCAACCAGCAGATCTTTCCAATACAAAAATAACAAGGTTTGACCATATTTACTTCTTTTTGTTGTTGGCCTAGATGTCTTGTACAAGAGAGAGATGCTAGTTCTCACATGTCTCTGTTTAACTACCACGGCAAAAATAAATTTTTGATATTCTGCTCCTGTTCCAAATAAAGGATTTCTTACAGGGTGTCCTGTTAAATCACCCAATCCTAAGTGTTCATCACATGAATGGAAGCAAACAATCAGCTAAGGCTATGATTTGTCTGATCTATACTGTGAATGTTCTTGAGTCATGGAATTAGGTGACACTTGTGATTCATGTTATGCTTTCTCAGAGTAAAAAATTACATGAGAGCCTCAAGATCTCCTGCTCTGAGCTTTTTTTCCCTCTTTTGTTACTTTTTTAGATGAAAATGCACAGATTTCTCCTAACTTCAGTGTCAGGATTTCCCTTCCTGTGATCAAGTGCTGGAATTAAATTGGATTTTTTAGATGTCTGTAAGCTTTGATAGGCTTTTTTCTAAAGCTAAGAAACAGTGAAATAGAGAGTGATGAAGAATGCATTTTGTACTCATACCTTGGGATCACTATTGACAGCATAATTCACAGTTCAAAATGCTACTGGAGATTTTCTTTTAATGCTTCTTCCATTTCCCTTTCCAGGGCCCAGACACATTGCTTGCCACGCTCATTTTGGCTTCCAGTACAGCTTATTGCAGTAGCAGCTCCTGGAACTTCTTGTCCTCTTGGAAATATTTATTGAGAAGGAGCTTGAAAAGGCAACTGCAAACTGCAGGGACCTCTTCAGAACCAAAAGTGTAAGCAAAGAATTCAAGGCAGACTAGGAGAAAGATTTCTGTTTTGAAATTTTTTTTTAGGCCATTATTAATACTAAAAAAGGAGAGTCAGAAAATTTGTTGCAGGCAATGGAATTAAAAAATCAGCACCATAAACTTTGGACAAGAACCATTTTCTGCTTCTAACCATACTAAAAGTATTCTATTAATACAGGTTATTTAAGAGTTCTAGTTAACTCCTACTGTTACTTAGTGGATATATGACCAACACAGTTATTTACCCTCTGTTCCGTGGCAAATAGTTAACAGAATCAGTACCTGGCTGAATATTTCAGAAGCTTCCTCAGTGGTATATTTCCCTTCTTCCTGGTTGTAAAATTCTCCTGTGGGGCTGATGTGATTGATTTACATGTTTTTCCCAGCTATCTTAAATAAAATGGGGTATGGATGCTTGGTGGCCCCAGGCTGGCTGTCTTTTCCTCTTGTTTACTTGCTGTCACTTGAACAGCTAAAATTAATGTATTCTCTGCTCCTCTTCTCTGGGATCTATATGTGGCTCTAAAGGGTCACAAATGGACCAAGTGCACAAACAAAATATTAAAAATTATCTGAGTGAAAACATTGTTGTGTCTGTGAAGGGATAGTTAATTTTCCACAAAGATAACAAAGATTTGTACTGGCAGAAATAAAATTAGTTAGCCTAGAACTACTTTCTATCTCAAACTGTATAATAAATCTCAGGCAAAAATATTACCCATAAAATATCTGTATCATAATAATAGATATCCAGGACGTACTGAAGAGAAGGAAATTGATATTTGTTGCATACAGTAGTAGAAAAGAAGCAGACAATTATTTAGAAAGTGAAATATTTTGTAAAAATTATGTGGTGTGTTTTGAATTTCAAAATTTCAAGTCTTATTCCCAAGTGAAAAAAAGGAAATATGAATCATCAGTGAGGAAAAAATAGATAATTTTGTTTATCCTAATTTACAACCTTCACTTGCAAGATTTTCTGAGTTATTATTTAGTAAAAAAGTATGTACATATTTAGGTCACAGGTATGTCAAGTCACAACATATTCTACCAGAAAACATTTTTAATATACAATTAACCACCACAGAAGTTATCTTGTAGACAATGTGTTTTCATAGCAGAGTGAGAATGAAAATGCAGTACTTGACTTTCATCAATAGCTTTGTACCTCTGATGAGTTTTTTGGAGGGTCTATATTTTTTTCCATCAAACATTAAAATTTACCAAGACTATTGTTATAGTTATTGCCTAAGAGCAATAGCACATTCTGGTTTTGAATAAATGAATTTTTCTTTAACTTGCCAGTTCTTTCGAAAAAATTTTGACCCTATAGGAAATATAATGTTCTTCTGGTTTATCTTAAGCCTAAAATCTAGGAAAAGTCCTTTGTTCCAATAAGTGAATTTTGCTAATTTTCAATGAATTTTGAGACTCATCACGAGATCTTGACCACAAATGGTATGAACAGAAGTATGTATGAACAGAGTACCTGATCTAAGATATTAAACACCTGCCAGTCAATTCTTATTTGTTAGTAAAAATCTCAGAAAGTACTAAATTGTCTCATATGCTGTTGATATTTGCTGAAAATATATGGCTTTGAAACTGTTACCTGAAAGTTTTTAATGAAAACATATTCTTTAACAGGCCTCGGATTCCAGGTCATTATGTTTTACATTCTGAAGTCACTGCTGTTTAATCATCAGTTAATATCGAGAATTCACTGCCTCTTCTAATAGGATGGAGTGCACGAAAATGGATTAGGAAGAAAGTACAGTTTTGCTTTTGGAAATTCAGTCTTTTTTTTTTTTATTAAAATCAGAACCTGCAATAAAATAAATTTAAAAAAACAACGAGGATATGTAGCAATTTGTTAACAGAATTGCATATACATCAAAAGATTCTTTTATTAACTAAGTAAAAAAATCGAATACTAAAAGTTAAAATATTAAGTTACTAATATTCTAGGTTTCCTATATTCTGTCAGAAAAAGAAGAGTAATTTGGCCTAAATGATGTATCTGATGTCAATTTATTTGAGAATTTGCAATTAGATGTTGTTTCAAATGTGCACTGAAGTATGGAAGTGTCGAAAACTTGTTGATGGAGTTTTGTGGCATTCTGAACCAGAAAATAGCTAATCTTAGGCAAAGTAATTACTTCCTCCTCATAACCATCACATCTAAGCTTCTACCTTTAGAAAATAAGGCAAAATTATTGACATCTGTCATATAATTTTGTTCTTGCTCCCCTTTTCTTTCCTGTTCTGCACAAAGTGAAGAATTTTGTTTTCCCAGAATCACAAAATCATAGCATTGTTTGGGTTGGAAGGGACCTTGAAGATCACCTAGTTCCAACCTCCTGTCATGGGCAGGGACAGCTTCCACCAGACCAGGCTGGTCAGAGCTCCATCCAACTGGGCCTTGATTATATCCAGGAATGGGGCATCCACAGCATCTCTGGGAAACCACCTTCACAGTAAAGAATTCCTTTCTAATAGCCAAGCTAAATCTGCCCTCTTTCAGTTTGAAGCCATTCCCCCTTGCCCTCTCACTATGTGTCTTTCCAAATAGTGTCTTTCCATCTTTTCTGTAGGAAAGTATCTTCAGGTACTAAAAGGCTGCAATTAGGTCATCCTGAAGCTTCTCTTCCAGGATGAATAATCCCAATTCTCATAGCCTGTCAAAGATAAACTTTTAAACTTCCTGACAGAAGTTTACTACAGAGAAAGTAAAGACTGGACATAGTCAAGTTTAAGATGTTCCTTTTATGTTTCTTCTCATTCCTTTGAGACAAAATCACTAGTAAATTTTTTATGTGCAGGTAAACATTGCTTTTACAACAGAAAATTTTGGTATGTTAGACAAGTGGAGTTGTTCCAGCACAGTGAACACAGCTTCTGGGTAAATATTAAGAGAAGGGTTGTCAAAACTATGGACACCTTGAAAATAATAAGTAGCTGAAATTAAAAATGTGTTAGAAATTGTAGGTGCAGTTTGAGCATCTGTTTTACACTCCTTTTAAAGTAAATTAAGTAAAGACATTTGAAGACCTGTATGGTAGACCCTGAATTGAATTAATACTCTCTGTATTAATTCAAGATTAATTAAGAGCAAGGGTGCTTGCTCCCACTCTCCCAAGTTACTATATTATTGTAAACTTAAACTCTTCTAACCCAGGTGAATTCAGTTACAAAATGTCACAAAATTAGAACGCAGACTGGACAAAACTGAAGTGCATGTGTGAAAAGGCAGCCCCCAGGCAAGACGTTCTCCTGGCTTCCTTAGGGTCAAGGAATAGTAGTCTGATTATCATGAAAAAAGCTGGCTGACAGACTTCTTCCTTTTGGAAAAGTATCACTGAGTGCATAGGTGTCAAAACTAAAAAGGGGAAAGAGAATAGCCTAAAAATACATGCATACTGGACTGATAATCCACAAAATAGTAGGACTATATGGGTGTCCATTCCCATTTTTGTCAACATTTTTTACAAAATACCATATGCTGATATGGTGAGATTGAATTGTGTAAGAAGAAAATTATAAAAATAAATCTCTTGATTTATTTTCTAAAATCGTTGTCTAAGATCTTTGAGACAATTATAGAAGTTCAAATTATTCCTAAACAAAGACTGAGAAACAACTAGTTTTTCATAAGAGATATAATTTAGCTAGAAACAAATATTGACAATACAACAAACAAAGCTGAAGTAAGCTTTTATAGTTTTGATGAAATATGCTTATGAACAATATTATTACTCACTTAAAGTACATATTCTAAATCCCTAAAATATTGCCTAAATAGCGATTTACATGAAAGAATTGTTGCATTCTTGCACAATAAGGGGTTAAGTACACATTGCTTCATGTTAGCTCAGTTCATACACATTGTAAGAAAATTGTATTATTCTCTTCTAATCGCTACAAAAACTTTTAATTTGGTTCATGTAACAGAGAATTTCTGGACCCTTATGAAACACAGTTTTTAGTGCCACATATATGTAATTTTAAAACTGGGTTATAAAAACATGACTCCAGAGGGCTGTCGCAAAACCCTGAAATGATTTGGGGTACTGTGCTGGTTTTAACAAACTAAACTTCAAATAAGATACTCCTTTTCACCCTACCTCTTTCAATAATGAAAGAACAATAAGGAGAGATTTTAAATCTGAATAATAATTTACTAAAATCACAATAAGCACAGCAATATTAATAGCAAAAAGTCATAAAGTTGATGTCATAAAATTTTATGTCCTGCATGTTGTGGATATTAAGTCTATCTCTTCCAAAAAATGATTGGAAGAAAATAAGAAAGAAATCTCTAACAAAGCTATGAAATGGAAAAACACAATTTCTGTCTCAGAAAAAAATCATGACTGTCAAATTGCTGTAGACTGAAAGAAACCTGAGAAATTATTCCTATTTGCTTCTTGAACGTATTCACTCTTCTCCAGGCATTTGATGTCCGGTATCATCAGGGACTAAACTAGATGGACCTTTAATCTGATGTGGTAATGGTTGTTTTAACATGCTGCATCTTTGATCAGCAAGACAGGCAAGGAAAAGAGGAGTCCAGATCACTCCCAGTGGAAAGATAAACAACTCTTGATTTTACAACCTGCTCCATCATATAAGAGTAGGATCAGTGATCAGTTTGACCAAAGACAAAGAGAAGAAAGGTTTTGAATCACCCAGGCAGCTGAAGAGCCAAGTATGTGGGTGAGCTCTGAAAACTGGAGTCATTTGAAGAAGCATGTCATTACAACATGTGGAGCGTCCACTGCTGAAGCATCCCTGCTGGGACAGGGTAGGAAATTGGTTTTCCCCTTTCCCACTGCAGGGATGTATCATTGTTTTGCATCAGTATTCTTGTGTTTGAACCATCTAGGTTGGGGGTTGATGAAAAAGAAAGGACTGCTAATTGGTGTTCTTAAAATGCAATGAAATAAATAATGGCAAATTGGACAGAAACAGTTGGAGGTTCTTTGTATAGTTCTTGACTAAGAATTTGATTATGAAAGGAAAGCCAAGTAAGGAAAGGAAAATAAAATATTTTCCCAACAATGTTAAACTGTTTAAGAGTATCTAGAGATTAAATACAAGACATAGATACAGAAATAACTGAACACTGATTAAGTCCATGTGGACTATTCAGAACTTAGAGTCAGAACAAGCATATTCCATTAAAATTTATAATTTGTATGTAAATCTCATTTCCACATTTGATTTACATTTAATAATAGTTTAGAAAAAGCATTCCAAAATGTGGTGAGTTATAATGCTGCACAGATTCTGTAATGTCTTCATGCTCAGCAGGAGACACGGAATTTGCAGAAGAATTACTGATACAAGATAATTGGGAGGTAATAAATCCTAAAACTTTGGGAAAAGCAAGAATATACATTATATGGGCATCTGCAAAAGTATCTCCAATCATTTTTCCAAATCAAAATGAACCCAGTTTACAAGAGCATTTCTTTCTCATGAATATTAAAAAGACTAACTAGTGGACTACTTTAGCTGAAGGATATTCCTAGATTGCTATTATGTAGCCATTATTTTTACTATATACTGATACCAATGCAAGAAATGTGCCATACAATTTCATAAATAAAATTAAGCAGGTTATTATTATATGAGTTCAATTTACTACTACTATTATTAATCATAATATTATTACTACAACAGAAAACAGTATACTGATATTTCTCTAAAAACCAAATTCTATTTGTTAGAGATCAAAATAATGCTTTTAAAACACCAAAACATTTTAAAAGATAGTTGAAAGCACTTGTTGAATTTGAGGAATTTTTTTTTTCTATGATCAATTACATTTTATTGCTGGTTTTGTTTGTTCTGCTGTAGACCAGTCAACAGAATCCTGCCAACTCTTCACCATGTTTAATCATTGCATATTTTTCTGCTTCAAATGCTGTCTTTTCTTCCCAGCTTAGGAGTTACTTCACCTATTTTGTGTATTCAAAACACAATTCTGATTAAAGATTTGAGCAATTGCATAAAATTGTCCACCACCAGATGAATGCAGTTTTTTAAAGTGTTTCTATAGTGGTGCCTTCCTGATTACCTTATTCATTATCTCTAATGAGTGAAATAACATGCAAACCTGCCTCTAGCCTTGGCAATTTTTAATGCCATTTCACCTTCTAATTCTGCTCTGCATGAAGCAAAGGATAAAATAAATACCTTCCAAGAGACAGTTTAATTCCACTTCATACCTGTGCATACAAAATCTCCAACTTTCCATTCTTTTAACAACTTCCTGACTTACTGAGGAAGTTGCCTTTCCCGAACATTGTCAACCAGGGCAGTCAACAAGAATAAAAAGGTCTTTCCCCACTCTTTTGTTTAACACTGCCTTTCATCCTTCCTTCAATTAAAATTGCTCTCCACTTGCATGTAATTCACATACTATGGGATGCCACCCAGGAAGCAACAGAAAAATGGTGAACTCTACAAAACCATTATAAAAATTTAATATCTTTTTGAAGGGATAATAATTAGTAGTATATGAAGCCTACCTGTCATTTGATGAGACTGGAACACGAGTCATCAACAAATGAATGGAAAAACAGTTAAAATCTAATGCCAAAATAGACTAGATAATGACAGTCAGTATTGCTTTAGACTTTGTATTGCTCTACTTAGGTAACTGCACATAGACTTCAGACAAAATTTTAGGCAACAGTTTCTAAAATTTTTGCCTAAAGCAATTTTATGTTTGTAATATATGGTCCACTAGCAGTCATCTGCTTCTTCAGTTTGACTTTTTCCTGTTTTCATGAGTTTGACATTCTATCAATTAGAATATAGTCCCTTCGAGAAGCAAAGTACTTGACTGGGTGGAAACTTACATGGGATAGTATAATAAAGCAGTGATTTTGGAACAGTCAGACATGATCAGGTGAAAAAGCAAGTATATATTAAAGTAAGATATAACATATTAAAAAAAATAGCAAATACATTTATGTTCAAAACAAATGCTTATTTTATTCTTCATTTTAATTTGTGCTTGAAGCACAAATGAGCACTTTTTTCCCCCACTTCCTTTTTTTTTGTTTTTACTGTGTGGGCTGACTGAACCACAATGAAGCCAATATGAGTGAGAGGCTGGTATATCTGGAACAGGCACAGTTCATCTGCAATTGTATGCAGAATGATTCCTCTGACAGAAAAGGTGAATGAAAAAATTGGAAAGAGGATTTGAAGCCTATAACTTTTACTGGATTCTTTGCCTCCAGGTTTAGAACAAAAATGCTTAAAAAAAAAAAGCTGCTTTGAGATAATTGGAATTTTGAATGGAGTCTTTCAAGTGACGGTTTGGGTAATCTTTTTCAGTCAGAATTTGAACTGGCTAAATATATCAATAACCTTGTATTGATTACTATTTAATAGCAGCAATGGCAGTGAATAGAATGGAAAACTTGGGACATTTAGGAAATTTTGTATTCTTGAGAAAGGCTTAAAAATGCTTCAAAATCCTCAAATCACTAGTTGCTACGAAAACACAGTTCAGACATCAAAAAAAGGGAGAGGCATGAAAACCATGAGCAGCCAAGGAAGTTTTCCAAAACAAATTAAAAATTAAGTTTAAAATAATAAAACTTATTTTAGAAGTTCTGTGTGGTGAAATATCCCATCTAGAGTGAACACTAAGGAAAATATGGCATATAAAAGAGGAAATTAAACTACTATAAAAATTCGAGAGAAGTAATTTTCTCAGTTGTCTTCCATTAAGGTTATTTATTTCATACAGTAAATTGGCCATATTTTTTCTACAGATTTCAGAATTACATGGCCAAGTTAAAAAAAAAAAATCTCATTCCTTTCATCAGGAAGATAAAATGGAGAACACACTTGTCTCTAAACATAATGAGGAAATTACTTCAGGGTATCTGCTGGGTCTTTTGATCTTTTTTTAAGTTAAGTATTACCTGCTATTTACATTCAACACATTTACAGCAAAACAAAAAATGTACATTTCTGATACCAGTTTCTTTCTATCCCAACAGATATGAGATAATTTATTACTTTTATAGTGTAAGGAACATCCACTAGATCAGATTTTCACAGGGTTGTGCCACACTCTTTCACTTGTTACCCCTGCTCAAGCGAAATGTTCCAGACACTTCAGTTTTTGCTCCAGTTTTAGTCTTAGAAAAGAAATTTGCAATCATGGTAGATTTTTCAAAAAATAACAATTTAATAATTAATGTAATAATAAATAAATAATTATTTCCCCAAATTTAATAATTGTGTCCAGCTCTGGAGTCCTCAGGACAGGAAAGACATGAACCTGTTGGAGTGAGTCCAGAGGGCCATGAGGATGGTTGAAGGGGCAGAGCACCTCTCCTGTGAAGACAGGCTGAGAGAGTTGGGATTGTTCAGCCTGGAGAAGACTCTGGCAGATCTTATTGAGGCCTTTCAGTACCTGAGGGGAGCCTATAGGAGCATCAGAGAGGGAGTTTTTACAAGGTCATGGAGTGATAGAACAGGGAGAATAGCTTTTAACTGAAGTAGGAGAGGTTTAGACTAGATATTAGGAGATAACCTTCCTAATTAGGAGAAACTCTTTGCTGTGAAGGGGTGAGGCACTCAAACAGGGTGCCCAGAGAAGCTGTGGATGACTCATTCCTATAAGTGCTCAAAGCCAGCTTGGATGGAGACCTGATCTTGTGAAAGATGTCCCTGCTCATGACAGGGGTCTTGGAACTAGATGATCCATAATGTCCCTTCCAACCCAAACACTTCTATGATTCTAGAAAAGAAACACAAGAAGGCAAGGAAGTTTTTAAGACATTATATCATGTACATATATGATATTCAGCATTATATTATATAATTCCAATTGATTTATTATTACAGTAGTGTCACAACTGAGTGTATCTGTAAAGGCTGAATATTTTAAAACTACAAAACATAGCAGAGTTTCTGTCTAGAACACCCACAGCTAAAC
Organism: Grantiella picta; assembly: GCA_013397955.1. Lineage (NCBI taxonomy): Eukaryota > Metazoa > Chordata > Aves > Passeriformes > Meliphagidae > Grantiella > Grantiella picta. Next base: position 477,620 of record VZRM01006765.1, on the reverse strand, counting down.
ATAACAGAAGCTGATGTAATGGGATTCATGCATTTGCACTCGCATTCTGTAATTTTCCACTCCAGTTGTGCTTCTAAAATCAGACCCATGAATTTGATACTTGTCTGAATCTGTGCGGATCCAATTTCACAATATGGGTACATTTCCATTTCTGGTGGGGGTTTTAGCAACATAATAATTTTGTATCAGCAATTGCTTTTGCTAGTAACAATGCTTTTTCCTTCTTATTTTTTAGATTCTAAAAGTATCACTATCCTTGAAGCCTACAGTAGATATTAACTGGTGTTGCCCAGAACTTAGATAATATAAGGGTTGAAGTCTTTCAGCCCATCAATCATGCACAGTTTCCAGACCTGAGGAAAAGAATAAAAAATAATGACAGTGTAAATCTCGCAAAAATTTACCACTAAGAGGTACACTGAAAGCACTGGTACTTTAAAGGGAAAATTGCAAAGATTAAAGATGTTCATCTCCAGCAGTGTTAAAAGCAAAGTGCAGTTGTGCACCGCATTATCCTGGTCACAGTGATTGACCTTGGGACTGTAGTGAGCATTTGAGTGACAGGTTAGACACAGTAGTCTGGTTCTCACCCTAAACCTGAAGCCCTTTCAAAATTCCTCTTCCAGCTCCTTTAGCAAAAAGTTGTTTAATTCCTCCTGCTGATATGTTCAAAAAATTTACTTGTCTTGAAGGTAAGTAATCCTTAGGCAGGGAGGGGGTAGCCCTGCAGTAAAATTAGAAACAAACAAAAAGGTTAAAATGCCACCTTGTTGGGAATTTTAAATTCATACCTGGAATTCACAGGTTGCAACCTTGCATCCAAGTTTTGTGAAAAGGACTAACACAATATATAGGGTTTTACAAAGAATCAATAATACTAAAAAACTGTGATTTCTCTTATGGATGTTGATAGGATACACACAAAACTTTAAAATAAACCCAGAAGATGAAGAATCAGTGAAATTAATAAGTTGTACCTCTGTGCCCTACTCTCTGTCATCCAAAGAGATGGATGATTTCTGTGTGTTAGGGTGAAATAGTCAAAATAGAGGTATTAAAGACAAAGTTCAGGTAGAATAGCAACACAGAACTGACTAAAACACCTAGTAACCAATAACAGGGCAGGAAAAATAAGGTCACAGCTTCATTTCCTAATCATGGCTGCTATGTGCCAAGCATAGGTTATTAGTTCCTAAAATAAGTATAATGTGGTTTGTGATTTGTTTATAAGTCACTACATAGCAGCAAGTCATCTCTTCTGCCAAAAGGCTCATCATGCACAGCTAGAGTGGATGGAGTTTACCTCTGTGGGAGTATCTTCAGTGTGAGACAGAATTCACACTGCACCTAAACACACTGGCTCCAAAGTGCTAAACTCAGCATACTCCTAATTCATGGAAAAATTCACGTCTATTCATTTCCACTTTGGTTCTTTTCCTCTCTACCACATAACTGAGAAAACAGGCAGTTGGGTTCTTTCATCCTTGTTTTGTACGCTTGAGTAGAAACAAAGCAGACTTTACAAATTTTTAATAATTCTATTTTGATTCATAAATACATCCCTGTCATATGATGGTGGAGTTTAATTGAAGCCAGTTATTTTGACATAAATATTGATGACTACAATATTGAATAAAGCCTTTTAAGCATTGTCTTCAAAAAGCACTCAAATGATTCACACCACTAACTCCTTTTTTTAAAAAATATTATTCTCTGAATACTTTTCTCTTTTTTTTCTGAAGTTGAAGGAGAGAGAAAACTTCTCAAGAGAATAAATCAGAGTACTCAAGGCTGGTCTTCTGCTCTGAACCATTCCTCTGTGGAGGCTTTTGTTCACCGCTGGCCATAGATTAAATTTCTTCTCTTTCAAATCAGTCTTTCCAGATGAACCACCCTAGTGTTGCTGCTATTAAAATCAATGCAATTTTTTCACCAATGCCAAATACTTTTGAAAATCATATTTTTTGTATCAAAGCTTTGTCTTTTGCATACATTCACAGGATCTCTTGAAAAAACATCATATCCTCTTTATTTCCCTAATGTCTCTGCTTTTGCAGCTATATACTGGAAGATTTTCAAAATCATTAAGGTTGGAAAGACCTCTTAGGTCACCAAGTCCAGCCTTTAATCGAGCACCACCATCACCTCAACCATAGCATTCACTGCCACATCCAGTAATTCCTTGAGCACTTCCAGGGATGGTGATTCCACCACTTCCCTGGGCAGTGCATTCCACTTTCAGTAATTAGATGGAATGGCACCAGACCACAATTAATCCACCACATCAAAGTGCAAATATTTCTTACAGGTCAGTCCAATCCCTTTCACATAAAGCGCTGCTGACTCTAAGTGTAAAAGATAGACAATTTATATGGGTTTTATGTAAAATTACTTGCAAACACTAAAGCCATCAACCATGTCAACTATCTCACTATAAGTTTTATTTATAAGAATAAATTTCAAGAGTGTTAGTAAAGTTTTGTGAATCTGTTTTTTTATTATTTATTGTTCTTATAACCATCATTAATTTTCACTTTTCACAACACCATCAGTAAAATGCAACATGTAAGAATCTTCCACCATATTGCAAAAATTTCCAGAACCATGTTTAGGAGTCCTTTATAAAAAATTCTTTCTCATGGATAGTGTCACTGCCAAACAAACTCAATCTTGTTGAAGAAGAGGACTCAGAGCATGAAGCAGTATGTGTATGCACTTCAGTAGTCCCTGAAGTAAAAGATAAGAGGAAATCTAAAGAATGAGGTAGATAAGACACTCAATGGATCTCCCAGTAGCCCTTAACTACTGATTGATGTAGGGTATTCAATGTTCAATAGGAATTTAATAATTACCTGGTTTGTATGCAGTTCCACCAAAAGATATGGATCTACTAATTCTAATAATGATAAATATGTGACAAACATTTGGAGGTCAGTGCTATATCAAACCATGCAGCCTCTATTGGAAAGCACAAATCAGATTTGCAGACATGAATTAGATTGTGATTCCAGTTGTTCTCATGTCAATCCAGTCACTTCTGTTGAAATCCCAAAGTTGTCTGAAAATACACATAAAGTCTTCAGCTAGGAAACAATGCAATGATGAAAATGACTGAACTATAATCAACTTAAGCCCAAAAGCTGCCCTGATGCAAAGTGACTCTTATTTTATTATGGAAAAACTAAATTGCATCCTAACATTTTGTATAATGGAAAAAATGAATGAAAATACAGAACATCAGTGTGATATATTTCTGCTGCTATACTTAGGCAAGATTATTCACCTAGGTACGGAAGATAGTTTCTCTATGTACTGTGAGATGAAAAAAGAAGGCTCCAGCACCAGTAGCTCCAGCTCAAATTTCACATCTGGAACTGCTTAGTAATGTATATGTAAAAATTATTTTGATAGACAACACAGTATAATCCCACTCAGACAGAATTATGCTCCTAAGTAATGCTGCCGGCTCAACTCAATAATTCTAAAACTATTCCTAGATATAGATTTTCTACTGCTTTTTTTTGGCCTTGTCTAATAGTTAAGTTAAGCTTTCAGTTAAAGACTGGAGGCATTGATTCCATTGAAGGACAGATGTAACAGAAAAAGAACATTTTTCTGCAGATTAATTCCTCCTGCTGGTTTATGAATAGCTGATGTCCCAGTATAACAGAGAAACACAAGCAGCTGTAGCAATTAGACATGACAAAACATTTTCCACATACTGTTTTGTCTAATGAACTGTCAGAAAGTGCAGTTTCCCTGACTTTTAATTACTGCACCACCCACAGTTAGGACAAGTTCACCTACCTCTTCTGTCTGAGACTTAATTCATCTTCTCAAATGCGTCCTTATTAAAAGTGAGGAGTCTCAGTTTGTACTTTTGCTAAACAGTGAAATGTAACAGAAAGGAGCATTATGGTAAGCAGTATTTTTCAGAGCAGCCATTATTTTTCATTTAGAAAGAACATTAATCTGCCTACCTATGGATCAAATTCTCTGCATTCACAAATCAAAGTGAGTTTAATCATAAAAAGTAAGCTTAGACTTTACTTGATAAACGTTAAGCATTCCACTTATATCTTGAATAAACTAGTAGACTGAAAAGGAAACAGTCTTGATACTCTGCATATCTAAGATTCCAAGGAAATTCTCCCTAAACATTTATTATATTTTATAAAGCTTAATTTCAGCTACTAAAAAAATAGGTATTTCTTTGTGACTATAGCTCAATATGCTTTAGGGATGAAATCTGGCAAGTGTGGGAAATAAAACTCTTTAGGTAAAATGTTATTCCACAAGTCTGAAATACAAAGATCTTTGCATTATACTTTTTCAGAAATATTTTCCTTATTATCTCTTTCTATGTTTGTTATTTTATTAACAGGATTCTCATCAATACAAAACCCATGGGATTTATATTCAATTTACCACCTATAAAAGCCTTGCTTGATATGAAGGATGTTTTTATAGTCATGTTATAAGACATACAAGAAGAACATAGCAATATTGAAACAAGTCATCTGTACACTTAAGCTATAAGCATAAACTCTCTATTTTTCGGTAATGACAGTGTCAAAAAAGATACACCACCAAGAAAAAAAAACAAAAAAACAAACCAAAAAACTCCTTAATAAAGTCTTCCTTCAGAACAAAGGAGTTCTCTAGAAGTCTTCCTTAGCATATGCTTTAGTTGTAAGTCTAAAATCAAGGCATGTTCAGTGAAAAACTTCACATTAAATGACATGTAGACACTTGCTTACTGATAGCCACAAGTTCAGAGAAGTTTGGGGAAACCCTGTGAAGCTCAGCTTTCCACAGTCATAGTGAGAGTGATTATTCTCCAGGGTGGAAAGGCCAAACTGACACAAACTAAAGTAAAACTTAAAGTTTAAACAGGAAAATTAAGAGAGTGTGCTTTCTACAGGAGTGTTTCAGGACTGTGGAATCCTCTCCAGAAATTCTTTATGGAGAAACATCTGCATTCCTCAGACGAAAATGCCAAGCTATGACAGATATGAATCCGGGTTTGTTTTCAGATGAGTAAGAGGCTTGCATAGGGGTGGCATACACCATTGTAGTTGGGCATGGAGAGGAGGATGGTAAACAAAATCAATATACAGGGAGTCAAGAGAAGCCCATGAACTCCACAGATAATGCAATGTGTTGAAGTAAATCGGGATTTGGGTTCTCATGTCTGCCTGAACCAACCCCTTAAGCTGAATGAAAGAGTGAAAACATTAAACTGCTCTTTTAAGACTATACCAAGTAATGCTTGCTGAGAATGTCCGGCATAGGGAAAGAAAAAATTCTTTGTGGCAGGAAGGTTGATTAATAAGGCTTATCCTGCTTTTTTTTTGGTGTTTAAAGATTATTATTAACAATATAGGAGAATTTTTGAAATAAGAATGTTTGAAAAATAGTGCTTAAAGATGCATAGTTGCAGATCTTCTGTGAAATAATCATCTTATTTAGATAGGAGATCATATCTGATGTAAATTGCCAGAGGTGTTCAGATGCTACCTTGTGCTCAGGACACAGCCTCGTATTTCTGCAGAAATGGACCTTTCAGTGTTCCAGCAAAGCAAACACTAACCCATCTTATCTTAAAAAAGGAGAAGATCCCTGCATTGCTTTCCTATCATTTGGGATCAGTGTGATTATCTACTGAGGAGGGAAATCTAACTTAAATATTGTTTCTAAAGGGGCATTAATTCTATGACATCAGATTTTGTGGAGCTAGAGAAGTTTAAAGCAATAATACAAAAAACTTTATTGTTTATTATTTCAGTTTGAAAAAATATCCATTAAATTCTCAGTAAAATAAAAATCAGAAGGTTTGAGTACCAAAATATCTCTCTGGCTCAATAGAGACTAGTAAAAGATGAATGGGATTAAAAAATGAAAATTATGAGCACTAGTGAGTGATCTTGGGCCTTTATTACATATCATGTACTGAAACATGGAAACATTTGTTAGAAGTTTTTAGCTATAAACCACACAGACAGTCTTGATCAGCAGAATTCTTTATAGCTGAAAAAGAGAATTAATTCTGCAAACTATGTGGCAAACTGGGTTGTCAGCTACAGTAAATCTAGGCTACTCCCTCCACGAAAACTCTTGAAACTCCATTAAATTTTAAGTGTTGCTCTACAACTGTACAGGTTCTCTGCTGACGTTCCATTGTGAATACAAATAAAATTGTCCTAAAAATGATTTTAAATTATGAAGTTATTAGTTTTCGCACCAATATTCATATAAACACAAAGTTTCATATTTCATTAATTCTAGTGAAAGAGGAAAGCATGCAATTTATAGTGTTGTAGGGTGGTTTTTTTTACATCAGTAGGAAATTCCTAATGATATTAAATTTTACACTTTAAATTCGAATGAACCAAGCAAAATATTACCTTGTACTGCTAGTAAGAACTTTAACAAAATCTTGCATGTCTTCAGTTAGGAAGCAGCTGCTTTGTCTTTTCTCACTTTTTAACCCTCTAACAGGGTGGTTGCTCCTGAAATTAAGTTACACCTTCATGATAAAACAAAGAAACAAAAAAGCTGACAGATTGGTTGATTGAAAGAAAGCCAGACAATGGGAAAAAAATGGACCTACAGCTTTGCCAGACAAATTTAAACAGGATCAGGAAGCATTTTACAAGGACAAAACAATTCTGTCGTTTAGACTGTGGCAACAGATCTGTTCATGCCCCAGCCTCTATTGATACTGGGAGCTGTCCTGACCCAGGTGCAGCACCTTGTACTTGATGAACTGCAAACTTGCTGAAGGTGCACTTGATTTCATTGTCTATGTCATTGATTAAGATATTTAAGAGCACTGGTGCCACAACAGAGCCCTGAAGGACCAGGCTACATCAACAGCCTTATGCCCAGGTGGATACTGGTTATGAATTATATCCCTCAGGGGTCTGCCATTTTTAATGAATCCTTCATTAGAAAGATGAAAAAGCTCTTTAATTAACCAAGGCACTTGACCCAGACTCCAGTAAAATTGGTGTGCTGTCCTGTTCCACTCATCACACTCCAGGAGAACCTAAGTTGTCTAAGCATGTAAACTTAGAGTGATATTTCAAATCTTTGGTGTGTCAGAAATTCACATAGGACCAGCAGATGTGATAGGACCGAGAGAAAACCCTTGCTCTTCTGCAAGTGGGAGTCAGGTAAAAGACCTGCAATAGCTAATGTGGCTTAGACACCTGTGGTAAAGCATCAAATTCCCACTGACTCTACAAGTCTGTGATACACAGTTTGCTGTGTTGTCATCTAGGAATGGATGAAGAAGCCACACAATACTGATATTCAATCCTTGTGGAGAAAACCAAACCAAAAACAAATACAAGAGTTTTGTCCTTCTCTTGTGTAACTCCTTTGACATTTTTCCTTTTCCGTTCCTTGCTAGCCATACATTTTCAAAGCCATGTTGGGTAGTATTTTGTATAGGAGGGGCACACAGCATCTCATAGATTTAATGATTAATTATGCACAGACTGTGCAAACTATATAACCATGTAGCACAAAAGTATTTTGTTTTATAGATAAACAAGTGTAAAAATATTTTATTTTATGGAGAATTTAAAGACAGATATCTGAAGAAGTTTGGGAGAAAGTTGTCTTCAGGAAATGCCATGATTTCAAATTACATTTGAGCAAAAGAAGCGGTATTCTAACTCAGCTTTAACGAATCCTTAAGTGAGGGTTGTTCAAAGTTTAGAGTGGAAACGAAACAGAGCTGCAGTTAGAGGATGGGGCCACAATGAATTCTTCTCGGAGCAAGAACTTAGGTTTGGATTCCTGCCATCTCCCTCTCTGACTGACAGTTTTTTCTGTGATTTCAGCACTATGTGAAATAAGAAAAAGAAATAAATAAAAAACCCAGATCCTCTAGAAGTAGATTAAAAATGGGGATATTTGTTCACATAGACTGAAATTTAAGAATATTGACAGTGGAATCTTAACATTAGTTGGGAATATCCAAGCTTCCTTTGTTCTGACTACAGAAAGGAACCATTTTCCTGACAATGGCACTCTTGAGAATATTGTCCTGTGATGTTTGGTTTCTGACATGGAGAACCAAGTATATTGCTCAAAATTATGTGTGATTCCTGGTGGTTGAAATAAAAACCTCATTCAGTTTAAAATGACTGTTTTCCATTTATTTCTTCCAAACACATTTTGAATTATATTCTTTGAAATTATGTTTTAATATAAGACAAAGGAAAAATGCAGATGAAAATTACAATAATCTTGTTCCAGTCAAGGTTCTCCTTAAAAGACTGCATAAAATATTGATTAGATTTTTATAATCTTTGCATGGAAAGTCAAGGTCATATTAAGGTGTAAAACAACATAGAAATTGAGACAGAATTTTAAGAGTGTAAATTAATGGTATGGCCAAAACCAAAAGTATATTTAGGCTTCTTTATCTGCAGTATCTATATTTTAATCTTATGTAGTGTTTTTCATGCAGAAGTGTCTCAGAGAAATTCTGTAGAAACACCAAGAAATGGACAGAATTTCCATTGTCCTGTAGTAATGAAGGAAAGCCATTGTTTTTCTGACCTTTCTCTATGTGATCATTTCTTCACTGGGTGGGCTGTCATGCTGCGCTTTAGGTTTACATATAAGATCATGGACAGATGGTTCTGAGCTGAAACAGAACTGGTGGGGTCATGAGGAGGTCCCTGCTGAAACCAGTGAGGGCCATCAGGACCTTCTCACTGCAGCAGGAATCAGCCCACCCTTACTGCCTCCAGACCCTGCACCTCATGCCTTTCAGCTTGAGCATGCTGCCAGTGAAAGGAAAGATGCAGCAGGTGTAAACCAGTGGGTCTGCAGCACAGAGAGCCAAGGGCCATAGCCACCATCTATTATTCCTCCTGAAGGAGCAGTTCCAGGCCAGGGCTCCACTGCTCCTGGCACTGCAGATGAGAGCTCTTCCACACATGGAGCACAGCTCTGCTTCATAAGGCAGGTAAGGAAACAAGAGCGTAAAGGGGAAGAAAGATGGGTGAAATGTGTAGTTCTGTGCAAAGAAAAACACTCTCACATCAGCTTCTGTTTAAATAGTTTATGGAAATTGCCCAGTGTTTATTTCTTTGCTCCATCCCCTGCCTGAGGTTCCGTAAAGCCAGCAGTGGGAGCTCTGAACTGTTGAAGGGAATTCAATTAACTCATTTTTCTCAATTAATTTGACAATTTAAGTGGTTTCACTGTTTATAATGTATGCATTTACAGAGATATGTGTTTATCTTTCTGTCCCAATAATGTCTTTCAAAAACTGCACAGGACTGTTTCTTTTTGGAGTTTGGTTTTATGGTATTCGTTTGTTTGTTGGGTTTTTTCCCCCCCAGTTTACCTTTCTGACGTCTGTTGTGGAAATATTTTGGATCGTACAATACACTAGCTCTTCCAGAATAGTCTTGCTATCCTTGAGTGCTAAGATTTAGTAAGATTCTGATTACAAGATATTTCTAAGCTAGCCAGGAAGTGGGGGAGAGCAGTAATGATCAATTACCATGAAAGAGTAAATGCTGCCTTCTGACCTCTTGTTATAAGAATATAACAACATCACCTGCCCAGTTTTTATGACTGACCTTTTTCATGTCTATACATGATTTAATTAATTGGACATTGCAATTTAAGAAAATTTCTACATGTCTTACTGGTTTTAATGACAAGCTCTGGGTTTAATTAAATTAAAAGACTGTGTTAGTCATGTTTTATTTACTTTTCAGTGGTTAATTATGTTGACAAAATTATAACATCTGCTTGAAAAGTATCTGTGTGAAAGATACTGGTATTTTTCTATATTCTATTCTTGCAAAGAGATGATTTTGAGTTGAAGCCTGCTATTAATTCTCATCTTTCAATATGGGACAGCTTGAGATTCATCTGTGTTCAAAAAACTTTAGCCTATTTAAGCACTGGCAGACCGCCATTCTGAGATTAATTCCTGTGACATAGTATTGCTTTTTAGAACACACAGGATCAGCTCTGAAACAAACAGGGAACAATAAAATCATTAAATTGTTAAGCTTTGCATGTTACTAAAAATGTTTCTAGGCCACATGCTTGGGAAAAAAATAGGAAATTTTTTTTTTAACCAAAAAATGCCAGCATCATTCATTTATATGCAAAAGGAGGGGGTAAAAAAGGCATGAAGCAGACTAGGGACAAGTTACAGGTGCAGTCTGTCACATACACACACAGCTATATATCTATTTGGTTGCTTCAAAAGAGGGTATAAGGTTTGATTTTATAAAGATATCACACTGATCATCCTTTGGCCTTAATCTGGGCATTTCCAGAACTGGCAGAGTGAGCTAGCGTAATTTTAGCTAAGGACAAATTTATCTCAGTGGGAGCTGTAGCAATAGCATGCATCATAGATAAAGAACATGAGAATATATGAAATATATTTCTAAATGGAATTTTATGTGACTTTTACAGTTTTTAAGTACTGTCAAATGAAAAAAATATGTTCATATGAATGTTCATGGATAATAAAGATTGGAGACATCAACTAGTGAACAGAGAGTTACTAGGCAAATCAAAGCTGGCAAATATGTTTTTTCTAGAAGCTAAAGTACCTATTGCTAATTAATATTAGTTAAAATACTGCTAGTAAAATACATTGCTAATTAATTGCACAGAAGGAAACTTCAGACCTTTAAAATTATGGCATAACTCATCTTGATTTATGTATGGTTAATATTATAGAATGCCACTTCATGTGATTAGCAATGAAATAAAGACCTAAATAAATAAATTGTCCATTGAGTTGCCAAATCTTGGTTAAAATTCACCTGCACTGAGCAACAATTTATTATCAACTATTCTCTGTATCAAAGGATTTTTCTGTGTTCAAAAATGGGCTAATTACTGAAGTCACTGACAGCAAGAACTTGTATTTCTTCACATTTCTTCATCAGTGAGTGCAGGCATTTATTTCACTTGTCAACAGCCTGGCATTAAAAAAAAGTTTAAGCTGTAACCTGTTTTGCACTCCAATAAATGCATTGTCTTCAACAGACAGAATGTTCTGCTATATACCTCACAAAAAAAAAAAAAAGAAAAAGGGGAAAAGAATCACTATTTCCCACCTCCATTTTTTTTCTGTTGAGGCATATATGGTTGTATGCTGTTGCTGATGTATTTTGTAACTGACATTCACAAAAATTTAATAGGCAAGAGGGACTAGGTCATTGGTAAACCCTGTCTTATTTATACATTAATTTATTGATCATAGAGGTCGTTCAGCATATAAATATAGAAGTGCAGCATTAATTTCTCTACAATGCAAGGAAATCTCCCCCTTTGTACTTAAGTAGCCTTCTGAGGCCACACAGGAACAGTTGCAGTGTGGTCAAGCCTCTCATTTTCCCAGCCTTGGAGAGCCAGTCTGTGCTAAACGTCTAACACATTTGTCTCACCGTGATGGATTGAGCAGACCCAGGGTGCTGGGAGCCTGTGGAGGCTGCTTTAGCAGGCTAAACCCCTCACATTCTCACCCATGCCATAGGCAGCTCTGACAAAAGGTTAGAAGCATAAAGATTTAGGTGCACCTTCAGGATGTGAACTTATTATCCGTCTCAGGAGAGAAATGCAGTAAGAATATAATACTTCCTAGAACAGCACCAGGTCAGCCAGCTTGGCCTTGAGTGTTATGGTGAAATCTTAACCACAGTGAGTGCAAAAGGAATGCTTTAAAAAATAAACCAGTAATAGACACTGGGCTCAGTAGAGAAGCTGGTGCTGGTTTCCTCATCTCCAGAGATCTTTTTCCTTTGCATGTAATTGCATACAGCAGATTGTACTGCCAAGTTGCGGCTCCCCTCCTTCCTCTAATACTGATCTCTCGTACTAGAAAAAGACAAAGATAAATATTGTTATTCAAGAGGGTGGCTTTTCTCTTTCATACAGTCCATCACTGTCCTTTCCAATATCTTTTATCATATGATCTAACAACTACCTGAAAATAGACCTGTCTACTCCTGTGTGTCAGACAGCACATCAACACAGACAGAGACTTTGAAGAGAAGAAAAGGAAAAACACTGAAGAAAAGGAATGATAAATGTTACAGATCTGGAGGAATCCATTCAGTCAGCCCATTAAACTCTTGTCAAAACTCTTCAGGGAAGAGATTAACCTCTTCAGAAATCACAGCTGAAGAGTCAGAATTACTATCACCTTCTTTAGAGAATCAAGGCAGAGGGATTAGAGACGACAGTACATATTGCCCTCCCAGATCCAGTTAATGACCCACCTAGTCCTATATTGTCTCCTGTACTGTAGTTCCCAGATATTCAGATGCAAAAATCCTGTAATGCCGGTATTTTTTAAATGGAACGTTCATAAGAATTTTCCTCCTTTAAAATTCATTTATTTCCAGAAACAGAACCCTCCAAAAGAGATGTGGCAGAAGTGAAATTGCTGTTGCTTTTTTCCAGATCTGCATAAGCCTCAGACAGAAAAAACAAGGTGCAGTCGGTGGTAAGAAAATATTACTTGAAATGACAAAAGAAGAATTGGACTTCTAAAATTTTCTTCTTGAACAAGACTTTGGGGTAGCCAGCTGTTTACTTTCTCATGCTTGTTTTTAATTGGCCTGGGATTTAATTGTTACAGTCAGACCTACTAAACATCACAAATCATTCTGCTTCACCCAGAAAACTTGTATTACATCCAAAGAAATTCAAAGTCATTTTATTACTTGGTGGATTCAGCTTCACATCAACAGCAGAGATGAGGTCAGTGTTGGATCAAAGTTCCAGGAGGTGGGCAGTGGACATGTGAGATATACTGAAATGTACCAAGATGGCTTCGCCAAGATCTGTGATATAAACAAAGCCTCCATAACCCTAAATTCAGTGATCAATACTCATTTAACACCAGTCAGACATCTGAAAATTAAAATTCTGGGTAACCTGCCAATGCATTGTACTACAATGTTAGTTGTCTCATCTTTGACAATAGCCACTATTTCATTCTGCAGAAAGAAAAAAACCCTCAGATTTTCAGCAGGTATACACAGGCTTCTCTCGAGCAAAAGAGGGAGAAACAAATAATTTTTAAGCTTTAGAGAATGGTTTAGTTTTAATTGCTAATTTTAAATAAAGTATTATCTGGTGTGTTGAGTCTTTTATGAGTGCCTACAAAGGGAGGGGATGAAAGTCAGATTTTAAAAGCAAAGGGACTATCTAAACTACCCTCCGCTTCTTCTCTTCCCTTTCTGCCATAGATATTCAAACACAACCACACAAAACATAAAAATTTGCTTTTAAATAAATTCCTTTCAAATGAAGGAAATCTGATCCTAAAGTCCCCAATAGCAAGTGCCATCACTCTTGATGTTTGGTGTTTAGCTGCATTGCTACTCCTATGCTGCTAAAACATGTAATCTCATTTCCAAGTTTAATGTTTTGTAACTTCCAGCAACAGTATTTTGTCACATATTTATCATCAGACTTGAAAAGTCCTCCAACAGCAGGCAGGACAACTTTCATCCTCCTTTCTTATGAATGGAAAACATATGCTAATCTGAATTTAAATGATGTTTTGAGCATCCTTTGAGTACTCATTGTATTTTAATGTTCTTCAATACTGAGCATTATACCTGGAAATAATGTTGCATAGGAAGTGAGATCCTTTCCCTCCCCAAGTTTAAATTTACACCTAATTTTAACCCAAATTTGTATAAATTTTCCTGCCGTCAACATTACAAAAACATTTTCTCAAAATCCTTCCTTTTACTCACTTCTAAAAGACAAATTTGTCTCTATTAAAGATAAATTAATCTCTGTTTCAAAATTTTTTAAATTCAGAAAATACTACAAAATTAGTCCTTCAATAACATATTTTGTCATTATTGTGTGAAACAATTATTTTTTTTGTTACAGTTGTTTCCCTACCAAGCACAATGATGAATTTTCAGCCATTAATAGTCCTTTTACAACACTCTAAATATTGACTTTTGTTACTTTATTATAAAAGTTACAATATATGATCCAACTACAGAAAATGTATGTACATGCACTGAAATATAGACAGTAATGTAAAAATGTCATACTGTACATTTCTTAATTTATATTTTAAAATGTCATTGCAGGATATAGAGATTAAAGAAATAGAATGTGCTCTTATCATTATGAAGATTTTCTCTGGAACAAATACTTCCATTTCAAAGACTACAAGAAGTTATGAGTCCACTATCTTTCCAGGTTGGATAATAGCAAGGGATTACCTTTAAATCCACTACCTCTTTCATTCTTGCATGATTAGCTGAGAGACAATGCAAATGCAGCCTTTCTTTTTGAAATCTTTGGTACATTTTGAAAGTCAAAGTTGTCCAGACAAAACATCTTCCATAATTATATATTTGTGTATTTTCACATATATACAGTTAAGAATAACAGAAATAATGTATCTGAAGAGTGATATGTATCTTCCCTAATTTAATATTCTAAAAGTTAGCAACCTCATCTAAATTGACTTGTCAACGTACACCACCCAAAAGACAGGTCTACACCAAACTTACTAATTCACACCATCACCTCCTAGATCACTTCCCAAGGTGCCCAAAGCAGAGCAGGAGTTGCCCAGTCCATATTGACATTTCATTGTCCACATCCCCACACTGCTCTCTGAGGACAGAAAGGTGAGTGAAACAGGGGTGTCACCAGGTGTGTTCTGCAGACAGCTGTTCCCACTGCAAGGGTCACCAGCTGCCAGCTGCTCCCCAGCTGTTGGATACACTCAGTCACCAATTTGTTGATAATCCTCCTTTTCACAGTTCAGATGAACCAACCTAGATTTCTGGGATGAGAAATTTAAAATGTCTAATGCTCCTTTGAGTGAAGCATGTTAGGGATCCCCAGGGTTGGGGAAAATTAGCTGGTTTAATTTAGTTGGTTTAAAAAGTAAATCCTGCGTAACTCAGTATATTTTGACCAGAAAGGGGTGCAAGGCAGCACAGTTAAGTGATCAGTCACTGTCATATTCCCATTTTAGTTGCAAAAGAGACAGAATAAAGACTGAGGTGATGTTGTCTGTACTAAAGTAACACTGGTAATGCACCTCACACCTGCGATCCTCATCTCTCTGGTCTTACAGAAGTTAGTTATCGGAGCACTCAGGTGCAGAGCTGACACTCACAGCAGTTCAGTGTTTGTTTGCTATTAACCAGGTCAAAATTCGCCCCCTTGCTGTAAATACCTGGCCTTTATAAACCTCAAGAGAATTAAGGAAGTCTGGCATCGTGGCTTTGTAGCTCTCATCTGGATTCTCTGATGTCTCGTATGTTTCAAGTGCCAATGGAGGTGTTCCCAACCCCTCCCTCACACAAGGTGTCAGATTAGACACTCTATTCCAGATGTGGCACCAGTAAGGTCTTCCTTTCCTCCTACAGAGTCCTTTTCTATTATTCATATCTTTGACATATCCAGGATTGTCACAACCTCTTGTTGATTTGATCAAAGAGCTTTGGGACATTCTAGGTGTGAATACACTTACATACATAATTACCCCAAAAATAATGATGTTTCATTTTCTTATGAAATTCCTGATGCATTACCACAAAACTAATACAAGTCACTAAGAGCAAGAATTAAGTTGTTTACATGAAAGTGCTACAAAACATACATGATCCTTTGAACTAACTGCAAGCACAATATAAGTCTCTGTAATAAATTATATTTTATTTAAAAAAAAACAAAACCAAAAATGCAACGCATTCATCTTTAATCCAGTTAGGCTGTTTTTCAGATCTTTAGTTTGATTTTATCTTTGTGTGTATAGTAATTCTTGTAAATAATTAGTGTGTGGTTTGTATTTAAATATTACATAAATATTACATCAACAGCACTATCAAAAATATCTCTGGAGGAATATTGCAAATTACAAAATGAATTAAACCACTTTTTAGTTTCAAATTAGCACACATTAAAACTATAATATTTTAAAGGTGTTATACCATAAAAACCTTTTGCTTCATAGAATTCAGGAAAGACAAGACTGTATTTTCATCATTGATCATATTTAAATATAGAAGATCAGGTTAAATATATACATCTAAAACTAGATGAAAGGAATCTCAGAATCCTTTAAAAAATTCAATTTTTTAGTAAAAGGTTTAACAAGAACGTAATCTCTGAAGAAGCTCTTATTTTAGTCCAAAGTCACGTGAGCAATTTAGTATAAATTGTGACACTGACAACCAACTCTGAAAGTCTTTGCCTCATTTCATGTCTATCTTTGTTTGTTATCCCGGCCAACAATTCCAATGGACACATCTATTCTGCCAAACAGGGTATTGACCCAGGACACAGGAGCTCTGACCATCCACCCTGCTGGTCCTGAGACCTCTTCTTCCTATGGTGTGCTCTGGAAGACCATTCCCAATTGTTGTTCTGGAAATCCTTCACCACAGGGACTGATCCCAAAAGCCTTCAGGAAAGAAGCAAAATAAAGAAACAGAGTTTGACTCTGTATGCAGCAACAGGGTTTTCCCCTATGTTGCACAGGATCTTATGTGATACCACCTCTCAGTTTCATGCCCTAGGTGTATCACTTCTATGTATCCTTGTCTTACATCAGAAACCTCAAACTTAGGAAAAACAAAATGAAACAAAACCAATCAACAAAACTGCAAAAATTAGTCTGACCAGAGGAAAATCCCAGAGGGAAATTCAAAATTGATTGCAAGACAACTTACCATAGAGGAGGCCAGCTGTCAGCAAAGTGCACACAAGCTTGTCTGCACCTCTCAGCTTCTGAGCTAGGGGTCCTTTCCTGGGGCTTCTGTTTCTCAACTTAGATGGGCATTGGAAATGTGCCTGATAGCACTGGTAAGGATGAAGGAATCTACAAACTCTACCCCAGTGCACAGGAAGCAAAGGACTGTTGTACAGGGAAGCCATGCGTCAGGGGGCTGGATGTCTTCTCATTCTCCCTCCTTCCACTCCCGTGGCTTCTAAACCCTCCCCCAGCAACACCTGCTTCAGGTTTCTTTCCAAGAGGATGGTGATTCAAACCTGGGGGGAGACACACACACCTTTCCTCACTGATGTTACATTAAGTATCCAGATTATTCCCAGCTGGACCTTTGCAATTCCTTGTATTGCAATGAATTTCCTCTTTCTGGGAAGAAGAAAACTTCTGTTTTCCACTGTTTTCTGTACAATAAGGGAAGCTCTTGTCTACAGTGTCTCTGAGCAAAAGCTTCAGGGCCATGGAGGATTGCAGATCTCTAATGATCCTTTTCAGGGTGCAAACATACTCTTCAGGGTTCTTTTCTTTACTGGCAACAGAGGGAAAGTAGCTTGTACCAAACTGTAATGTTATTCAATTTGTGTTCTGATTCTATTCATTGGGAAAATTCATATCTGTGGAATAGATCTCACACATTTCAAATTAAGTTTTCTAAAATACTAAAGTGTTGTGGGGTTGTTTTGGGGTTTGGGGTTTTTTTGGGGGGGGCTTTGTTTTGGTATTTTTTTAATTTAGGGTCGCATTCTTAATCTTGATGCTTGATCTAGCCTATAATCATTTATTATAATCAAGCTGTCAAATGTTTTCCTACAAGCTGTGGTAATGTGGGAAATCTTTCTATGCACCATTTGTGGTCTCCAGCTGATATCATGCTATTAAATTGACACATTATGAAATTATAGTGTCTGGATGTGACTGGGCTACATACTTTTCCATTCCACATCAGGGCAGCCCACATGGGTTTTTGTGCCTTGGCACTGAGCTCTAGGGTCCTGACTTCACAGAAGGGTATCAAATGTGAGCTGTGCACTTGGGGAGAGCACGTTTCAGAGTGCACAGCTAGAAGCCGTGTTCTTGGGCTCCAGAGAGATTTACAGCATATGAGGTCCCATAAAACGTAATGCTAAAAGAACAGTCTGGAGAGCATCCAGTCAGGGAGGCAGCTCTCATGTAGCTCTGAGCCTGGCACAAGCCAGAATCAAACTGTGCATACTAATGTCAATAGACTTTGTAGCTGGTTTTTTCTCTTTTTTTTGGTTGCAGTTGGTTTTGGGGTTTGATTTGCTTTTTTTTTAAAGTTCTATCATGCGTTATTAATGCAATGACTAAATAATTCTTTTTATTATATCTAAGACATTAAAAAAAGAAAAGGCCTTTCAGCAAAGAGAAGATTGAGACTAACGGCAGAGATATAAACAGGAGGGTAGGACATGGGCTATTGAAGCTGAGCTGTTATAAGGGTACAACTAACTCAGAGGCACCTGGGAGGGAGACTTTTTGCACAGAAATGATAGGGAGAAAATGAATGCCAATGATGTATTTCAGATGATAATGATGAATTTTTAAAAGGGACAGTGGGATCTATGGCCCTGAAATGACCCAGGTTCCTAATCATGTTTCTGCATAAGTCCAGTGGGAAGGTGAACTGTTTAGTTATACTTCTGCATAGTTAGTTGTGCTTTTGACCCCTTTGAAGAAAAAAAGCCGAGTAATGCAGTGATAAAATCAGGGGCTCTTTTGTGGGGGTTTACAAACTAATCACTTCACTGGTACCAGTTCCTCTTGTGTGGTATAGCACATATACTTCCCATTGTCTGGAGCAGTGAGTTGGTTGGGAAAGACAAAACAGGATTACTTCTCTGAAACAAGCTATGCCCTTTTACATTTTGGAATAAATGCAAACTTCCAGTTGCTCTATAAAGTGGCTGAAAAGTATGGCAAAACTCATAAATCTTTCCTTTTTTCCTTTTTTTCCCTGCTTCCAAAATATCTAAACCACATGTGTTTCCACCAGGTCTACAGAACTCATTGGAGGCTAGTAGAAAAGATTCTCACGAGCATTCCTGGCCCTGCTCCACAGTGCACAGGCAGCATGAGGAGAGGGAGAGAGGCTCTGCTTTCACCCATCCATGCAGTGCTTGAGTAAATGTGTGCGGGATAAACTCTCCTGTAGAGACACTAGAAAAAAGAGGACACCAAGCAAGTGCAGATAAATCACATGTCCTTGAAAAAAGGTATCTCAGTATGCAGCTTAGCAGAGCCTTCAAATACTCACCTAGAAAACAGGGGTGTTCCAAAACCTTCTAATACATAAACTGGCAGAATTTGGTCCACTGCCAGGAGCAAAAGTGTATTAAAACTATCTTATATGAAAAAGACATTTTTGGGGACACTTTTCATTCATATAATACTTGTGAATTGTAATGTAATGTTACCTAAATATTCACAGGTTCCATGTTTTACCAGCAGAAAATTGGAAAACTCTGCAATATTGTTTTAGTCGTCAAATCCTTTCTCTCCTGTATATCACCATATTTACAGAGCACAATACTCATTTCTAAGCATTATTTGCTTATTTAAGACCAGCTGCTTCCTAACCCAGCATGCCATTTAAACAAGTAATCCTAACTCTCTGACAGCCTTACTATTTGCCCTTTCAGCAAACTTTTTTTTCTTTTCTGGTATGTGAGCACTTGCACTCTCATCTGCAGTTCAGTTCAGCTCCCAGTTCCTCAGAAGGCTACTGCTTTGCTGTGAGGGTGTCATTGTAAGAAACCCTAGTTTTTGTTAGCAGTAGTGGTCTTATTCACACCCCCAATCAACCCTGAAATTGATATTCTTCATCTGATCTGCATAGGTCATCTGGCAGGTCACTGCCTCTGTTACATTACACCATTGTTTTTCCTCTAACCCAGTTAACAAGGTTAACTAGAAACGTGACAGAGAGAAGAGAGAAGCTGGACACATGGCACATATTATTTGGCTTAGAAACTAGCAGAGCTTTCTCTGTGGCAAGAACATATGAACAAATGATTTGTGACTCAGTCAAAATAATTTTAGTTCCTTCTCCTTTTTTCTGAATGTCAAAACTCTTGAGACCAAATCATGTCATTCTCTACTCGCTCAGCTACAACAAACTCCTCTTGAAATAAACTGTTTGCCTTAAAGC
>VZRM01006765.1:269204-457622 GCA_013397955.1 Grantiella picta | reverse complement strand
AAAAAAAAAAAAGAAGAAATTTTTAAAAAGCAGAAAAGCTATTTCTCTTGCTGGCAACACTTGAGAGAAGAGTTTTATAAATTTAACTGCCAATATACCATCTGCCTCTACTGCTCCTTTGAGCCTAGCTCTTCTAATTGTGTCTTTAACAGATGACAAAACCCCTACATTCCTCTTGGGCACTGTAAAATAATAACAATTAAAACATGAATAATAATAATTAATGAAGCACACACGGTGCAGCAAGCCTGCAGCCTAAATAGGCTGCTTATTCTGCAGGAAGTCTGTGTACATTTTGTCTTGAGAGACAATGTTAACAGGTGCTCCATCCTGGAGCTGAGGCCACCAATCTCGGGAGGGTAACTTTGCACTGTAAGTGACCCACTGCAGTAAACTCTGTGTTCTGCATCACTTTATGTTTTTAAGCTTCTACTGACCAGAAGCAATTTTAGTAGGTTGGCCACCAACCAGTGGGCTGAGCAAGCTGTGTTTTAGACATGAAACTCATTAGCTACTCCTTTTTCCATCTGCTGTGGTTGGCACCTCAAAAGCCAAAGTGAAAAATCAGTTTGTTGCAGTTCTTAGCTGTGTTCCACTTAATTTTCTGCAGCTCTGACAGTTTAAAGCAAAATGTTACTTCACACACTTGGCAATGGAAGTATCAGACTTATGTAACAGATCTGGGAAAAATCTGCTGGGAAAAAATTTCAGTCACTTCTCCCAGCTGTAACATGTGCTGAGGGAGCCTGGGTTGTGAACTCAAATGTTCTCCAGGTGATCTTTGAGTCTTTAAGATAATTGGTATACCATGTAAATATTAAGCCTTAAGCTTCTTTAACATATATCACCAGGTTGTTCTAAATCCCATTGAGGTCTGTTGCTCAGAGTCACAGACCTGCTCCTCCTGTGCATCCAACCTGGCCAGTTTGGGCAGGGAGTGAATCCAAGGATTTCCCTGTGTCCACTGCTCATCCCCGTGGCAGCAGATCTGGGTGGTTAAACTCCACATTTGTCCTCACACTAGGACAGAGGGCACTTGTAGGGACTTATTCTGAAGACTTCTCTGAACTTTTAGAAGCTTTTGTTTTCTAATTTTTATTTTCAGTTTGACCCTCTCAGGATATCCAGGAAGAACTTCCTTTAGGGGAAAGGTTAAAATTTCATGGAAACTGCTGGAATTGTGACTGAGGATACCCATAACTTGCGATTACCTCCAAGCAGTAATCTATGTGTTCATAAATTAAGTCCCCTATTAATATATTCCACTCTGGCCAGAGATGCTCTGTGGAGATTTTGACTGTTTTTCTCTTCCATGGTGGAACAGTGACCGTGTCTTAAAAGGCATTGTGACATTTTAGGACTGAACAGTGCTTTCAGCAAAATCATCCTCCCACATACGGAATTTCCTTCTCTCTTTTCTGTGAAGTTTGAAGAATGACTGTGAAATGCTTATTTTCTGCAAAACTGAAAAAAGTAATTGTTCTAACTTTCCTGATCCCTTATTCTGGTTCATTCCTGGAGTAAGGTCTCCAGAAAAAAAAAAAAAGAAAACGAAAAAGAATTTATATATATAGATGTATATCCATTCAATCATCTCTTCTGACTAATTGAAATGCAAGCAGCCATGAAGTTAGAAACTACTATTTAAAAATCCTATACTGAGGGAGGAAATACGACATAATGCAACTCCAAAAGTTGCTCCAGGTTACTGATACTCAAAATTTCCATGGCTGGTATGAAAACAATGAACATTCAGGTCTCATAGTCAAATGCATTTTTCTCATGTTTTTTCTTTTTCATGCTGACTATAATCTAATAGCAGAGTGAAGTTGAGATACATGATGATTATCTGCTTTCAAAGCCTACTCAGCAACTTTTGTCTATTGCCTGGAGCTAATGGCTTCTAAGTGAGTTCAGAACACTGGAAAACACATTTTGTGTAAGAACAATTCTTGTTTATTTTTGTTAGAACTTAATAAAAAATGTTGCAACAAAATGCAACCAACAAAATTGATTTTACTTGTTATCTTAAGTTTTTTGGCAGATTAAAATCAGACAAGTGGATTAATTAAGCCCCATGATTTTTATTGTAGATTTTTGATTAAATAATCAAGCAAAACTTATAGTATTATTAAAAAGAAATAGAGAAATATTTTATTTGCTTACAGCCTTCTTCACAATGCAAATATCTGTTGCCTCAGCCATAAAGCACTGAGAGCCATGTACTAAAATGCATTTCATTTAGTTTTAGTATTTGCCATGGATTTCTAATCTTTCATAGTTCTAATCTTAATTATTTCCCCTGGCTACATAAAAATCAATTGGAAAACAAATTTGCATTTAGCAGAAACATTGAACAATCTTTTTTATAGCATGATCATAATAACTCTTTATTTAACCAATTCTTCTGAAGTCTTACTTGCATGGTGATCTTGGGATGAGCTGTAAGAAAGTTTCTGCCAAATGTTGTAATAGAGGTAACTTTCTATTAACAGTTTTAAATGTCTCTCTTTGGTGAAGAAAGTGGATGCCTGCTTTTAGCCAATTATTAACTAAATATTCCACAAAAGGCTATGTAGAAATATTTCTATAAAGCCTTTGGAGATCCTGAAAACCCTACTGGTACGTACCTGTATTAAAGTGCCTGGCAGCTCACGTTGATGGAATTACAACAAAATACAGTATGTCTGACACATCAACACTTGTCTTGCTCTCTCCAGGTAAGTGAAGAGAGTTTCACTTCATTCACTCAGCTGAATGGTTTAGGTGGTGATATTCCCCATCTCATCCAGGGCATGTCAGAAGTGGCTTCTGCATGGCAATGATAAAATACAACTGTCTGATAAAAACTAAGACCAAAAAGCCCAAATGGCTTGTTCCAGAAGTAACCAGTGGCTGACCCAGGCAAGTAATAAGAATTTGTGATAACGGGCCAGGCACTCAATAACTCAGTGAGGACAATCATTTTGTCATGCTCTCCAAGCCCGTGTGTTGACTGGAGAAAGCAAATCTTCCTGAAGAGAAGGAGCTAGAAAAACAAAAGAAAATATAGATCCTCATTAATTTACTGAGGAGAGCAAAGAAAGCATGGTAAGAACATTGTTGAGAAGTCACTGTAACGGGAAAAATAAGAAGCTTTCTCTGGTTTTGGGAATTAAAGACAGTCTGGAAGGAGAAAATGAGAATGTTATATAAAAAATATGCCAGAAGTTGGCTCTGGAGCAGACCTGTAATACCTTGATCATACAGAAAGTTTAGCTAAATTAGGGGGCCATCTTTGGCAGGATGTTCTCTATGGGTTTGTAATAGTAGAGCTCTTGCTAGTACCTACCACATGTGCCTTGTTCTACTCAGGCAGTGCAAAGGTCAGAGAGAACAACTGTAGGGCTAAATCAATCTTGGCCACTTAAAGACTACTTCAAACAAAGTTATACTGTTAAATGCTGTCTAGAAAAAATTTGATTTTTTTCTGGAGGGCATTTTTTTCTTTTTCTTTCTAGTGCTTTTTCCCTATGTGTAATACTGTGAATTTTTTTATTATGTTAGAGCTACCAGATCTGTGATCTAACCTATATGCTGTAATAATGAAAATACTCCTGCCAAAGGCTCTACAGTACTAAATTTTTCTTTGAGTCATTTACTGCAATTTATATTCTTCCTGAAATTGATGTAATATCTCAAGCTGGTAAGAAACTATCTGAACTTTTACTTTCATTTGTTTTCCAACTGTTTCAGTAACCAAAGCAGAAAAAATACACATATGGATTGCAGAAGTCCTCTAGGCTATTGGCCTATTGTTTTCATAATCTTATTTTTAAAGGTCAAAACATCCTGCAATGCAACAGAGGTGAATGTAGGGGAAAAGAAAGAGTCTTAATATACCTAAAAGGCTGGAAGTATTGTACTTTTTTCATCCGTGGAGAACAAATTTTGAAAGCTAGTGTCACAAACAGATTTTCCACTGAGCCTTTAAGGCCAGGCAGGCAATGTGCTATAGCCTCTGTCTCATTTCACTAGTCCTTCCCCAACACCAGCTGGCTGCAACACGACCCTTGTCCTTTTTAGCAATGCTGAAGAAATCTCCCTGTGTCTGGAGCCTGCCACACTGGCAGCATCCTCTGTGGGGATGTGACCTGCGGAGGGGCAGCGCTGCTCAGCACAGCTTGGGAAGCTGCCTGTGACAGACCATAGCTCAACGGACTGTTGTCTCCCCAGCTGACTTTTATGAGAAGAGGAAAAGGCTCAGCAGGAGAAAACAGACAAATGAAAGGTCAAATATTTACAGCAGAGCTGTAAGACAAGAGGTCTGAAATCGTGAGGCAAATGGTACATGGTGGCAGGGAAAACAAAACACAGGGAAAAGTACAGACACAAAATAATTCACTATAGATTGCCATGCAACACATTATCAAATATCATGATTTACAATGCTTATAATTCATAGGCCATACAATTTACAGTTTCCATCACTTTAGGCTTCTGCACACAGTTACAGAAATAAGCCTTAAAACTTGCAGGAATCTAGACCCAGGATATCATACAGGCTCTTGCCAAGTACTTGGTATAGGATTGCAAAAAGAAATCAATCAAAGATTTATAAATTCTTTCTTCCAAATGGAAAAAGTACTAATTAAGATTTGTATGCCTGTAAATATTTCTATATAAAAGGAGAAATTAATATTTTTTTCAGCTCAGAGAAATTTACAGGTTGATATATGATGCATGAAAACTGTCAAGCTTTTTTGTTGTTGCTCCTGCGACACAAAATTTCTATTACGTTGTTAAAGGATATTAGAAAGAATAAAGCTACAAATTCTCTCTCCCAAAAATCTTATAATTTCATATTTGAAAAAAAAAGTACTCTGCTGGTTTCCAAACCAAAGAAACAAAATTAAATTCCTATCCTACAAATCAAATAATTGGACTGGTAAAAAAGAATAAATAAAAATAATAAAAATAGTGTACCCTTGAAGATATAGAAAGATAAGAAAATGTATAAAGTAACTCTAATCTTTAGAGTGATGATCACATTTTATGTCCTATAATCTACACCTAAACCTAGCAATCAAGTTTGATGGTCATCTTCGTGCAAAGGAAGATGTAGGAAAAGGTACTTCCAGACTGAGAAAGCTTGTCACTAAATAGGAATCAGCTGAATGAGGATCCCACATAAAACCAGGCCAATGGGCACCAACTGTTGAACAACTTCGATTTTAATATTTAGCTTGTCTGGTGAAGTTGCTGGAATTAAGGTCCATGGTTTTACTAAAGAAGATGTTTTGCCTCTAAAAACCAAAAACCTAAGCTATCACTGGAAAGCAAAAATAAGAAAACATCTCTTTCTAGTTACATAATTGGCCCTAAAAAAACTGGGGCACTCTGTTATAATGGGAAGATTTTGAATGGAAGGGGTACACAGAGCTGGCGGGACCTTCTATGAGGTCTAAATGTGAATCTTCCTCAGAGAAACCCAGGAAATTCTTCCATCTCCTCTTCTCTGCAAATCAGAAGTATTAAGGTGATTTGGGTCACCTCTATGAAAGTGAAGATAAACTTTCCTTACCACTGCAGGCTTACTGTGTCTGACACATTGTGATTTTGACTAATCTGTATTCTGTGCTCATTCTTGAAGTTGAAAGAAAAAACAAAGTGCAATCATTAGCAGTTCTGCTTCATTAGCGGCACTTGAGAAATTTAAACTGACCTCTTAGACAAAAATGGCTCCTTATAAAAGCCAGAAATAGGTCTTCTTTTTAACAGTTCAGTCAGGGACTCAGTTTTCAGGTAATTATCATATCCTAAAAATTAAAAAAACCCAAAAAACAACCCCCCAAAAAATGTAGTCTGATAACGTACTTCTTTAGGGCATAACATTTTCTCTGAAATTCATACTTTGGGAAAAAAATCACGTGTTCCAAGCAATTCTCAAGTTTATTTAATGAAGTTAGAATCCCCCCATCTCCCAGCTCTCTTTGGGGGAAAATGTTTAAAAGGCATTTACCTGGATTACAAATTAATTTGTTAGGTTAATTTTGTTATGTAATGCTGATTTTTAAAACATTTTTCAAATAGATAAGTTACCAAAATGGAGTGGAAGATTATTAGAGAACCAAGGCACTGCAAATTAGGATTCAAAATATGGATTATTTAAAAATAATTATGGGTATCATTTGCAAGATTTCATAGTGCTTGGCTAAAAATACCTGATACTACTAACAGCCCACTGTTTCAGAGAAAAAATATAAAGTTTGTTATTCAAAGAGATAAGTGTTGAAACACACATACACACAACTCCCCCCCAGCCAAAACCAGCACAGCAGTTTGCCTCTTCCCAATTCCATCATCAACCTCTGCTTTTTACTGACTGACATGATTGCTTTGTAGAACTCATTATTTTGTATGTCAGCTTTAAAGAAAATATTATGTTCTGTCTTTGCAGTTATGTCTGTACTAGCAAAGTAATTAAAGCAAGAGCTCAGATTTGAATCCTCTGACTTGACCATTTGTTGATAGAAGAGACCTGGCAGACCTTGAAATTAAACAAATATTACACTCCCAAAGAACTTCTATGCCAGGTTCAGGAATAAGTACATGCAGGGATCATTCCAAATTATTATTTTGCCTGCTACCACTCTCTTTTGGAGGCTAACAAAGTTTAATTGTATGGCTACAGACCATTGCACGCCAGCTGGCCTTGCTTCCAGAGACTAAGTTTAAGCCTGTTTAGTTTATTGGTCAGACTAACACGTTTGTGAGGCTACATTGGTGAAAAGATTAATACTGTCATGTGAGTTAAAACTTTCCTGGCTGAAGATAAAAAAGGACACATAAGAATGCCTTTATTCAAAACCCACTTTCTTTTCAGTGGGTTGGTGACAGACGGAATCTTGTCAAACCCTTACATAAAGTCTTGCTGAAATTAAGGTATCTCTACTCTTTGCCTTAAGAGAAAAAAGGCTTTTAAATAAGGAAGGATTTCTAAAAAGCTATTAAAAAAAAGGATGTCTGTGCAGTTCAAAGCCACAAAATTTTAACCAACTCCTTATTTTTAAACACAATGGGTGAATTAATAGAAGTCTTCCAAAGCAAAAAAGGAAAACCAGTCAATTCTGTTGTTTACAGTGAGTCCTGGTTGCAGAGTGGAGTGGATCTTAGTACTGCGAGTCATGCAAGCTCATTTTGAAACTATAAGACAGAATCACAAAATCACAGAATCCATTAGGTTGGAAAAGACCTTTGAGATCGTCAAGTCCAACTTATGACCTAACACCACCATATGCCAACTAGACCATAGCACTGAGTACCACGTCCAGTCTTTCCTTAAACATCACCACCTCCCTGGGCAGCCCATTCTAATGCCTAACCACCTTTTCTGTGAAGAATTTCTTCTTATGTCCAACCAAAACCTCCCCTGGAGCAGCTTAAGACTCTTTCCTCTTGTCCTGTCACTGGTTGTCTGGCATAAGAGATTGACACCCACCTGGCTACTATCTCCTCTCATGTAGTTGTAGAGAGTCATTAATAAAGAAAGAGCTAATGAAAAGTAGGAATTGTATATTATTTGTCAAAAATATTTACCAGCATCTTCATCATGACATAGTCTAACTCCACACTTGTAAGCGTATTTCCATGTCCCTCCTTGTATACACATTTGAAAGAAAAATTCCAAAGAAAAATATCCTGACACTTACTAGATGTATGTTACCCATGCAAAGCTTACAGGTTGTGTAGATTACAGTAAAATTTGGCTTTTGAAAATAATTTATTTCCAAATTATTTTGGAAAGTAATTTATTTCCACGAAAATGTAAATGAGACAATATAGTTTTCACTGGGCATTTAGGTTGTAACATACTGCAAGCAATAATTTTTGTATTTGTTTTAAACTTGGTTATTTTTACTATTTCAGTTTCACAGAAGAGTAATTTCTTACGCAGGTAATGTAAAGACACAGAAGTGAAAAGTGTTAGTTCTATAAACAAACTAAATAAGCCACAATTAGGTTTAAATTCCTCTCACACCCAAGGGATTTTGAAATAACATGTGCAAGACCTAAACTCAGTAAGTGAAAATAAATAATTTAATAAGTCTTGGTTAACATCCTAGCAACATTTAACATTGAAAAGAATATGTTGTGCTTAAACTGGCTGATTAATGATTGACGCTGTAACATTTTAAACCTGACTGAGTGATCTACCAGTGTTAAACAGCCTTTACTGTGCTTTATTCCTCTGCTGGGCTGAGGAAAACTGTACTTAACAAGTTTCTTAGAAAACCAGAACACAGCTCAGAAGAGTTTATTAAGGATGGATTAAATAATTTCCTTCATATATATACATGTATATCTATGACACAACATAAATAACATTTATAAAAACTAGTCCATAATTGATTGGAAGATGTTTAGCTCAGTTAGCAAAGTGGATCTTTCAAATTTTTGTTTGTATCCATTATAAACGATGCTACTTCAGCAAGCTAAACCAAAGCTCAAGTGAGAGATAATTCAACTAACATCAGCACGATGTGGATCAAGCATTCATTCTTCCCGGAAAAAAAACCAAAGGTGATTATTAGAAATCTTTGTTGCTAACTAACATGTAAAAAATAACTTTTATTGCACTCTTTTCAACATTGGTGGTCTGCAGAAGAAACACACAATTCCTAAATCTTCTCTTGTCTACTTCCTTTTGAAGTTCATTTTTTGAAATTTCCAGTCTTCACAGTGAATAATTTTAACTTAAAATCTAAATTATCAGTTTTGTATTTCAGACTTTTAAGATATTTTAAAATGTGGTTTTCATTCTTTCATTTAGAAATCTCATTTAGTAAGAGCTTGAAATTTGTTGCTCTAAGGTAGCATTTGTTACTTTAATGCTGAAAATTTAGATAAAATTGGAAATTTGAACATTGCAGACATTTGAAATATCCTTCTGCTAATTATGAAAGAAATTACTTAAGCTCTGGGATGAATTTTGCAGAAGGAATATTATGTGACAGGCAGACATATAACTTTGTTTCATACGTTGTCACCCTAGTGGGAATGAAGAACATTTACTAGAAAGTCAAACTCAAATGTACAAAAGACATGATGAAAACTAGTATTTTTATAAGTTTTCCAAATTATTCTTTATATTCCAATTTGACTTTGAATATTTAAAGCATTATTGACATTTTTGTAGCATTACATAGTCGTGTGCATGTGTGTGTAAAAGAATTATAGCATTTATATATAATACATAGCAGATTTTATTAAATGTAAAGTTCATATTAATTATAAGACATACTCTATCTGTAGACAGTTATAAATATTCATGTATATTGATTATATATATCAGAAACTGAAATTAGGTCAGTGGATTTTGTACCATTTTTATCATTACTAGATACAGTTCAGGTACTTATGTATCACAATATATATAATTTTTTATATCTCTGGTTTCAAAAAGAGATGAGAACAACAACATTCAACCTTTTCATGTAAAAATATTCTTTTTCTTCTCAAAGTATGTACAAAAGTACAGACATTGGGCAGAAAGACTAAAACACTACCAAAAGAACCCAACACCTTGGGAAATCCTGAACAATGGCTTTTAGAAAGTACGAACCAATAACCAGAACAACAGCTTGTATCTCTTTTTCTGGGATGCTGAAAAAAGCTTTCTGATAGTCCTGAATGACAGTATTCAACGCCTGAAAACGTCCATCTGAGGAAAGGATTGGTATGTAGTCTGTGGGGTGTTACTACCATATGTGCAGCTCAGGGCAGGATAATAAAGAAAACACACTTAGTGCAGAACTCCTGGAGGCGTTCAGTGGTTTGGTGCAGCCTCAAGCAAGTTTCAGAAGAGTGACATTCAAGAAACCAGTGAAGTAGAGTAAGACATCTTTCTATAACATATCCATGTGTTATGTCTTAAGCATATCAAGTTTTATTTATAGTAAGTGTTTGAAGATCATTTGGGGGGCAGGAGGGAGAGTGTCTATAAGTTGTAGAGTTACACAGTACAGTGTGTTTGAAGTCTTTAGGGTTCCTGGCTCCACTGTAAGCCCAGGTTCTCACATCTAGACCCACCTTCAGAATAGTGAGGACACAGTTACACTTTGTACAATTCAAGGGCTGGCTCAGAGCTTGAGCTCTTGATGGAGAAGTGTGGAAAATGAGTGAAGTGCCCAATAGACTGATTTCTGCTTATGGCTCTTGATCTTTATTTTACACTATATATATTAGCACCTAATTCTCTTGAGTGTGAGTGAGTATATTCCTGCTATCAGATCAGTCAAGAAATGTGTGTGGCTAATCTGAATGTAAGATAATCAATATAAGAGACAATCATTGTGAAGAAATGAAATGGAGGATATGGTCAGATGTTACAATGAAACCAGATGTACAGCGAGATTGCTGAGGTCACATGGGGAAGTAGCTAAATGGGTCAAAATTGTCAAAGAAAATATGTGGTAACAACTTTGAATACACAGGTTTTCTTGCCTTAGCGTGCCTATAGCATATTTTTTCTGTCTCTTGCCCGTTCCTCTTTCATTTTCCAAGTCCAGAACCTGCCAAACAGATGCTGGCCCATACCATGTCCCTCTTTGCCAGTACCCCTTCTCAGGGTCAGGCCCTTGTTCACCCACCACCATGTTCTCTGAGCCAGAACCTCTACTCAGAAGAATCTTTTAGTTCTGGTACTCAATCAAACTACTCATGAGACTCTTCAAAGAGATCTAATAAAAAGAGACTTTTATTTTTATTCCAGGCTCTCTGTCTCTAAACAATGCTGACAGCAAAGAGCTTTATTGACTCCCACCAAATGGCAAGCAGAATTACACCTCAGATGAGAACTGATCATGCAGATTAGTACTGGCTATTTCACTCTGTTTTTACAACAATTAAAATGGTTGAAACACTGAGTGAAGCTAAATTGAATCTGATGAGTTTTTAGTCTATCCTGAATTATTTGCTTCCTTTGTTATGATTAATAATAAAGGATCTGTAGTCTAAAATTATCTCAGGTATGTGATCCCCACCCTTTTAACACAGTAGTGATTACTCAGTAAATTACTCTTAAACCCAACTATGTGTGGAATGATAACTGAGAAAAAAAATTGAAAACTGGAAACATAATATTTCTGAATTGTCTAACTTAGAAACAGCCTATTGATTTCTTTAAAATCTTGTTTGAAGTTTCCTTTCATGCAAAATCTTCTGTGAGAAGCAGTTAAAGGGAACTTTGAACTTCAACATGGAACTAAGTTTTACTGCAATTTTATAATTTATCAATTCAAATTGTCAGTGAAAAATCTACGAACTTAGCAAGCAGTAGCTATAGATTTTACTGGTTGTGTTTGACTGTCAGAGTTGCACATGAGGTATAATTTATATTTGTTTTTAAAAAATCCATGAGAAGAGCCAGAGGTTATCTGGCAAAGCTTCTGATGAGCTTGTTTTATGTTAAGAGCTGCCAGAAAACAACCATTAATGAAATGATTGATGTGCTATATCCTTAGAACTTACAAAACAATGCTTTATTTTCAAACGCTGCTATAATTTTCTTCTTTTATTTGGTATAAGTCATCATATTTCATATAAAAATTAATTTGTAGTCCACAAAATTCTGATTAAACCACTTTTATTTTGATCTCTCCCTTACCTTCTTCTTCATCTTTTTTTTAGACCTGCCTTCCTCAGTCCTTTTTTACAGAAAAGTCCATTGGAAATCTAATACAGAGACTGATGGTGAAGGCTGTGAGTGAGGCTTTAAAGTCTAAACACCTCATCACTTAAATAATGTGGTTAGCCTTTGAAGCTTTATTAGGCCTGAGACAGTGTCTGATCACTTTCACAGTTTTCCCACTTGGCAGCCATTGACTGTTAACACATAATTGAAACAGTTTCTTAAGTAACTTGTATTTTATTGGTATAAACGCTTTTCAACATACGAGAAGTCAGAGTATTATTATAAAGGAGCTTAACCATTTTTACTGTATATTTTTGTCCATTTGATGAATTATTCCTCAGTAATAAGTTAGAGCAACAACACCTAATTTTTTAAAAGTATTTAAATGACAAAAAAGGAAAATTATTTGAATAACAAAAGGTTGATGTGGGTCTATCAGAGAGTAACAAGTATTTAAAATGGAACATCTCAGCCATGTAATGGCCTCCTATCAGCAATATATTAAGAGGGCTGATAGAATCATCCAATATTTATTAAAACCATCTTTTAAAGCTTTTCAGGCAACTTTACTGTCCTCAACATTGAAAAAATTATTTAAATGAGGAAAACAAGTTCATTATTAAAGAAAACCTAAGAATAAAAGAAAATTAAATGACAACCACAAAAATATGTAGGACCTGAAATTTTTCAACCACTTTCACCTTGTACAGCCTAAAAGTAAAAACAGAAAATCTGCATTGGTATCATTCATCGCAATTGCACTAGAGCTGGTGGATTTATGCCCACTGTCTTTAGGCTTTGGATCACTACTGTAGCTCTCATTCCATTTGTCTTCATCCTCACACCAATCCTCCCGACTCTTCCTCTTAGACATTCCTGTCTACACTGAAAAGTGGTAGAAAACATTTGCTGTACATGATGGACCAGATTCCTCAGACAATAGCACCTGAATAATTCTTGCTCCTCAGAGTAACTGAATACAAGATCAGGACAGCATATTCTGGAATAACATTTCCAAACATCTGTGTTTTCCATCCCCTTTATTATCCTGAAGAGACTGGACCTCATTTTTCTGTGGACACTGACAACCTTAAAGGACATCCACAGCCTGTCTTTAACACAGTGAACACTGAAGATCAGAAGCTAGATGAAAGATTCCATATGCAACACTTCACTGGTAGGAAACCAAGCAACAACTTAAAAATAAAAAAACAATGTACAAGATGTTTTTTCTACAATTAATATTTCACACAATTTTTAATTTTTTTTACAGATTTAGAGCTTCACTGCTCTTTTTGCTAAAGGCAAAAAAAACACCATAAACTATCAGTATTCTCAAATAGAAGGTGTTGTTACTTTTTGAACTTTCTGAGAAATAGTGAGTTTCACAAAACCACCCATATTTTCCCACACTGATAAGCCAGGTGCAACTGATGTTGCAATATTGCAGGATATAGCAGTGAAGAAGACAATCTTATCTTCAATTATCTTGCCTAATCAAACATGCAGAACTTTTGTCTTGTAACTATATATCCAACATTGTCTGCTGAAGCAAGAGAATGTGTGAAAACGTGTCCGGTAATAGCATTAGATTGGGTGCAACAGCACATGGGACATAAAGGACAGCTTAAATTTATATGTTCCATAATAATCAGCATAAAGAAACAACACTGTTAACATTCAAAACCTTTTCTACAAGTGGAAGTGAAGAAACAGTAAAGCTCACATCTACATATCACAGTCAACAACCCCAAACAAGTAATTTTTGCCTTATCATAGTTTCATTGTGTGGATATTATGGCCTACAATTAATGCTGCAGGAGTGAAAATAAGCAATGAAATGGAGATGATTAACCAAACCTACAACAGTTTGCAGACAGTAAAAATGCTTAATGAAAAGCAGCTCTAAAAATGGCTTCACTATAGACAGTAGAAATGGTATTTCTCTCAGAATCTGTGTAAAAAATGTTTTGTTATTTCTTTAAAACGCTTAAACATCCCCAAGGCAGTAATATCTCTCCACAAAAGTTAATTGAAAGTGTAGTATGGCTCATTCCCCACGTCATAATATTCACTAAGATGGGTGAAAAACTGGAAAGGAAGTTTATTTTCTTCTTTTCATCTTTTGCTAATATGTTGATGAGTCTTCTTTCTTCCAAAGTGAAAGCTATTTTTTTCCTTTTTTTGGGAGATAAGCAGGTTGCTTAATGATGTTGCTTAAGAGAACACCAGACTTCTAGGACATCAACTGCCTTAAGTTCATCTTATATCATCAATTTATTAGATATGGCAAAATTAATCCTACCATTGTCACAATTCTGTTTTGAAAGGTAAGTCAATCTTCAGTGCTAAACACATTGTACTGCTCAATGGTATTCAGAGAAATCTTCTAGGCCAAGTGTTGTGTGAGGATAACAGCCTATCAAGTTCCCATGGATGCTCATAACGCATGAAGACCCAAAGGTCGGTGGGTCATGAGAAAAAAGAGCTACCAACCTGAAGAGTACAGCTGCTAAATCTGTGAAAAGTTCCCAAGAACAGCCGTGGTGCATGAGTGGCTGGAGGTCACTAGGGCATGAGAAGTTGGGGGGTTCCTGCACAGTGAAGTCCACGCTTAGAGCCCACCAACTTCACTCTAACTAGGGCTCAGGTATTACACATTCACACATTACAACTGGATTAGCTCTTCAGCAACATCAGGATGTCAACAAGGTCTCAACTAACCACTGCTGCCTAGAAATGCCACCTCTTGACTAAGGTATCTATCATGTGGTTATTATGGAAATATCTTTCTCTTAAACAGACAACATAATTTCCACAAAGTATATAAAACATTTTTCAGAGCAAATGCATGTAATACAAGAAGGCATAAGCTGTGAAGGAATCATGGAATACCACAAGTGTTATTGTTGCAAGAAAGATAAACATCCAAACCCAAAACTATCTCAAAAAGCACCTTTTATTATCACCATAATGATTTGCTTCATTTGCTCACATAGCAAGTATACCTGAAGCACCTAAAAATATTACCAAGAGTTAAAGATTAATTTGCACAATTCAGAGAAGAACTTGATTTAGAGACATCAATCAGCCCTCCATGTCACCATGGCCTTGCTGGATGGATGGACAGCTCTGGGCTGGTCATGGTCACCATACTACTCCCAGCTCTGCTTCCTCACTGGGTGCTGTGGGATGGGGCTCTCATGAAGGGTCCAGCCTCGCTGTTTTCACCCTCAGCTCCCAGTGACTTTCCTTGGCTTCACCTTAACCAAATGACAAAATAGGAAAAGAAATTTTCCTATATCCTTTGGGGGATTATATTTTTTTGAAAATAGGAACTATTTGGGTTGTTTAAGTTTACTAAAAACAGATGAGAGAGAACAGTTGCCTCAGTCTCAGTGGGGTTCTCTGATGGCAGCCAGATGACTTCCTTCTTTCTCAAGGACAAAAGTTATTGCACATGACATTGCCTTGAGAATCTAAGGCAACACCTTGGAGACAGACTTCAGGTGTGTGTAGGGCTTCTCAACGTCATTCATGTTAAATAACAGCTTTTATTTACCAACATTATTTATGTTGGGCTGAAATAGTGTGAAGGATATGTCTACAAGTTTAAAATGACAAAAAAAATCTTGTCATGTGGCAGCCAATTAAAAAGTCAGTGTTGAATACAGAAGTCTTAAGTCCTTAATATATTTCAAGTCTTTTACAGTTTCACTTGGTTCAATAGCAAAGCCTGTAAAGGCCTAAATGTCCAGAGGAAATTAAGATCTCTGGAACTGCATGGTATCTTTTATTTTGTGAAAATAATCTCAGAGAAGAAATGCCACTACAGTGTATATGCCTGCCAAATTTAACCAGTTATATCTTAACTGGAAGTTTCTTTCTCTTCTTTCATATATGTATGATATGTGTTCAGTATTAATAAAGACCATTAACCTGAGAAGTGTCTTAGAAAGTTAGACAATGCAAAGAAACTAACACTTCTCTAAATTAATTGTGGTGTGTAAAATATTTTTATAACATGAATTGTAAGATTTAAAAATAAGGGCTTTTTTCCTTCATTTCTACCAAAAGTAATGCAACTAATTTTGCTATTTCTAATAACTTTGTGCTCAAGAAATGTTTTTTATAAGTTGGGACTGCCAAAATGTCTGTCTCTAGAAAACAGTAACCTTTAACTCCTTTCTGAGGAGAAAATCTTCCTGAAAATTAGATTGGAAAGGTGACACCATTCATGTACATGTGTGAATGCTGATCATCCTGTTTTTCTGAATACCTTATTCCTGCTCAATAGTCACAAACTGACTGTATTCTTCTGTTGTCTGTCCCTTACCATCTGATGCAATAGTTGCAGTTTTAAAATATAACATCAAGTCATAGACAGGCAAACATTCATAATATGCCTATCATAAATCAGCTCTTTCTTTATGAAAATTGTCACCAGTTTATAGTACATAAATTCTTAGCATGCAAGACAAATACTACAAAGCTCTTACAGTTTTATATGTTTTAAGAATGTGTTTTGGAAATGAGATCATAATTTAGTTCTCCTTCCAGAGTAGGCTCTTAAGGCCAATTAGGGATTACATATTCCAGGAACAAGAGAAATCTCTTTTTTATCTTACGAAGTATATAGCTATATTTTTAAGAGGGAGGACTACATGTCTCTTATCAAAGTATGAAATCTTCTTGCAATATACACTTTATTTTTCTGGTTACAAATTACACTTTCTTTTCCTGGTGGAATAGAGGAATCACTACTACCTTGAAACCAAACACAACCTTTCAGGTTTCCTGGAACTACTTTGCAGGTGTTTGGACCTGTACCTGACCTTCTGAAGTGAAGCATTTCCACTACTCTGCACCATGGTAGTAGGGTCTTCCAGCAGGGAATATTCCATCTGGGAGAAAGGATTCTGCTTTATGTACACTAAGGAAAGAATTAAATGAAGACTGAAAAGAGCAGAGAAATTAATGAAGATGTTTTTTAAAAAAATATGCAATAAAAATTGGTACTCTATTTATTCTCTCCTTGAATGAGAGAGAATTTGATGGATTGCAGGGCATAGAGATGAATAGTCAAAACTGTGCAGTCTGGGGTTTTCTTCTGTTGTGTTCTAAGATACCAGGGGCTGCCTTGCCAGGAATGTCTATACTTGTCTCTCTCATCAGCACCAAACTACACAATCATACCTTTCACCAAAACAGTTGTTTCTACTATGTACCTGAGAATCTTTTGAATGATTCATTTCCTTGATTCCACAACTGGCTTAGAGACTAGGATGAAGAAAGAATTTCTCTGTTTCTCATGATCTGACATGTCCTAACCCTGTCAAGCATTTGGTAGTTCTCACCTTTCTTCATGCCAAGTCAGAATCACAGAATGGGTAAGGTTGGAAGGGACCACAGTGGATCATCTGGTCCAACCTCCCTCCTCAAGCAGGGTCAAACCTGAACATTGAACAGAATTGAATCCAGACAGTTCTTGGATACTTACAGTGAGGGAGACTCCACATCTTTGGGCAGCCTGTTCCAGTGCTGAGTCACATGTACAGTCCTCTAACTTTATCACATCCTGAAGACCTCTTCTGTTGACAGCTTACAAAAACAACATGAACTCTTTCAGCAGAAAGTTTGTGGGTATAAAATTATTTTTTATTTATGTTCTTTCTCTTCAGCCAAGTTACTAGGCTATTTTATCCTACCAAAGGGAGATGGAGATATTCTTTTGGCTTCCACCACCACCTAGTGCAATGCTGTGTAACAAGGAAGTAATAAACTCAGTGTGTTGAGTCTGGCTGAAGGCACAAGGGGTCCCTTTTCCAGAATCAAGTCCATCTTGAATTCTCACAAAAGGTGAAGAAAAGAAACAGGAGTTGCTAAGTCCCTACCTTGGGAATGAAAGTTACCTTCCATAGCATGTGGAAAACTGGCAGAACTAAGGATCTGACCGGGTTGTGATTATCACCAAGACAGAGTTGTTATTTCAAAGTGCTGTCAGTAACAAACACTATAGAAAATCTGTTTTCTCCACTGTGGCAAATTCTTGGGTCCTTGGCAATAGCAATGCCATGGAAATTGTTAAATAAGGTGTTTGAAACAATGACAATAAGATTCATAGCTCAGTCTCATCTGAGACAGAACAAAAGACAATTTTTGAATGCAAGAGATCTTTCTGTGTGGTGGTACTAAAGAATTTGTCCCAGAGTCCTGGCAGTATTAAGATGGGTGAATTTTAGTTATTTAAACTAAACCAGTTTACTCTGGTTGATTCCAGGTTTATAAATTTAGACAACTTTTCCCAAAGTTTCCATCTGACATTGTTATTCTACGTATACATTATACTGCAGTAATATCTAGGAGTAACAAACCACTTGTCACTAGAAAATTAAATCCACAGCTGACTTTGTGTTTACCACCTGTGATTAGGGCAAGGAATGTACATATCTGGCCCCACATCAAGTGTTCAAATATTTTATAGCTAACCAAGGACATGATGATTTTTTAACATGAGCTTTCAGATTCCTTTTGCATTCAGTAATAAAGGAATGACTTTTTTACCATCCCAAGCCAATCATCTTTCCTGATCTGTGTAACTGTGATATACATGTTATTCTGGCAAAAGAAATTTGAATATTGAAGAATTGGTTATGCAACTTGCAAGTAAACACTGTTGATAACAAGACATGAATTTTCTATCTTCACTTTTATTGTACCTCGTTTTGATATGTCTTTGTCAGCCTTTTGCTATGGAAGGAGAAAATAGTAGCTGAAACCCTTAAAAATGGTACAAAATGAAAACAAGCAGACATATACGTGTAGTCTTCTAGGCCATAAAATTCTATGGTTTTGGAACTTATAATTTTCCTATGAAGAAATAACTACTCATCTTACACACATAACCCTCGCAAAGTTTTTCAAATTGTGGTAAATGTGGAACATGTATTTTAAGCCAAAATTTCAAGTATGACTTCTTGGGATTCAGTCTGAATACCAGAGCCCTGACCTTTAACACTTCCTAGACCAAAAGGGAAACTACAACAAATATGTGTCAAGAGGTGATGACTCTTCTCTCTGTCATCTTAGAGAACTTTGGAGTATCTGTGCCCTCCCAAGCACAAGTATTATTGCATCAATAACAAGTGATGTTTAAATGAAGCAAGCAAATCTTTAACTAATTAAGAATGAAGCTGTTTCATATTGTTCACTATTTGATTAGCTTTCATTTCAGTGAATGCTATTGAGATTCTCCCTCATTTTTCTCATTTTGGAAATGATACCTCAAAAATAATCACAGAAACCTATTTTTGATCATCATAGCATTTACAACGATGAGAATGACCAGTTATTCTGTTAAGAATTAAAAAAATACATCTGCTTTCAGTCTAGAGTGCTATTAATGTAATGCAGATGACGAAGTTTATGAAGTACTTACACACAGAATAAAGCCTTGCCTGAACATACTGGTGAGGAAATCTGTAAGAAAATTCCACAACTGGCTTAAAAAATGTGGACGTTATGTCCATTAAGAAATTTTTATAAATTAAATGCACATCTGAAATAGATAATTTCACCTTATTAATGTGGATAAAGTATTTTCCTTTTTGAGATGGTTATATGAAACTACAGAGGTTTGCCATGCCTAAGAGTAATTCAAGTCCAGTGCTGTTTTTTCCCCTAGAACAATATCAAAGAGAAAAAAATGGTAAAAACCAGATCACTGTTTCCTTTTTTACAATGTGACAGAAAATGTAACAAAGTACTGAAACACTAATGCAGGAAAAAATACAGTAAGTGGGTGCTAATGGCCTTGAACTCAGTTTTGACAAAGCTAGAGATAAGGATCTGCTGCAAGAACACAATGCTTATTGCAATACAGGGAATCTATCAGAAAACGCAGAATATCGAGAACATGGTGTCAAATCTTTACTTTAAGACTACAAAGAAGCAGCCAACAGATCAATAGCGTTCATAAGCCCTTTGCTGATAAATCCTAGAAATAAAATGATGTCTTCTCAGCTAAACCTCTAATCCATGAATATTTTACCAAAAACTGGTCTTCCTTTTTTCCCTGGGTATAATGGAATGACTGACTCCATTTTGAAAAAATAAGTTTCCTATCATAAATCACATTGCAACTAAACCTTGTAATTCACTATAACATGACTGCTAGGGGGAGAAGGGAAGAAATACAAAAATGTCACCTTAGGAGTGAGAGGGAGTTAAATAAGCAGACATTGTTTAGAACTACTGTCAATCATGCAGTTACGAAAACAGCAGTTCTACTGTACCTGAGAGTTTGGCTAGTCTTTTCCTTATGAGTGGTTAGAAACTCCATCTAATCATCTTTTTCCTCCTAGTGACAGCTCTCAAGTCTGGTCCCCTTCCTTTTTTGCTGACAGATACAGCTTCTTTTCCTGCTTCTAAGGAGAAATATTTTCCATAATTGAGAAGAAGAGAAAGGTTGATGTGTTGTTTACAAAGGATTCAAATCATATTCTGCTGTAAACAGAAATATATGTACATATTTTATCTTAGGAGTGATTCCACAATTCCTAGTGTTTATATCTACAAGTGTCCATCTATCATTTGTGAAGCAGAAGTTATGTATCAGCTTGTTTGCATTCAGCATAGATTATAAAACCATGAAAATCTACTATAGACAAGACTTCATGAAATATATATTTAATGAATTCTATGAGGAACAACAAGAGCTCCAACATCAATCTCATACATGTGCAAGACACAATAGATAAGGTTTTATATTAGAATTGCTGGCCAGCTTAGATGCCATGCCCCATTTCCTTTAATAAATAAAATTACAGGTATAAAATAATATAGCAAGAAATTAATAATGTTTAGAGACTAATTAGACTCATTAAACTAGTGAAGAAGTTTAAAGGCTATTAATGGATCATTTGCAAACTCTTTTTCTATTCTACAGAAAAAATTACTGGCATTTTATGTCCCATTTTAATACCATTATCCCAATGCTCTTCATCAGTATCAGTAAGTGCAAAAACACTGAAAAATATCCTTCCAATGTAATTTAAAACTTCTTTAAAAACCACTAGGAAAAAATTTCATTAATATATTCAAAACAACTTGCCACTTTTTGAAAGAGAAGACAAAAAAAGAGTCCAAACCTGACAGTTGAATGTCACAAAATGTTATCGGACAAGTTGGTTGGAAGCTTTCATTGCTCCTTTCTTTGTATTGCAATGCCCCCTGCAGGTGTAACAAATCCTCTGTTTCTCCATAGCATTTTCTTTAGCCCTTTGAGGAAGCATCTCATCTGACAAACCCATGCTTTCCAAAGCCCCTGCTAATTGCAAAATATTGTCTGAATCAGAGAAAAAAACCCAAACCAAAACAAACCAAAACCAACAAAAACAACTCATAATGTAGAAAAGAGGAGAGAAAGGAAAAAGAAAAACCCACTATTACCATTATCCTGCAGAAGATACTTTGACAAATAATGGATGCTCATCCCTCTTTGACAGGTTACAGACAGGAGTAGACAGTCAGAAAGACTGAGACAACATGAATCTCTGACACCAAGGTGTGGGCCTGGTGCCCCTCAGCAGCAGCTATGCTGGAATGATTAGAGTGATTAGTGCTGGTCTATCCCAAGTGCACTGTTAAAAATAGGTTATTTGAAGGATTTGTGGAAATTGTTCACAGACTAGAAGCTTGACAAAGGCAACATGTCATAAAAAGAGAAAGCAAAGAGATTTCACAGTTGGTGGCAGGTAATGTTTGATTATATTAGTTAAGTGTCATGTTTCCTACCATGTTAAACTCTGCAAGTATGTTAAATAGAAGCCCCATGAAGTAATTACAGCATACTGACAACCAATAGGGCACAGATTAAAAAGTTTCATCCTGGTAAGTCATATGTGTTGATTTGTTGCTTATAAACAGCTCAAGAGCTGTTTCGTTTCATTCACTGAAAGAGGAAACACACTTAACTATGTTTCTTAAAAAAGCAGAAAAAAAGTGCAGCACATCTGAGTGAAATTATCTATCCATTCTATCTATCTATCCATCTATCCAAAGGCATCTATCCATTCTCTCTGACTGAAAATGCTAAAAATTAATCAAATACTTAAGAAGATGTTTCACTCCACCTCTATAAATACAGAATATCGAGACTGAGCAGCTAAAAGATAACAACTGGTATAAGAATGACTTTTGCTCTAGTATGATAAAAGAGCATTGGCCTTTTGGAGTTTGTTAATTTCTTAAAAATTTGGAACCTACTTCCATGTTAAAATTTCCTTGGCTTAATTTATAATTACACAATTTTTTTTATTCAAAATAGAAAAGCAGAGAAAACTGAAACTTCAGTAAAGGTTATTATACACAGTTATACCCTTTCAGAACATCGGTGATATAGTCCAGAGGTCATAGGTTCAAGTAAACCAGCTTTCCTTCCTTCTGCTGCAGTCTTAAACTCTATCATACCCAGATCAACTTCTGACATCAAAAAATTAAATAACTGCTGTTATTTCTGCTCTTAGTTGACCTTATTATGGGAGCATTTTTTTTAGACAGATACTTATTAAATGTTACAACTTAATCTCAGCTCTGTTTTTCTTCAAAGTTTCATTGTCTTTTGTCTTTAAAATTTATAGTGTCATAAAAGTTTTTCCATTCTACACATTAGAAATTAGGCAGGCAGAGATTAATTGTACAGAAAAGGAAAATATAATGGAGATATGCAAACCCGCAATCAAGTTTATCCCAAGAATATTACCACACAGTTTGAACTATTCCATAAACAGGATAAAATGATAGAGGGTTATCCCATTTAAGAATTTTTGTAATTTACAGATTGAGCCAAAAATATGCAAATTTCTTCATTTTGTACAACTCAAGATTACAAGGTAAGAATTATTTCCTCCTGGATTCACCAGATTGGATAGCGTAAATATGTAGAAAGTGTCAAAATACAATCTGTTAATCTTAATTTAAAATGTAATAAATCAGATTCTAAAGGATGATAAGCAAAATTATTTTGTAGCAAAAATGCCCTAAGAGAAAAGTACCAAGATTATTTTAGTAAAAAAGGTAATGTAAAAAAGAAGGTTTTTGCCCCAGATAGTTGCAAGAATGGCACAGATTTTTGCCGGACAAACTTAACCTTTTCATAGTGCAAAAAGCCTGCATGGCCACATGGTAAATTTACAGCGTTTCACTGACAGCTTGCACTTCAGAAACTTTCAATTGCATACGCGTTATCTGAACATGGGACTGTCATAATCAAAGCTACTTAAACCAGTAAGTGAGTCACACATCCAGATGATGACAACTATGAAATTGTAAATAGACATCAACTGTAAAATGTTATTCCTTTTAGATGATGTAACTCCTATCAAAACATCAGTCAGGGTATACACTGATTTAAACAGAGAGGTATCACTACTCTTGTCTATGAAGGTCTCATCCAGGTTACAATACTACAAGCAAAAAGTTGAAAATTGGATTACTATCAAATGTGAAAACACATTAAAAAGGATGACTACCAATAACTCAGAGCAAAATACCCCAGTATTTAGCCATGTTCAGAAATCACTGAATATCCATGCACTTAGAACATATTGATGCCAAAAGTTACCAGGAGCTATCATCTATAACACTTAAGAACTGTTATAAAAGAGTAAATTGTACTGAAAGTACTATAAAAGTAAAATAAAGATATTTTAAGGAAAGAAATATTTTAGTTTGATTTCATCTGTGAGAATTCCTGCACTCTGAGATTAATCTATTCTGAAGTGCTCTGGTCTCCCCCAGGTTTTACAGAAGTGACAAGCCCTGCCTCAGTATGAGAAGGGTCT
Organism: Grantiella picta; assembly: GCA_013397955.1. NCBI lineage: Eukaryota > Metazoa > Chordata > Aves > Passeriformes > Meliphagidae > Grantiella > Grantiella picta. The sequence continues at coordinate 434,105 of VZRM01006765.1, read as the reverse complement.
GGGCTGAGAAGTGAAAAGTCTTAGCTCACAGGCAGACCTCATTACTCCTGCTTAGGATTCCAAACAAGAAGAGTCAGAGACTTGTCATTCGACGTAGCTCCTGCTGCTTGCTGCCATATGTAACCTGGATTCATAAAGTCTTGACCCTTTCCCCGCACTACAGAGGAAAACACTGTGATATTCCTTATGCATTACTTATGAAGCTGGTGCAAAGGCTTCTGAGGATACACAGCAAGAAATTATAGTTAGACAGCATTGACAGCAAAGACACCAGAATTTCTCAAACAATTCTTTTTTTACGTACAGGACCAAAACCATTCAAATGAAGAGTTCCTTAGAAAAAATTCTCAAGATGGCATTTCTGGTAGCATAGAGTGGCCTCCCCACCATTCATCCATTATCTATGTATGAAGTCATTATCTATGACTTCATACATAGATAATGGATTTAGAATCCCATTCCAAACCCAGCTCTGCCCCATCTGGAACAGATTTCAACTCAGATGAGCTTTTCATCACTTAGCTGTTTCAGGACAGGTATATTTCCACAGTTGCTGTTGGGGCTAAGCTATTTAAATGTCTACTGAATTGAGTTCACATATCAAACTCACATGAGGAAGATGAAAAATATTATGACTAAACAGGAATTTTATGTCTAAAATTCACATGCAACAAATAATTACAAAACAATATCAAAACAATATAATTCATGGAAGCAGAATGTTCTTTTATCCTTTTCTTACAATGCTGATTTAAACTGTCATACCTTCATCATCCCTCTATTCCCCCACAGAAAATTTCCCACTTGTTTCAGGATATACTAAGTCAGGCAGAAAACTGGATAACATTTTCTCAAAACCCCTCCATAAAAAACTTGATCCCCTGGTAGACAGAATTATCAAAATAACCACATAGTTCACCTTTACCTCTCAGGAAAATTCAGTGAAATCTGTCAGAAAATATAACTACGGCAGTCTTGGTTAGCAAAGATATTTCAGAGTGAAAGATTCAATTTTCTGGTTTTTGAGACATCAGGTAGTTTAAAGTAAACATTACTAAACTGTTGACATTTCACAATTTTTTTTGGTCTGGCTTCAGTACCACACAATTTCTTTGAGTCTGGTAATGGTTATTGTCTTGGAGTCATGGTTGGAAAGTGGAGGACATGCACAAATCATTTAGCACATGAACTGCAGGCAGGTTGCTTTGAAGGACTGAAATGTCAAATCTACTTTGCCCCCTTTTTAAACTATTTTTTTGTATGAACATATTGTATTTATGCACGTGTGTCTATTACTAAAATTTCAGATAATTATTATAAAAGTGCAGTCATTCTACGAGACTGGTGGTAGGTTCATAAGGAACGAAAGGTCATGCAAACTCATCATATTTATGGCTTCACTCTATCATAGAGTACAAATCAATTCTGACCTTTACGTACTACAGTAATGTAAAAAAATCTTCAGTTAACAAGTTTTTGTCTTATGCAAATTTTCTTCAATAGCTTTTAATGATACTGACAATTATCATTACAATAATGTCCTTTATTCATTTTACAGTGATGGAAATTATATTAGCTATTAAAGTTAAAATATAAAAGCATAAAATATGAAGTGAAATATAGAGGTGAAGAAGCAGTAGAGCCACAGCAGAACTCAGAACATACAAATCTGATAGTTAAAAAAATTACCCAATACCATACATCCCAAAACAGATCAAAATCTGAATTGGAAATGAGAGAATTTTATCTTCTCTTGCCTTCTGTCTACAGAAGCTCTTATTCAGTTGCTCAAAGCCCTTTTCTATTACCCTGCTCAGTAATTTTTCTCTTGTCTTGCACTGAACTTGCCAAAATTTCCTGTAAACACGTTATTTTTAGATAAAAAAGAATATTTTGTCATAGTAAATCAACAAATATCTTTCTTCTTGCAGTCTTGTGCTGTCTCAGACAGGAAAGGAGACATTTCAGGTAAATGTCAATGAGAGTGTAATTAATAGTATCTGCAGATAGTCGAAAGAGATTATGTGCTCTTGAAGTGTCTTACATGGTGAAAGAGTGGACAAATCCCATCAGTTGCTAAAACCATTTGCAAGCCCTTTGAGGCTCTGTGGACTCATCACATACTGCCAAATGGAAATACAAATTTGAAGGGGAGCTTCCCCTACATGGAGGGGATAATACAAGTCATAGGAAGATTAAAAATCTCCCCCAAAAAGCTGATGCAATAATTTATACTCAGGAGTCTGTCTTTTACCTAATTTACATTTTTTCGTATTTTTCAAAGATCAAATTCCCATCTAAGTACAGGAATTAAAGTCTTATCTCTTCTTTTTATCTTTTTATGCATAGAAATAGAAAACAAAGATGAAAATGCATTAGTATGTCTTGAGAGCTCTCTTTTAATATCCAAACATTTTTTATGTCTATGAACTCAGCTGTGACCTTTTTGATTCTGAATCAGTAGCTACAAAGAATTAATGAGGCCTAACTAATTCACTCTATACTCACACCATTAGTTTATTTGGATTAATTTTCTTTACTGTTCCTATGTGGACAAAAGCTTAACAAAGACTAATAGATTGATAGAAGGTATATTACAAAAAATTAACTGAGTGATGATTTGCTTAATGAGTCACCAAAAGATAAATGTTGTCACAAACAGCACTATTTTTAGAAACACCTCATGCTAAATGTAGTGGATACATGGGAAATACTTATATACAGATATGATGTAAGCACAACTATTATTATTGACAATGTACACACTTTCAATAGTTTTAACATCTGAAATATAAAGAAGGCAAGATAAAACAATGGAAAGCTGAGGTAACAGCTCAAAAGATGAGAGATGGCAAGAAGATTATAAAAAACTAGATGAAAAATATCAACTCCTGGTAACTGAATATGCAACACATTATGCAACACAGGGAAGTCATCAATAGTATAAAGATTCTGAAACCTTTACCAAGCCACGTAAAAATTGTTTTTGCAAAGTTAGTACAGGATGTGGGGAAAAAAAGAAAACTTCATAGGGAATCAGGCTAAAATGTAGTAACTGATTAGTATTCTAAAGCTGAAGTATTAGGGACTGTGCAAGATGCAAAAAACCCTTAACTGACATGGTAGCCAACACGTCGATACTGACATGTTGATTAGGTCCTCTCGCTGTTTACAAACACATCTCTTCTCATTCCTGTGCTGAACCTCAGTAGCTTGTATTAAAGACAAGAAACAACAAACCAACATCTCCAAAAGGATTTTCAGAGGAACAAAATCACAGAATCATAGCATGGTTTGGGTTGCAAGAGACCTTAAAGACCATCCAGTTTCAACCCCCCTGCCCTAGGCAGGAACAGCTTCCACTAGACCAGGTTGCTCAGGGCCCCATCCAAACTGACCTTGAACACTTCCAGGGATGGAGTATCCACATTTTTTGGGCAACCTCTTCATGGGCATGGCAGTTGTGGACCTGAACACAGGCATTCACAAAGACTGTGACAAGACGAGAAAGATGAAACGCAAAAGTAGACACTTTAAATGATGTGTTAGGAAATGAAATGAGACAAATTGTGAGCAGATGGAGTGATTTAAAAGCACTGAGCCATTTCCCTCCTATAGTGTCCATTTTCTGACTGAGTTTCCTATTTAATGGATGGTTTCAGGTTTTGCTCTCTGGCTTCCAGACAGTAATTCATCTCACCTCAGAATTTCAAGTGATGGCAGACTCAGCATTTGGCAGCCAAGTGAGTCTACACCATTGCCAGGACAGAGGCTCCTTTTGCAAAACTTCAATCATTTACCTCAGAGGTGGTCTTCTCAGACCTTCTTCAATGTCAATAAAGAAAAATAAGCATTTTTAGAGAATGATGCATCTAACATATTTCAAAAGTGTACTCTGTGTTGAAATTAATTCCTTTCCAAAAGTGTCTATTTGTCTTCACTGACCATTGAAGCAGCTTAGAATGACTAGCTCAAATACCCATGTCTAGACTGTATCCCACGCCTGCATTCCTTTGACAAATCCCACCCAAGACGTCAAACACTGACAGGGAAAATATCAAACTGTCTGGTTATATGAGAAGAAACAAGGAAAAAAAATTTCTGGGGCTTCTATGAACTATATGGACATTTATGGAAGATAGCTCTCAATAACAAATAACATAAATACCTTTGAGATGCAAAAAAACCCCTTTATTTGGGGGTATTAAAGAATCAAGAGCAATTCTAGATTGCCTGAAAAAAATATTCATTGTCAATTAGATCTGTGGCTTCAGCTATGATAAAATCATGCTAAAACAGAAGAGAAAAATAAAATAAAAAAGAAATCAACAAAAAGCAAACCCACTACCCCTGCTGCGATTGTTCCCAATTTCATTAAATATTTCCATGTTGTGTTCAATAGGTCATAAGATTACTAGGAAATTTCTAAAGACAATTTTCAAAATATGACAAAAATCTGCTTTATATTTGCAGATTTATAATGATTCCCTGGAGGTTTTTCATTGATTTTTTTTTCCTGAATGAATCCCTTGGCAATATTGAGCCTTCATTTTGTTTTGTGGTTTTGTTTGTCTGTTTTTCAGAAAATATTTTCATTTTGAGTTTCTGCTTGACTCCTAGGCCAGATCAAGCATCACCAGTCTTCCTCCAAAATCACATGGATTTTATCTAGAAGCATCTCTTTTCTTTTGAGCTCACTTTTTGGGGGTACAATTCCCATATTTGCTTTATCTGTCAACTTTTGTGTCCTGTAATCATTCCTCTTTGGGCCCCTGTTCGGATATCTGAGTCAAGCACAAAGTGATTCCGTGATCAGAACATGCTCAGGTTAGAAGTATAAAGGTTATTTATTGGTTACCATACCCAAATGATCACTGCTATGTTAGGCATTAATGTGCTCACCACCTTTTATAAGACATAAGCAGTCTCTGCTAGCCAGGCAGGCAAAAGTCAGGAAGGAGAAAGGGCAGCTCCTACAGCTCTCTGGAGTACAGCCACAGACATGCCTCCCTTCTGACACCCTGTTTTTTCTTTATGATTTTATACTTGTCAGTGTTTTCCCTTGTCTTACCTTGTCCATAATTTTAGCTTTCTCATCTCACATGAATCTCCTCTTCAGACCTTCGGACAGCTATTTTTTTTTCCTCTGCAACTTAGCATTTTCCTCAGAATTCTGAGCCGTGGTTGTGTACCTTCGGCAATGGACTGCTATCAACAGACACTTGCATGGACTTCTAGACAGAGGGGGTCGCACTTCTTTTAGCACTGAGATGGCTGTGACAGGGGACATAAGGAAATGAATTAGTTTTCAGTGGATACCAGTCAAACCCACAGCTTTGAGTATCAGTTGCTCAGCACTATTCTTATATTTATCCCATTAAAAAAGCTTATACTTTTCCTTGCAATGCACCATTATACATTTCTGCCATAAATCTTAATATAATGCCATAAATCTTTACATTTTCTTGAGCATTTTAATCCATTGACCAGCATTTTGATATAGGCCAATTTGAATTAATGGTGCAAAAAACTGCCTTAAATCCTTTAATGACACCTATCCATAACTAGAATCTTCTTTCTATCCTCTTCTTTAAAATTTATTATACAGAGCTTATTGAAAGGAGACATATTTTTTTATATATACTACTGAATTTGACACATAACATCTTTGTCAGTAATAAAAAAAGATTTTCAAGTTAAGTTTGATGCTCAATGATTTTCTTTATATGTCTCCTAATTGTCCATGTGGGCCTCAAATTTCTGAAATAAGAATTCAGTTTTACTGACAGAGACATGCTACAGTAGTAACTCCACTAACCAACTTAATTGTACTTACCAATATATAACAAAGTTAAAGTGCTGTTGCCAAAATCGCTTTTGCTCCTGCAGTTTAGTCTGTTTCAGGAGATGGTTTCACTCACACTTTTAAATGCCTTGTTCCTTAACTATATGGGTGCTCCAAAGTACCTGTTCTGACAAACACCATGTTGTAAAACCATTTAAACATTTATGTAACTCGTGTAAGCTTTCTTTGGTGCACTCTATTCTTAAGAAAATGTCAGAGATTTACAAAGAACAACTACTAAAGGAGCAAAGAATGAAAGATCTATGTCATGCTATAAAAAGGCTGAATATGAGTAAGTTTATCTAAACACAAACATGCAGCAGATTAAATAAGCTTTGACACATGAAGGATAAGGGTCTAATCATGTCCAGCTATGGGAAAGAGAATGGACTGAGTTGAGAAAGGGAACCCAAGAATCACAAAATCACAATCAGGCTGGAAAAAAAACTCTGAGATCATTAAGTCCAACCTCTGACTGAACACCACAATATCTATAAGACCATAGCACTGAGGGGGATCCAGAATTTCCTTAAACACCTCAAGGGACAGTGAATCCACCACTTCAGTGGTCAACCTGTTCCAATGCTTAACAACCCTTTCCATGAAGAAATTCTTCCTGGTGCCCAAACTGAACCTCCCCTGGTGTAGCTTGAGGCCATTTCCTCTCATCCTGTCAATGCTTGTCTGGGAGAGGAGGCCGACCTCCACCTGGCTACAGCCTCAATTCAGGTGTTTGTAGAGATTGATAAGGTCTCCCCTGAGCCTCCTTTCCTCCAGGCTAAACAACCTCAGCTCTCTCAGCCTCATAGGGCATGCACTCCACATCCTTCACCAGCTTCAGTCCTTTCTCTGTACATGCTCCAGCACATCAATGACCTTAAGAAGTCTTAAGGCCAAGGGAGACAAGAGTGTTTCTCTTTGTGGACATAAACTAAAATACAAGAAGTTCCTCCTCAACTATGTAAAGAACTTCTTTACACTGAGGGTGGCAGAGCACTGAACAGGCTGCTCAGGGTGGTCCTGGAGCCTCTGAAAATATTCAAAACCCACCAAAATACATCCCTGCGTCACCTGTTGCAGGTGAATCTGCCTTGGTAAGGGGGTTGGACTAGATGATCTCCAGAGGTTACTTCCATCCCCAGTGATTCTGTGACAACTGCTCATTTGAGACAACATCTCATTTGCTGTCCTTGGCAATGATTTCTGTGTTTATTTTTGTAACTACCCCAAATTACAGGTTTAATTCTCACCAACTCAGAAAGCTTCACCTACATCACTCATTTTCCAATTCATTAACAGATCAGTCACAGTACAGAAGGAGCAAGAGGCTGACGTACTTTAGTCTGCATCTAAAAGAAGGGTCCTCCTGACATGTTTGTGATTTGCCACAGCTGTCAACCAAGTATTAATTTAGAGGCAAGTGTGGTCTTAATGATAGTACTGACCACTAAAAATTAGAACTCTGGCTATAATTAAGGCAAGACTTCTTTTTCACCACTAGGCCTCATCTGGAATTCTCATCTAAAAGCTCATCCTTTAAACATGGGGAAAGAGTGCAGGACAATGAAATGAGAAGGCAGTAAATCCACAAGATGGTGTCATTGCTGTAAGATAGTCCCAGTCTGTTTTGTAACTATTGTTCTGTAACAGTTGACAGGTTGGCTAAACTCTGAATAGACCCTGCAGACAACACAAGGTGCCAAGGTTCCACCAACAGAGCTGTACCTCCTTCTATCCCAAATTCATCCCAGCATCTCTCGGATACTAGAAAAAAAGCAAGGACAATGAATGCCACAGGTGAAGGAGATTAATCCATGTGAAATCTAACATAGTGTCCCTTCACAAGTTTAGTTTTAACCCCAGTCAGACTCCAGGGAGTGTTCACACATCTACACATCTAGATGGCTGTCTACAGACATCTCTTCTGCCCTCCCTCAGCGTGTCTTCCTCCTCCACTGCTGGCTGCAGGACCATCTGCATCTTTAATCTGGGTGGCCTGTTTGCTCTCGCCTGACAGAAGGGTGAGTGGATTCACCGTAGTAAAACGCAAACACTCACAAAAAAATAAAACAAACAAACAAAAAAAACCCCAAAACAAACAAAAACAAAACCAGAAAACAAAAAGCGGGGGTGGAATTTAATCTTTATTGCCCTCAGGTCAACCGGTCAACAACAGGCCGCTCTTACGCAGCGCGCGACACCCGCCCACACGCCAGGAGCGACAGCCCGCGGAGGGACCGGCACCGGCCCGCCCAGCGCCGCCGGCCTGGAGGAAACGGCGGGGCGATCCCGCCTCACGGCCGCGGGCTCCCCGGGTGGCAAAGGCGGGGCGATCCCGCCTCACGGCCGCGGACTCCCCGGGTGGCAAAGGCGAGGCGATCCCGCCTCACGGCCGCGGGCTCCCCGGGTGGCAAAGGCGGGGCGATCCCGCCTCACCGGCCGCAGCCCCACAGCCGCCGCTGCCGGGCCCGCCCTGCGCAGGCGCTCGGGGGCGTGGGCCGGGTCAGGACCGGGCAGGACCCGCCGCCCCTTCCGTGACCTCCCGGTCCGGCCGCGGTCCGGCGCTGCTGTGGGCTGCTGCCGGGGAGGTGGGGCCGAGGCGAGCACAGTGCCGCCGCTGCCTGGCGTAGGCCGCGTTAGCCCCACGGGAGGCCTGCGGGGAGGGAGGCGGCGGACGATCGGGGACGGGGTTGAGGTGACCGACCTCTGCAGGGCCGTGTCCCGCCTAGGAATCTCCCGCCTGCTGTAAGTGTCCAAGTTTAGAACGCTCAGTGGCTGCACTTTGGCGTTGTGTGTCCCGCGGTTGTGGCTTCACGTTCTGTGTTTTTTACCTTTGAAAAACCTGTCATGCCCTTTCAGCTCTGTTTTGCTTGTTTGCGTTGGTTGTTTGCTGAGCAGAAGTGGAGGTAGGAAAAACGGAGTTGCACCATAAGCCTGATCTCTTGGCTGACGAGATGAAACAGAAAACCTGTAACTCACTTGGCTGGGATTAAGTTGGAAGTTGGCAGTGTTCTGCTGAGACCTCGCCGGCACAGGGTCACACTGGGGCTGTTTGCAGTGGTGGTCAGGCAGGAACTTGCTTTTCGTCTGAACGAGCTCAATTCCATACATTCTTCTTTATGGTCAAGGTGTAAACCAGGTTCCCACTGGTGTGAGTAACCTTTGTGCTATCTGTGTAACATAGAAGATGACAATGTCAGCATGCTGGAGTGTCTCCTACTGGGATCTTGACATCTGCACTTTGTTTTAGCGACGAAGTTGAAGTTGTTGGATCACTGCATCCACAATTTTTAGCAGAGGTAGAAGGAGCAGTGTATTCACGTTGTTAATCTTAAAGGAGAGTTTATTTGCTTGGGGTTCTGTGTTATTAACAGTTTTAGTCCTTCATGTCTCTGAAATGAACAACTGACTTTATGATCAGTGGTGAACAGCACGGTACCAGATGGGTGCTGGCGAGAGGGAGAGAGAGAGGAGCTGCTGAACAAAACTGTTTCATTGAAGTGAATCAGCTGTTAATGCATCTGTGTTTTAGGTGAAATGGTTGTGAGGAGGGCCTTGTTACAGTATCAGGGCCTTGATGTGCAACTAACCTATTTTTTTTCCCCTAATGTCTTTTAAACAGGGAATGCTTAGAAGAAAGTTTCTGCCTGTACTTCTAAGGTGCCCAAGCTCACGTATTGACACTTCCTTTGTAACTTCATGGTGAAACAGCTTCTGAGAGTTGTCATTTTGGTTACCACATCATCTGGATCCAGAGACCACTTTTAAGAAAATGTGGACTGCCAAAAGGCTTTGTAGTGCTCCAATACTGTTGCTCCAGTTGAAAGAAAGCCGATTGTGTAGTTGCATGTTTCCCAAAACTCATCAGCTCCGGATTGGAATTCCAAACTACTGCACTGTAAGAGTGCCACATAGCAGAGTTAAATTACAGGCAAGTATTTTTGTGATGCTCTATAGATATAAGTGATGTGTGTAAATACAGTGATAAAATAATTTATTTTAGACTCTACAGAGCTAAGCTTTTGATTTTGCAGCATTATTTATGAATTGAAGATGCTTTCAGTTTATCAAGGTAAAGGGGCAGGCAGGAAGTGCTGGAGTGCCAGTGTTTCAGAGTGCATTTTTCTGTCTGATAGTTCTAAGTTGGGGAGAAATATTAATTTTCCTCAAACGATACTTCAGACAGTAGTGCATGATAACTGACAGGCTGATTAGTTAGAGTGACAGTTGTTTAGTGAAAAACGGGACCAGAATTCTCTGGAAAATGACTTAGAGATGCAATGTTGTGCAACAGGGTGTGGGGAGGAAGGGGGATTGGTAGGGGAGGATAAAAACATAAGAGTTTGATTAAAAAAAAAAATCTGTAGATATAAACAAAAATAGTGGGAAAGGACACAAAATTAAATCACGTTTTGGACACAGGCATATCCAAATGGCAATGTTTTTCAATATTTAGTTAAATTCATCTTTAAAATATAAATTGTTGCATGTATAAGTAGTGGAACATTGAGGTTTGAACTAGTTTAGTGGGGGCTAAGCAATTAAGAAATTCATCTAGTTGGCTCTACAACTATGTTGATTGACTTTATTAATTGTTTTTTTTTAAATAATGTCATTTAATATTTGCTGTTGTTTCTATTTCTAATAGTAATATCTGGCTCTGTGATTGCAGATTTCCAAGATAAATGATAAACAGTCAGTAGTTGATAGAAGAATGGCTACTAGTGCAGAGGGAACCAAAATAGCTGTTGGAAAAGGTTCCAGTGGAGTATGTGATGGACGCCAACACTCATTAGAAGGTATTGAACTTTTTGCCACCCTCTTCCTAAGAAGTCAGCCTTCCTTGCACTCTGCTAACATCATGTCTGAAAGACCAAGATGTTCTAAAATCTTAATTTGAAAGCTTTATATCATGTGATATGTTTCTTTTTAATTTTATGGAATTATACACAATTGTTACAGTTTGCAGAAACTCACATGATTTTCTTAAGGTTCTTAATGGCTGATAAGATTATGTACTTTTTATTTGATTTTTTTTCTGTAGCTTCATCAAATTCTTATATTCACTGAAGGCTATGAATTTTTATTACGGTGCTCTAATTTTTCCTGTTAGAAATATGAAAAAACAAACATTTCTGTGTCTGGTGATTTTTGATTCAGGTAAATTAGTAGTTACACTTATGACCTTTATTTTAGCAGTGCTGCTGAGCTAAACAGTTCTTTCCGTGACTTTGCGTGTTTTGTCATTCTTTGCTAATAACTAATCCTCAGATGTGCTGTTAGACATCATACATTTCGACTCCTGTGCTTCAGGGTGCTTGGTCATTTGCATTCTATGTATATCTAAATTTTGTTTGTAAAGGTGTTTGTACTCAGTTGCTTTGGGCATTTTCAGCTTTTGTTTACTAGTGGGATGACAGGGAGGTAGTTATGACAGGTTAAGTCACTGGTATGGTACCATGTTTATGCAATTACATTGGAAGTCCTGTGAGAAACTGTTGTGCTATTTCTTGTGCATGACAATCAGAAAGCCTGTCCTGAAAAAGCTGTATGGTACAGTGCCATAATTCTTCTGTACAGCCTTGTCTCGTTAACATACGTTCTCTTGAGGATTTGCATTACAAAATGGATGAGATACTGCTGAGTAAACAGAAATGCCCCACCACTCAGTAGATTTTTAAACACCAGTGGGGATTTTTTTCACCTGGAGATGTGGTAATCTTTTAAAGAGAACTCTTAGGTTCATGTTTATTCCTGAATGCTCCTGCATTATCTACAAAATAATGAAATTGAACAGCCCTAGTGTTCTTCTTGTACATATTTTCTTATGCTTCTGTTTTCTCTCTTGTAGAAACAGAAGCATTTCTATCCCTCTATCCAGTTGAAGTCTTTGTTTTTTGAATTTTGCCCATCATGTAAGATGACAACATTTTTTCAAAAAGCAGCTGCAAAAGTGTTTGCTATGTCCTGTTAATGTCATATCTCTACAGTATGTGCACTGTCCAGCTGAATTGTACTTGTGCATCTTTTAAGGTTCATTGAAATGTTTTCTTAAGACATGCCAATATGACGAATTTGTGTTAATAGATATTAATATCCTCAATAGTCGCAATTTACGCTCAACTCTCCTAAGTATATTTGTTCTGAGGCCTTGTGAAACAGGTGTTTATACAATTTCCAAAGTAGCAAGATTTCTGGTCTCTGCTCAGGCAGCTGAAAGAAATGGTTTGTGTCCACATGTGACTGTGCCCTATTTCTGTTAGTCTATAAGAAATTGTCCCAGAAGAGTCATAATGTAAACTTAACTAAATTTCTCTGCTTCCTCTTTGCAGTTTTTATAACCATACTATTCTTTTTTGATCAAAAGGGCAGTGATCTACCAGATCATCAAAGCAACAGGTATTTTTGAATCATACTTTCTCTGAAATACACCATTATAACTTGCAAATCAAGTGATGCCATGACATATTTGCAAGAATCAAAAGAAATGGGAAAATTTATATTCTTTTAAAAGTGAGTGTCTTGGTTTCCTACTTCTTGCCTTTCTGATTTTTACAGGACATTCATCTGATGAATGCTTTCTTATCTTTTCCTCTTCTTTGGAGATTTCTTTGCAAGGTGAAACAACATTGCTTGACTGCATCTGTGAAGCAAGTAGTTCCTTATGGAACTATGATTCTTATTTATGTGGATCATCTTTGTAATCTGTGTCCTCTGTAGGTTAAATGCTTTGTTACAGATTTGTTGAAGATGCCTCAGTTCCACCCACTTACCTGCAGGTGGATGCATAGTATTGATTGAAGATGTTGATGTTCTGTTTTTTCTCTGTAATGATGAGTACTTGCAATACTCTACTGATTTTAATATTCAAAACAAATGAAAGAAGACCTGATTGTTTCACCCAACAACAGACAAATGCTTGCTTATCACGTAGGAGCTAAACATCACAAGATTTTCAAGTTAACAACTGGATAAAGCCCTGACCAGCCAAATTTGATCTGATATCTGACCCTGTTTTGAGCATAAGAAGGTTGGGCAGGAGGCCACCTGAATGATTCTATGATTTGATGATTTTTTTTTTCCTCACTGTTTACCCACTTAGAGGGTTGATAGATGTATGTGCATACCCCATTTCTCAGTCATACAGCTACATGTAACCATTGGATTTGTCATTTGAGCATGAATGTTAATTTGGCAATTAACATTTGTACTGAGGAATTTTTAAATTTTATGTGTATATGACAAATACATAATGGATACCTGGAAACTGATCCTAATTAACAGAAATGTAGTGCCCAAATAACACAGCCGTACTATTGCTACTTTTAATTTGCAGTTCTCTTGGGGAATCTGTAAAACAGTGCTGTATTGCATGCCATACAAATCCAGTGGGTCAAGTACTTCAGTTCACTAAAAATAAAAACATTACCTTCTTTTTCGGTTGTCATAATTTAATAATTTTGGATTTGAAATTAGTCTACTCTTCACAGAGTATTAGACTAGCAGCATTCTTGAACAGTATTCCTTGACTGGAAATCTTAGCGCTGCTTTTTCTTCTTGTGTATTCATCTCTTACTGAATCCTTTTGTCAGTCAAGTAACTGATGCGAATACTCATTCAATAATCACTCTGTCTCTTGGGTAGGGAAATGAAGGAGGCAGAGAAGTGTGGGATCTAAGTGTTAAGAAGTTAACTCACATGAAAGAGTGAATGCCATGTATCCAGACAATCAAAAGAAATAGTGGTTACTCCCAGGAACTGATGATTAGGTAGGACTCATTTAAGAAACTACATTTGAGCATAAAGCTCGTTTAAGAAACTACAATTTCCTCATGAAGGTGTCTAAGAGAAGGCATGGTTATCTGACTTTAGTCAGATATGTTCGGTAGTTTTTGATCTGAGATTCAAATAGTTTCTTCAGTTCACATAACCTCCTTTCCTGTTCTCGCTTTAGAGAAAAGTACCAACCAGTTCTTTATACAATGAAGTGTGATTTTCTTCCACATTTGTAGTGAATTTTGCTTTTTGAAAAAGCTCTTAAATGTTTTTTTTTTTTACTGTAACTGTGCTTTAGATACTTTTTTTTTTTTTTAATTTAATTTGTGAATATATTAATTCTTTTCCAGCAGGGAGAGATATCTTCTGGAGTATGAGCCTTGCAGAAGGTTTAGATGTGTATGTACATGTATCTAAGCATCCCTATGCTTAATTTATTTACATAACCTTAATATTGTACACTTCCGTTTCTCAGTTACATTTCATAGGTCTCTTAGATGTAATTCCTTGGATTTGTGTTCTCACACTTTTCATATTTTTTTAGCAATCAGATGTAAACATAATCCTTATTTCATATAATGCTTTGTATTAGTGCTGTCTTGATCTTGGGATCTGTTTTGGACAGAAATGAAAGTTTGTTCTTCCATTTCTGCGTCAGAATGCAGTTGATTTAACCAGCTTCACCTTTTTGTCAGACTGGTCTGATGCAAATGCATCTTTGTTCCTAATTTGTAGAAGGTATGGAGACAGCTGCAGCAGCTGATTAAACTCCCAAGAGTTTAACTGTCCTGAAAGGAAGCACATTGTGACATCATACTTCAAAGTTTGTTTTAGTTTTCTTCCACTCTAGTAAAAAAAATCAGAATACAGTTGTTTGTTGTTTTCCAGTAATGTCTTGAGTAAACTTTTTTTATCTTCTGTCCAGTACAGTGATTTTTCTTTAAATTAAATGATCCTTCCTTTTTTTAAAATAGTAGGGCAATTTATCACTTCATTCCAAATGCCCTTCTCTTCTACTGTCACAGCAAGAGTCAACCTCTAACACTTTCTATGAGTACAGATGTGCTATAGGTGTTACAGGTATTCCTACTCACAAGTGGATATGGAAGCATTTCCAGCACAGTTGATAAACTAGGTGTTTTAGCAGACTGATGGATGCACCAAATATTCCCTGGCACTGTGAGGTGATCTCTCCCTCCCTCTCTCTCCCTCTCTCTCAGTAAAACAGCAAACCTATTTAGGTTAGATCATTATGTCTGATTTTGATCATGCTGTGGATAAAGCAGTTGAGTTTACAATGTGTTCTTATGTAATGGTTTTGAAAGCCGTTTCTTATCCTGATATTTCCTTCTCTTCCCATTTCAGACATGAAGAGGTATCTTTAACAAAGATATGTTGCTATACACTATTGTCTCTCTTCATCAGGACTGATACAACAGTTTCTGTCTTTTATTCCCATTCATATTGCGATATACCCAAGTATAGTAGGGGGATATTTTTAATTCAATACTGAGATAATGTATACCATATCTCTTACATTTGTACAATATAATCTGTAGAATACCTTGCTTTCATAATGTAGTTATTTGTAGAAACAGAAGAGCTAATGAAATATTCAACATTCTCTTTTATTTAATTAACTATCCCTGATAATCAGAATTTATGCTTCCTGTTTGTGGGTGTTTTTTTATTAATTTTATATTCTACCCTTGACACCTTCAGTGTGTGCTTTCATCCATTTAATGGTTTGTGTTTTACTTTAAGGTTTTTTATCCTTTCTTGCTTTAATAGTAACAACAATATATGTTGTGGTTTTCTTTTTTAAACTAGTAGTTACCTTAAAAATTTGACTGTTAGTAATTCTAGTAAGCAAATGAGTTTCATAGATAACAGAAAAAATCCTCTCTTAGAGAATTATGATGGAGTCAAGGCTCTGCATCTGTAAGGGGATCAGAGAATCATAGAATGCCCTGGGTTGCAAGGCTCCTTAACAATTGTCTAGTTCCAACACCTCTGCCGCAGGCACGGACACTTCCCACTGTCCCAGGTTGCTCAGAGCTCCATCCAGCCTGGCTTTGAACACTGCCAGAGATGGGACATCCCCAGCTTCTCTGGGCAACCTGTTCCAGTGTGTGACCACCCTCACAGTAAAGAATTTTTTCCTAATATCCAATTTAAATTTTCTCTTGGTTTGAATCCATTCTACCAATCCTGTCACCTGATGAGACAGTAGCCAGCAGTTTTATAATTAATTAGATTTTTTAATAAAAGTGGCTAACAGTATTTGTTCTCCAAAAGCATTCTTTTATCACTTCTGAGTACCTAGTCTTTGTTTGCATTTCTTTAACGAATTAGATGAAAATGTGTAGTTATGTTGTATATAAAGGTATATATTTTAGATTGATTTAAAAAGGGAATTGTGCTAACGATTATTTTAGTTGTTTTCAGTTTTGGAGATATTAAACTAACTGCTGATTATTTGATGTATTAAGTAATCAAAAGCTTTTACTGTTCTCAAATAATCTGCTTTTTGTTATATAGATAAGGTATGTTATGTTTTCTATGCCAAAAGAATAGATGTTTATTGCAAGACAAAATTTTTCTGAGTGTGACACTTTATTTCCACAGCCCAAATGAAACACATCAACCTGTCCTTTGCAGCTTGTGGCTTTCTGGGCATTTACCACTTGGGGGCAGCAGCTGCTTTTCACAGGCATGGTAAGAAGTTACTGAGAGATGTGAAAGCTTTTGCGGGAGCTTCTGCGGGATCTCTGGCTGCCGTTGTCTTGTTAGCAGTGCCAGAAAATATAGAGGTAAATTAATAAACTCGTAGGTATAGGCCATGATAATTTTCAAAGGACATTTTTACACATAATCATGTTCCATTAAGCTTATTAAAATATTTTGTTTCTTGTTTTTTTCTTCTTGTTACTTGCTTGGACCAGGACTCTTGTATGGTGTTTTCATTAAAAATGTTTATGAGCAAAAATGTTTAAGACAAAAATATTTCATGTGAACTTTATATTTTAAGCTATATAATTACAAATCTCGTGTGTGTGGCTGTTGAGTTGTAGGCAACCAAGTATACTTTAATATACCAAAATGTATATTTACCTAATGATGGTACATTACAGAGTGAATCATCATTCTCTTGGCTAGAATTAAGCTTTGTTAAGCAAGTGCATGAAAGGAGAGGAAAATGGTAGATGGAGTGTGCCTTCATAAACACCACAGACCAGCTCTGATTTTATCTTGCTTCCTGTGCTCCACTGAACAGAGTTAAAGACTTCTGCGTCTCCTTTAGACTCAGTGCAGCCCATACCTTAACAGCCCCTGGTAGGATTAACCCTCACAGCATTCTGTTCTGACATGTTTCTGGGTTGTTTCATCTCCAGAGATGCCACTCCTTTCTCACTGTGGATATGGTGTCATGCAGAGACACCAAGGTTATAATCAAAGACTACAATGTTACAGAGAGTATTAGGGGTTTTTTTTGGTGTCCGTTTGCTTGATTTTCCCCACAGATTAAGGCTGCTTTGCCCTCCTGAAGTATTTGTAATGACATTGCCTTCATAAATGTAGAGGACCAGGCATTTCCAAAACGTTAATATTTCTTTAATATTTTTGATTTTTATGGGGAAAAACAGGCTGTTAGATTTTTAGTCTAAGTTACACTTACTTTTCAGTCCAGTGAGCATTTGATAACTTTCTCTAGGCCTTGCTTATTTCACTTCTTTTGATTCAAATAATAGTCCCAGCCAAACCCCACTGCCACTGATCTTTCTGTTTGTTTGTTGGTTGTTTCTGTTGGGATATGAACTCAGCTTGCAGCATTAACTAAACTTCTGTTGCTTTCAGCAGTAGGTTTGTCCCTGTCTTCTTTCCCCCACCCCACTCCCCCGGGAGCATTCTTTATATGATTTGGTATTGGGCAAGTTCCACTCTCTTGTGGAGAGAACCTCATTGTATTCTGTGCAGGCATTACTCACCTTCTGTCACCTCTGACTGGTAGTTCAGTTTCAAGTTCGCCTGCTATAATGTGTACCTCTGACTTTAATTTCCTCTGTGGTGAGCATGGCAGCCCTTTGTTAGCCCAAGGAAATTTTTCTGCTTATTGCAGACTCTGGGTATGAGCACTTGTTCTTAGCCTGGTCCAACTTACAGAGATCTTTCTAAGTAAAAAATATTAGACCAGTTTTTAGTTTTTGTTTGTGGAAACTAAGTCTATATTACATTGAGTCTGATGTATTTTTCCTTAAAAACTTGTCATTTTATTGCAAACTGAGGAAAGTTTCATGAACTTTCTAGTCCTTTTCATTTTTATGTACTTTTTAGTTACTCTGTTATATTGTTAAATGGAAAATTGAGATTTATTTTGTCAATGGGAATTGTTCTTTCTAATTCTCATGGAATTTAAGTAAAGGCAATGTTCTGTACTGAATAGAATTAATTTTTAGTATCAGGATAATTATATTATTATCTTTACTACTCTTAATCAGTTATTTATTTTTTTTCTTTTCTTCCTCCTTCTCTCCAGAGTTGGTAGTATTAGTCAAGACATAATTAGGATTTTCTGCATCTCCTAGTCTCAAAGCTCTAATGTAACCTGTCCTTACCCGGGAGAGAATGTAACATTGAAGATTTGTTGTTATGACTGTTGCTATTTTAAGAGAGTCTTTAAATGTTTTTCTCTCGAATATTGGATTTTTTTCACTATTTGAAAAGTCATGGGACTTGAGAATTCTAAGGACACTTATTTAGTTATGGATGAATAACTATTTATTTTAAAATTGCCTTGGTCATGTTTGATATCAAGTTTGCTTAACTCAATACAATACAAGCAGTTACAATTTCTAAACATGGCCTCAGTCACTATTTAAAATGTAGATGAATTGTTTAACACTTCTAGCACTCAAATTCTAAACCAATTCATAGCTGTAAGTTGTCCCTTTTGGGAGCAGTAATTGAGAGTGTAGGTACAGTCCCTTCTTAGCACATGCAATATGAAAAGTAGTTTTCTGTCATTCACCTATGTTTGGATTCATCCAGCTCCCTGGTGCTTTTAGACCCTGTAACTTTATTAAAGCATCTTAGGTATTGAGATGGCAGTTCTGATGTGCTTCTGGGATTTGTGGGTTTCTTCTGCATTTAAAGAGGGAGGTGTCTGAATGTGCCTCCTTCTAGCAGATTGACTGCAAAAGAAGGCTACCTGCATAATGTAGAACAAATTCAGGATGTAACCACTTTTATATATTTTAATTGGCTTGAGCTGGCAGTGGCAAGTACCTCGTGGGGTAAAGGTGCAAAATTAATTAGCACAAATATTTAGAGTGACTGTTTCTTTCAGAGGTACAACCTCTTAGTGAGCTTCTTTGATACATTTATTCAAATGCCACATAAGGAAAGTGGATGCAAGAGCTACATTTCTATCTTTCACTGAGATGACTGCTCTGTCATAGAAGTGATGGGAGGAAGTAAAATTGCTTCAGTCAGCTGGCTCTGATCTCATGCTAATCCTCACCCCAACTCCTTCCTTGTTTTCCTTTCATTAGATCCTTTATCCTCCTCTTCCTCAGTAGGATACGTTCATGTCTCTCTGTTTTTGCCTTCCCTTTCATTAGTCACTCAGTCATTTATTTTGTTACTAGAAACATAGTAGTTCACTATGCAGGGACCTAATAATCCAGGAAACCCAAACTATCTTTTACTCATGTGGTTATATAGATGAATATGGGTATAATAAATTTATAGAGTACCAATTTCAGAAGGTTGAATTATTGAATTTAGTTTTTTCCAAAGTCCCTAAAATCAATAGAGAAGTCTGCATGAAAGAATAAAAAAAAGGATTACAAATATTGAATAGTGAGTCTTAAGCACTCAGGATCATAATGCATTGTTTCAGCATATTATGGCTAAAAAATAAATGATACCAATTCCTTTACTGTCCCTTTGGAGTTCTTATGACTCACACTTCAAGGTATTTTTCTGCAGTCATTAATGCTGGGCATTTCAGCTTGTGTAAAAGGTTCTCTGGGCAGGAAACTGTTGCCTGGTTTTCTGCAGTGTCTTTTCTTCGTATATCATCCATCATAGTTTCCCATTCATTAAATACTTCCATAGCATTTTATTAATTAAATATATGTCTTTGTTAGTAGCTTGTTTTTTGCATTAGTGAGAAGAAATTGTTTTGGTTTTTATTTTTTTATTGCTTATAAGCATCTTAAGGTACTCGTGTCTGGTTTAAGTACTGAAGTAGACCTTAAAATAGAAGGTGGCTTTAGACTTGAACTGGATGATTGTTCTTGAAATAACATGATCTAGGGGACTGATTATTTAGCAGCATATATAGAAACACAGTATATAGAAGTATAGAATTATGGTGTATATAGAAAAATCGCCTTTAACTTTCCATTGTTGTTAAAGTGGTATTCTTGTAAGAGTTTATAATTTTTTTTTCATTAGGGAATTTTTTTCTTACAAATTAATGCTTAGAAAAGGATCAACATTTTGTTATGCATGTCTCGTTACAAACCAAGCACATATAGGAAAATATTTCAGTCTGATCTTATAATTCTTTTATTAAAGCTTTAGCCTCTAGTATATTTTATGTACTGAAGTTAACATGCTTCCCATCACTAAAACATCATTACTGTTTAATATTTTTCGTCTCTAGAAATGTAAGCACTTTGCCTATGGATTTGCAGAGGAAGTCAGAAGATTGAACTTTGGTGCTGTAACGCCTGGTTATGATTTTATGAAAACACTTAGGTATCTATCTTAATGCTTCTTTAAGATCTCTTTTACTGTTGATGTCCTCAAATGCAAATGGAGAGTGTGTATATTTCTTCTGTACTGTGGAATGCTCACCCTTTATATATTTGGGTTTTTAAATTATGATGGTGAGTAATGTTGAGCATTTTCTTTCCTCCAGGGAGGGCATAGAGTCTATTCTTCCTTCTGATGTTCATGAGATAGCTGAGAACCGTCTCTATGTGTCAGTCACTAACTCAAAGAGTGGGGAAAATCACTTGGTTTCAAATTTTCCCTCCAGGGAGGACCTCATTAAGGTAATAAAGTTGAAAACAGCAGTTGTAAATAAAAATGCTGGAGTTTCTTCAAGGCTTAGGCGTATATTGTTAATCACTGGTTTACTCAGGTGACCACTTCTGCTGCCAGTGGTGCTACAACCATAACGTAAAAAATGGAAGCAGAAATTGATTCTGCAGTTTCACAAATTTTGCTAAGATTTATTTTGTGTTTGTGTGTGTTTCCTTCATTGGTTATTCAAGTTCTACCTTGTGGGCAAAGTGTTTTTAAAAGTAACGGGTAACGAATTGTTGCAGTATATGGGAACACAATAGAGAATCTCTAAATGTTGTAAAAATTTTTGCATCTCTTACTTCACTGGTATCATTTATATTATATTTCATCACAAAAGAAAGTAAAAGAAGTTTAAAAAAAAAATGGAACAATTCCTACAGGTGCTTGTGGATAATAGATATAATGTAATGCTAAGTACTGTATGTAAACTGCATTTTAACTGTAGCTGGAAAGTATTTCTTTTACTGCCCTTTTCTTCATTTTAATACTACATTTTAAATTTGATTCGGGATTGTATGCATAAGATGATACGAGATGGTAGGAGCAATTCGGATGATGTAAAGCAAATGTTCTTGCTAGTAACTGATTGTATCTTAGTGGAAGACATAATAAGATACAGCAGAATAAAGGAGGAAATAGAATAAGAAGGAATTCCTTCTTTCCTTGTCCTTGTGGATGCTTAGAGCAAATAAAAGATTCTTTATAGTTATCACCTTAAAAAATGACACTTGTTAACAAAACCTCAATGTATGCATTGGGAGTTTGCCTTTAAAGTTAATTTTTAAAAACTTGGCCCTATTATATTCTATGTGGACAGTCAGTTCTTAAAATTTATAGGACTTCATCATGCAAATTTAATTATGCAAAAATTTATCTCAAGTTATGCACTGTTATTTCTAGCTATAGTGTCCAGTGATAACAAGCATGGAAATTATTATTATTTTCATTTATATGTTTTTGCAGTGAAATCTTCTAATCTGGAGACAATTAGAAACATCAGGATGACCTTGGAAATTTGTACATTTTACTAGTATTTCAATAGTTTTTTTCATTGGTTTAGCCATTTCTGGTCTATTCTTTTGGTTTCTGTGGTAGCAGTAGGATGGTTAGGAATAATAGTAATAAAATTATACATAATTGCTCATTGGAATACATTCATATTGTTTGATCTTTCAGTCCAGCTCCTAATTTTTTGCATGCCTTCAACTCTGCCTGTATCATAAGTACAACTGTCTGAATATTGGTGGCTGCTGCAGGAGCAGGGAAGGTGGAGCTTGTTAGGTTGTTTTATTGTATTGTGCCTAGACATGACTTACATCCAAGGCATGGATAAAGGTATTCTTGGGCAGACTGCTTCATAAACAGCAAAACTCCGCTGCCAGAAATCTTTCAACTTCGTATAGACTCGGTTTCAATGCTTAACAAACAAGCCTCATGGTTCCAAAGTTTTTCATAATGGTTAAGCTTTTGCTACAATGTTAAGCTTTTAACTTTCTTTGCTATTCCTTGAGGACTTGGAAAGGCAGTTAGTGATCTCCCACTTTTGAAATAGTCTTTACAAATGTGAAGACAATCATCTTGTGTCAGCATTCCTAGACTTGCAGTTCTTAAACTGGAGGTGAGGGGGAAGAGAGGCACGATTGTGTGTTTGTGAGGGAGCAAGGCACTGGTATATTTAGTTTGGGAAAATAAGGCAGTGCCTAGAAGTCCACACTGGTCTGGTAGTGGTAGGGAAATAGTGAAAGTATTTGTTCTTCAAACTTGTCCTTCCTCTCCTCACTGTGGAGATCTAAGTGACTTTATAAGGAAGAACAACTGCTTTCTTCAGTCCTCTTGAAAAGAATCCCAGCTTTGCAGGGGTCACCTGGTTTTGACTATTCCTTCACTAAATCTTTTTTCCCCCATTTCTCTTAGTTTAGAAGGGCCAAAGTAACTGAGATGGAGGTGAAGAACAGAGGAGAAAAGGCATTGGGCTGGGAAAGCTGATGTTGGGAACTTTGGAGCTTTGTTTTACACTTTTGTGAGCAAAAGGCCTCTTTGATAGAGAAGTAGCTGCAGTTTCACATAATGAAACTGAGACTTTATATCTGAAGTCAGACAAAACTCTACATCACTGGGAAGAGAAATAGGCAAGAAAACAGTTCTCAAAGAGAAAGTTGTAAACTTCATATACAGATACAGTCTTAATTAAAACTTGTTAGGGGAGCAGAGGTACTTAATACTGAAAATAACTTAAATTTTGTAAAAGTAACTGTAATTCCACCCAAAAAAGTTGAGGCATTTTCTTCCATAATCTCCACAGATTATGACTTTTCTGGACCCGATGATCTTTCACACAGTGTGTACACCAATTTGTGATTTTGGGTTCTGTTCCCCAGATTGGTCTTTCATGCCACGACACAAGCATCTGCATATTCACCCTATTTAGCTGTGTGAAAATTCTGACATAGTGCACTTTGTCCATGCATTTACCTCTTCTCCTTGAAATGCTGCATACTGATTGGTTATATATATGTGGCTGGATACCTATGTATGGCCACATTCTCTCTTAGGTATTGCTATGAATGAATAGAAAGGTATGTGTGTGTGCGTACCTGTACATGACAGGTGTACTGGTCTAAAAAAAAATTAAAATTGAGAACAACTGTAGACAGCAATGAAACCGTACAATAGAGGAAGTAGTAGTTTGTTGATACTTGAATGTATTAAATCCACTAAGTGTCGACATTGGTAAAGATATACATATGTGAATTTTCAGAATGTTGATGGTGTTTTTGAAACTTTGAAAATCTGATTCATTAGAAAAGTAAACACTATATTAATATGCCAACAGAATGACTGGGTCAACTTCTTCTTTGACAATATATTGCTTTTCTTTCAGCATATGCACATTTAATTTCTGCAAAATCATGGATTTACTTCACATTGTACAAAACTAAGTTCATACTCTTGAATCATGTCAATTGAGTTAATTTTTTATATTTTGTATTGAGAGTTGTCACTGTAAAGTCATAAAAAACAAACCCTATTGAATAATTTTAATCATATTTTGGCATAGTACAACAAGAAGACATTTTGAGATGACAGTGGATTTATGTTAAACTAATATATTGCCTGGTAAATATGTATAAAAATATATATTGGTTCAAAATTACTTTTTTTACTTCTCTTGATTTTTTTCCTCTCTATTCTTTCCGCTTTCTTCTCTCTAGGTCCTGCTAGCAAGTAGTTTTATACCAGTATATGCAGGAATTAAGCCAGTGGAATTTAAAGGACAGGTAATTTTTCATTAACTACCAACTTTCTTTTTATGTGTTCTTCATTTATGGTGTAACTATTTGATCTTAAGGGAAAGCAACTTCAATACTATATTTGGTATTTCTTTTAAGGAAACCTTTTCACAATTGTCTTCACTCAATCTAGCTCCAAGAACTTTTTTGTCTTTCTTACATAAATATATTAACACTTTAGGAATAATTTTAGAAGCATGAAAATAGCTGTTTCTTTCTTTTTGAGAAATACTACATGATACTTCATTTCCCCTTTCATACAAATGATTCCTCTAGAACCTCTATAACCGTCACAGTCCCCTGCCAAAAAGCTTCACGAAAGCCTATGTATTTGCTGCTAGCTAGGTACTTGTTATGTCAGAAAGCTTGTCAGCTTTAGAATTATAGCAATACATGTCAGCTGAAGTATTGGAAGAGTTTAAATCAGTATTGAATGACTACCTGAGTTAAATAGAGACTGCTTGCAGCTTCCCAATGTCTGGAATTTTGTTGATTGGAGTCTGTATGTTGCTTGTGCAATTCTAAAGGGAACATATCGTTATTTTAGGTTCATTCTGCCATTAGTTAAAAGGAAGAAACTGTCACTGTTAAATTTCTTGTCATATTCTTTCAATTAAGAAATTGAAAAGTTGGTTTAGAGTTTTGTCCAAGTGTTATTTAAAACCTGTTTTACTGGATGAACAGTTCTATTATCATTTGCATAGGCATTATAATATTTACTGAATCCTTTTCAGACTTTTTTTTAGCCTTTTAGTATTTACTGCAGTCTTTTTTCTAGGGGAAAGTTGTCATTCCTGTCTATTTTTTGCATTCAAAAGTTAAATCAATGAAAGCTTTATGGAAACTGGTTCTTCTGTTACTTGAAAGCTTCTTGTCATTCCCAAAGCTTCTTACCGCTCTCCGTTAGTGAGATTCAGAAAAGGCAGTTTCTGGGAGGAGGTTGCTTTCATTTATTGTTACTTGTTGGAATAATTAGTTCTGCATGTCTGCACTGACTTTTCTCATTCTCTGTAAAGCAGTACATTTGTGGTCTGGGGATTTTTTTTTTTTTTTGAGAGAGAGAACTGTTGCCTGTAAATGCTTCTGACTTGCATTCTTTATTCCAAAATGTCTATTTGTGGGTGAGAGCTCTCACTTGCAATAGCATTCCCTTGGTTTGGAATACTGGGTAATAAGGATATGTGGGTGTGTAGTAGAGGACCCAAAGCACACTTGTACATGGCATGTACTGTCATGGCCCAGACATGTAAGCACTGAGTCAGTAAGGTGGATTGGATATGGATTTGGCTCTGCAAGGTCACCTATCATATAGCATCATATTCCATAAAACTTCCTAAAAGCTTCACTGTAACAGGCGAGGTTCTGTCTGCTTGCATTTACCCTAGTTTCAGGAGGTAATTTCCTTAGGCCATGGGTCCATGGCAGCATGGAATCAAGATTACTTCCTGCTAGCTGCTTCAGTCTACTGGCCTTATCTGTACTTTAGAACAGTTGATCTGGATGTGGGCTTACATATGTCACCTGCACACACATCACCAGGTCATCCAGGAGTGTTTCTAAAATGTACTTCACTGTGTTGCCTGTATGTCACCAGCTGCCATTAGGCATGGTTAATAAGGGAGCATGGTGCACTTTTGCTGAAGTAGTGTCAGAAAACAGTCAAACCTGTTGCTAGCCTGTCCATATGCCTACAGAGGCTAAACCCTAGGGTAAACATTGCACTTTAGTTTTATTTTTAGGAAGAGTATTTTTTAGGATACAATTGGCTTCACAGGGAATTAGCTAGTGTACCTGTAAATGTGCAGACCTGCAGGCTAGACTCTTGGGATGAATAAGCTAAGTTTCATGTTAGTGTGGACAGAACATTAGTCTGCTCATAGTACGTTTACTTGTGGTTATTGAGCTGAAAAATAATCTGACAAAAAGAGAAGTGTAAGATGATGTATGAGAATTTATAGTCTGTTAGTGGCCTTTCCCAGATTGGTCTAGTTTATTACCAGGGTTGGGGATTTCAGGAACTTTGGACTAAGCTTCCAGTAACACTAGTGCAAACTTGCTCCTTTTGAAATTATCTTTCTTTGACTTGTTTTATAAATGGTTTATAACCAGGAAACACAAGGGACTAGAGCTAAATATTTTTGAGTGAAAAGCAGTTTCTCTCAAATGCTCAAAAGAAAGTTACAGAATCTACAGAAAAGAGTGCCAAATTAACAGCATTGCCCATGCCTTAGTACATGTTTTGATTTTCAAATAAATGTTGAAGTTCCATAAAGGGAGGAGGGGGAACAATAAATAATCAGAATTTTTTAGAAATGTTAGAACTTTTAAGTTGTAAAAGTACTAAGTTATATTTGTGAAAAACATCAATAACGTCATTTGTTATGATGTTTTGACATGGTTTAGACAAGGTTTCCACTGTACTTTTCACTCTAGGAAATGCAACAAAAAGCCACTTAGTACTCTCAGAAACATTGCACATAAATCAATAATAAATTACTATTTATAGACAAACACAAAAAAGCCTTGGTGCTAGAAATGTTATGGTATGTTGCAGTTTTACTCACAGCTATCACAGCAATGCTGTAATGGGAGTTTGAGAAATCTGAAAGATAGCTGTAAATGATTCTGGAATTTTGTTCTTTTTTTGCCTCCTTTTCTAAGGTGAAACAATCTCACTCAGCATTGAGAAATTTGATGTTTGTGCAGAGTCAAGGAATTTAGCAGTGTGTTGTGTGTAGTGACATCAGCTAATGTCAAGAGTCAGGTGCTAAAGCATATAATGAAACAATAGGATTAAAAGGGACATAGAAACTACTTAATATTTGTAGCTTATATTATAAGATCAGGAACATAAAACTGATCCAAGAGAGTGAAGAAGAGGGTGGTGTGGGGAGGACCGTGGATGCAAACACACATATGTAGGTGGATGGATGGATGGATGGATGGATGGACAGATAGATACCATCACTACCCCTTTACTATGTATCAATGTGTTAAAGAGTAAATCAATGTATCACCACTTATGGGAGTTCACAGGGGAAGTCTTTGGTTGCATGAAGTCAAATGTGGTACTGGGAGAGATCTGTATAAAATTAAAGTAAGGTTTGCTTTAAGTGAGAGTAGAAGGCACAGCTGAGAGGGATCTAAATAAGTGATGGACCTTAGAGAATCTCAGGGGCTTCTGAAGAACAAACACTGTAACCGGAGTTAATGCTTCCTGTATAGCAGTAGCTATACTGAGAGCTAGTGTCTTGCCAACAGCCAGTAATACACTTTTTGTGAGAGAGTTTTTTTGGTTTGTTTTGGGTTTTTTTGGTTTTGTTGTTGTTGATGGTGTTTGTTTGTTTTTTGAACTTCTGTGACTAAATTCCTGGGGTATTTTCAGAAATTTTTGGTGCAAAACTGGCATTTTTTTGCCATTTGTGATGGTCACATAGAGCATGACTTAGAGCAGGAAAGCAGTCTTTTGCTTGATTGGTGCTGAAGAGTACTAGTACAATTTGCCATTTCTTTTTACTATTCTGTGTTAATGTAATTTGAGGATGATATCCTGGACGCCAAACTCTTAAGAAACAGTGAGGTGAATCTTATTCTTTCTTACAGCATTTCAGCTTGGCTGGCTTTGCGTGTCTGCCCTAGTCTACATCTTACATAGTTAATGTTTGTTTCCTTTATAATTAGTGAAGACAAAAGCACTTTTTCAGCACAATTAAAATGAGATATAAACATCTACTTTAGGATGAGGTGAATCACATGCTAGTAGTGTTTTCTTGATGATAAAGGAAGTGTAAAATTACTAATTGACTTTACACATCTAAAGTTCCCTGACATGCATGTGTTCATCAGACCTCATGTATGATGTCAGTGAATCCATCTAGCCAGCAGACTGGTGTTGAATTTTGGGCTATGCATGTAAGCACAGAAAGAAATAGGAGGGTATAAATACATTAGCAAGAGATGTCACAGCTGTCCTCTTTATATTGGAGTGGAATTTGGCCCCAGGATCTCTTCTTCACTGTACTCAACTCCTGCAGCAGACTTGTCTACTCCCGCTCATGTCATAGTTGTTCAGCTCCTTCCCACCTTTACCCTCCACTTTCCATCTTGTGCTGTCTTGTGCAGTGTGTTTAAGAAGACATGAGGCTCTGGAAGAAAAATCACAGAAGAGAGGAGTCATGTGGTTTAGCTTCTGTAGTCAGAGTACCTGCACATACAGATTGTACAGCTCCTATTGTCAATCAGAATAATGTTCTAGAGGAGTGTACATTATCTGATACAGTTCATGTGTAATATTAACAATCTTGTGTTTCCATGTATGTGCTGAGAAATATTCCATAGGGGGCTTTTTGTTTTTTAATTAACTAAAAAGTCTTGTAAGTAGCTTGATAAATACTTTACATGCAAATTTGCACATTATGTCAAATGCTCATTGATGCAAATCTCTGTGTACATTGTCAGTTCCTTGATATTTATGACACACACTGAAGCTTATTCATTGTATTCTTAGAGGGAAACTTGTAAGTTTTCTTGAGAGTGGAGGAGGCAGGGTCAGGAAGGGCAAAGTATTGCATTATGATCATACTGTACTGGTGCTACTTAGAAAATATTTCTGTTTTCCCATAGAAGTGGGTTGATGGTGGCCTTACCAATGGCCTTCCTATCTTGCCTGTTGGAAGAACTGTGACAATTTCCCCTTTCAGCGGTCGATTAGATATCTGTCCACAAGATAAAGGGCGTGTGGACCTGTATGTTAAATTAGCAAAACAAGATATGATGGTAAGTTGCTTGTTTATTAACTTAAAAACACTAAAAAGTACTTCTGCAGTCACGTTTATATTTAAGTGTCTATTTTGTGCTTATGTGTCAGCTTACGTAAAGTTTTGGCATATTCTGTTTTGCAAATGGAGGTTAAACCTTTTCTTAAATACAAGGAAAGGAAAATGGAGAATAAAGAAAGTTTGAAAAGCAATGATCTGGAACAAAACTGAGCAAATTATAACAGGCTGTTCAGTGTAAATAATATTAGGTTTGCTTTACGTATCAGCTGTCTTTGACTAGGAAAAACGTATATAGAAATAAAGTGGAACACCTCAGGAGAGGACAACTACAGAACATTTCTTCATACTTACTGAAATCAATTGGTCTAACTGAATTTGAAATGCAAGTTTAAGTTTTGCATTTGAAATTATATTCAGTGAGTTGTCACTTCATTGCACAAGAGACCTTGTGAATATTTGTGACTACAATGCTTTTCCAGAAGTTCTGTTAGAAGTTGCAGAAACATTTCTGTATGTTGAAATATGAGACTGATTTTTATTGCCTGCTTTTCATTATTGACATTTCTCTCTTTGTAATCTTTGTATCTCAAGCTTTAAACACAGTTTTGCTTCTTTCAACACCCTGAAAGATAATTCTAGTGATAGACCTAGTGGTCAAAAAAATTCCCTTAGAAAGAAAGATTAACAGTAATTAGTACTTTTTTAGAGTTTCTTTGTAGGTAGTTTGTAATGTTTCCTTAATTTTACTAA
Organism: Grantiella picta; assembly: GCA_013397955.1. Classification (NCBI taxonomy): domain Eukaryota; kingdom Metazoa; phylum Chordata; class Aves; order Passeriformes; family Meliphagidae; genus Grantiella; species Grantiella picta. The sequence continues at coordinate 404,565 of VZRM01006765.1, read as the reverse complement.
AATTATTGTTATGTAATGCCTTTCTAAATTGGATCAATTTTTGAATCTTTATAAAGTTTCATGGAGAGATATTAAGCATGGTAGTACTTAGCAAAAACTATGAAGTATTAGATTATTGATTTCATATATCTTGGAAATATATGCAATCACAGTGTATTTCTTGGTTGTGTTTTGTATCTAGGGGACAAAAAATGAGCTGGTGATTAGTTTAGTGTAGAGACAGAAAATTAACTGCACAGTTGCATTGCTTCTGGGGTCATGCATGTGCAGACTTGTGCAGAATCCCAGGCAATATTTTAAACTATTCGATTTGAAGCACCTCTGCTTTTAGAGTTGTAAAAATGATTACTAAGAATAATATTTCAGCAGTATTGTAATCTGCATAAATTGAAGAGTTGTACATCTTCATTTATCTGTATTGGAGTATGAATAGTTTTCTCTCTCTCCATCTCCTAGTGTCAGAATTTGAGTAATTCCTTACTTCAAATGATGAAAATTATTTTGATATTGTTTCACAAAATTGTTTGTAATAATGTGGCTGAGTATTAAATTAATAATATAAACAAATTTTTCAGAACATTGTTAAATATAATTATGTTTTAGTCTGTTTTAATAAAGACTGTATTCAAGAATAAAGCTCTAAAATCTTTTTACGTGATCAGAGTGACCACTTAAGATGCTGAGTAGTTCCTAATTTGTTGGTAGTACAAGATATGTTTGTACTCCTATGTTAAACATTGCCTGGGAATGTTCCCAAAAATGTGGTTGTTTGCACTAGCAAGTTGTCAAAATATTTCCTTGCACAAGTTTAATATTGCCAGCTACCACTCTGCCAAACAGTTTTGGGAGGGTTTCCAAAGTTAAAGTGTTTCAGAAACTTTGGGAAGTGTTACAGGCAGACAGTTTGTCTTGGATGCTGTGAGTTTAATTCTGTGTGTGTGGACTGTTTGTGGCAGTTTGTCCTGGCGCTCAGCACTGACCCTGGACGTGGTTAATTCCTGGTGTAGACACAGCTATGCCAGTCTTTTCATTTTACATATGCTCCATGAAACAGATGACAGAACAGTCACATCTAGAGAAGTTGCTTTAATAAACTAATTTGTAGCTTCTTGCTCTGTTGCAGCTGTCTCTGGCCAACCTAGTAAGACTTAATCAAGCTTTGTTCCCACCAGACCAGGAGAAAATGGAATCATTGTACCAAAATGGCTTTGATGATGCTGTACGCTTTTTGTTGAAAGAAAACTGGTTTGAGTAGACAGCTCACAGAAAATTAGCAAAACATGATGACTGTCAAAACACAGCTACAGGCATCCTAGAGCATCTCAGGGATTGCTGCCCCAGTTCCTGTTCATGAAAATGAAAATCCCAGTGGATTTCCATCTGCTTCTGCTGAGAAAGTACCAGTTGCACTCCACAGACCTGTATAAACATGTCAGAACGGGAGCTGTACGTGCCTGGCGGATGTCTTGTTTTGAGGAGGTTCTGCTTAGATTCATTTTGCTTCAGCTGAGGACTTGAGTGTGGGATTTGTGAACAATTTCTGTTGTCATAATTACAGAAATTTGGAAAAGTCTTTTTCAGTGTTGTTTGAGAGGAGAATTGATGTTATATCATGAAAAATTACAGTCTGTATTATTCACTTAACATGATTCTGTGTATTAGTTCTGCATATTAATTGGATGCTCACAGTGTTATTGATCTAAAATATAACTTGCACTGTTCTAAAGGACTTGAAAATTAAGTACTAGCCACAAAAAATTTGCACTCTTATGTGTTTTTTCACATTAAAAGTTCTTTTTTCAGTGAATGTTTTCAAATTTTAAATACTACCTGAAACTTTTAGCAGTAATGTTATATAAAAATAACTTGTAATGAAGGATGTAAAAATTGTTATATTTATTATATTTTCTTCCTCTGCCAAAATTAAATATATTTTCTTGAAACTTTTGTCAAGAGTTCATTTACAAGTTTCTTGGAATGCTATAACCATCCATTTATCTACTGTCAAGTCTACTAGAGAGTAGTTGATGAGAGTCAGTGAGTAATGAACTGAGATTCACGTACCTTGTTATTTTAACATTCACCTTGCAATAACTACCGTAAGTTCAGGATTTCCAGTCTCAATGCCTAAATGCTTGTGTGGCTAACAGCAGAACCTGCACTCATCAGAATTTTGTCTTCTGAGGGACTTGCTACACAAATAAGCTGCATTAACTATTTAAAAGAGGATATTACTAATATCTTAAAAAGGTGAAGGAGATGAAACTTGCAAAAATTCATACCTACTTTGTGCCATGATGCTGTTGATAAGTGTTGCAATGAAAATGTTTGCAAATATTTCTCATTTAAGTAGAAGGTTCCATTTCTGCTGAAACCTTACTAATTCTGCTAGGTGTGTTGTCTGGGAAATCATTGTTTTGATTTGTTTGGTTTTTTTGATTCAGATTTCATCAATTCTTTTGAAAATTGTTAGTACAAACACAGTCAAGTCTAGAAGATGAGACAGGCTAAAGTAATATTTTCTCATGAGAGTGAACATATGTTTTATTACAAAACACGTGTTAATATCTGTGCTAATATTTCTTCAGATTATACTAAGGATATTCTAAGGTACTTTTTCTTATTTATATATTCTGTGTAGAGGTATGTTTAAACAGGTAGGACATACAAATACTAAGAAACTATTTAATTCTTGGATTTCATAATTTTCCATGTTTCAGAAATGCAGTGAGTTTTTATCTGAACATACGAGTGCCCTGTCTAGGATATTCTGGAGTAATTCTATATTTTCTAAGAGCTCTGTTTTCGTAAAAAGACTCTGGGCTCTGAACTCTGCTCTGACCTTTAACACTTTGGTCACCTTTGTTTGTGTGTAGAGATTGGAAATGAAGATCACTATAAATATACAACAGTTACTTTGTTAGCTAATAATGATAGTAATTAGCTGGGCTCATCATCCTGATGTAGGTGCTTCTAGGAATATCTGATGCCTGGACAGATATTCTATTTCTTCAAGTTCAGTTCTTCATATGAACTTCAATACCCATCCTTTCTCCTATCTCACTCTTCACATCAATCCTTTTTCCCATGTTCTTTTATTTCTCTAGGGAAACTATATGGCCTGCATGGTATTATTGTATTTTTTTTTCCTGGGGTTCAATTAAGTGTTTTCCATTCAGTTTTCCACACTCTAAATGCATTTATAGACAATGCATCTTGAAATCTGTAATTACTGTTGAAGTCTAGCTGAGGGTGTGTTAAATAATCCTTAATACCAGATAAAGTAATTGGAAGTTACTCTTTCAATTATTATTTTCCTTTAGCTTGTCTGCATGCTTCCTATCAGAGTATATATTTAAGTGATTTAAAGGTAAATTTGAGTCCTGCTAAAACTTATCAGGAGTTCTGTCTCCAGTTCCTGGAGGGCTGAGACTCCATCATTCATATACTGGGTCATGGACTTGAGTTTCTTGTTTTAAATCATTTGTAACTGAAGATATACAGATGGTCCAGAGAGCCTGGGCAGAATGGAGAATTGGACTGAAGACTGTCTCCCAGGTTCATCAAAGAAACAGGAAGGTTCTGCATCTGCTTTGCACAGAACATCCTAAGGGGGTACTGAGGGACAATAAAAAGATGTTGAGCCAGCAAAGGTATCCAACTGCATCCTGCCCTGCATGTGGCAAAGCATTGCAGCAGTTCAAAGATGATGGTCTTTCCTCTGTACTCAGAAGAGACTGGACCACATCAGGAGTGCTTCCTCCAGTTCTGGGTTCCCCAGGATAGGAATGTTACGGATTTTCTGGGGTGAGTCCTCTGCAGGCCCATGGAAATGGTTAAGAATTGGAGCATCCGATATATGATAGCCTGGGAGAGCTGTGCTTGTGTGTCCTGGAGAAGAGAAGGAGCAGGGGGATCTTATAAATTTGTATGAATATCTGCAGATGACAGGGCCAGGCTCTGTTCAGTGGTGCCCAGGGACAGGATCAGAGGTGATAGGCACGATATGAAACCCAAGAGTCCATCAGAGCATCAGGAAAATCTCCTTCCTTGGAGATACTCAAAAGCGGTCTGGACAAGGTCCTGGCCAACCTTCTCTGTCTTGAGGAGGGGTGTTGGAATACATGACCTGCAGAAGTGCCCTCTAACCAATGGTTCTGTAATTCTTCAACTTACTGCAGTCAATTTATTTTTCATGTAAATATTAATGTTCTTAACAGCCACATGTGCATTAAAAAAAAAGAAAAAAAGTATAATTCAAAAAAGGGATATTTCACATGTCTAATATTAAGAATTATTTGTGTTCTAAACTCATTCTGAATTCAGTCCTGATGTTTTGTTCCATGATAGGCTTCCATAAAAATACATGATGTTGCTGACTGAGACATAACAAATAATGTCTTTTGAGCTCTTGGTTTTAGATGATAGAACATATATGTTTTTTCAGTTCCCCAGTACTTTCTGAATTTTTAACCTTTCAGAGTGGAAGTTTATGTCCAATTCTTTGGAAGCAAATTTCAGCTGTTTCTGAGAAGCCTGTGAAAAACTGCAGAAATCCCACTGACCTTTATTTGAAGGGCCATTGATCTGAAGTGGAGGCAGTGTTGTCAGTGAAAAGGATATCGCTCAATTTCAGCATATGAGTTATCTGAGTTAGATGCTTTTTAAATGCACCTTCTCTTTGTGTCTGCTGGATTAGGTATGAACTCTTGTAGTTTTTTGACAAAATGTCAGAGCTGAAAGGCTTTGCTGAAGACATTGACCTCTTTGTGCTTTGTGTACTTGGAGGTAACTGGTTCAGTGACTGCTGCCTTCAGTTCTTTTCTTCAAAGAACTGCATCTGTGGCTCGGATGGACTTCACACCTCACATCTAAAATAAAGGAATGTTTATATCTCTGTCCTTAAAACTCTATGTTAAATATATAAACATTTCGTGTATTCAACCCCTTAATATTTAACCCAAAATTATAATTTTACCTTTAAAATTAAGAGTTAGACATATGTTGTATGCAATAAGGATTTTATTTTGAAAGTCTTAAAATAGGAAATTTGAAGTGCTTCTGAAAAGATAGTTTTGCTGGAAAAGAAATTAACTACACATTTACGTCCACAATTAAAGCTTGATTTACTGACTCTGGAAACCTAAATATGGATGACTGCAGATGGAGTCAGTTCCCAGTTTAGGTGGAGAAGGAGGGAAGACCATTGTTTAGTTCCCAATGACCAGATAATAATAATTTTTGTTCTGTGTCTCTGAAGGTCACATTTCACTTTGTCTAAGTGCAGTAGCCAACACTTTCACCAAAAGGAAACAAATGCTTAGATAAATTTCTTAATATTATTTGACATCTGTACTGAAACAGAAAGGAAGAATTTCAGAAAAAAAGGCTACTGATGAAGTCAAACCTGAATCCAGTGAGCAGTGTGGACCCAGTTCTGACTGTACAATTAAATAAAAGGATGTAAACTCTCATTTTATTCCATGAACTCTTTCCTTTCACATATTTACAATTGTAAGCAACTTTGAAACACAGTATTCAGCTTGCAGTATTTGACGGTGAAAAATACTCATTTTTTTCAAGTCACACATACATGACTATGCCAAGGTTGCATTTCTTCAAGTATTAAGCAAATTATTATAATCTCTTTCTATTGGAGTTAGTTGTATTGTTATTTACTTAGATTCCACAACTATTCTAAGCACTTTAGGACCCGTTTAAAATACACATTTTTAATCCAAATAATTTCTGTTACAGTCCAAGATAGGGCATATAAGCAATAAACTTAAGCCCTACAGCAGTAAACTATGTAGCCTATCTACCTGTCAAGATTATTTTGGTAATTAATATTTCTTTAAAAAACATAGAAATTATGACTTTTACAACAATGTTAGGTATTTTCATTATGTTGGAATGAAAATGTGCATTACAAGATTGCATAGCTGGCTAAATAGCTAAGAGTAAAAGGAGTTGCAGGGATTTGTAAGTGTGGGAGATATAAAAGGAGTTAGAAATAATGTCAGACAGTGCCCTGGGAGCATGTGAGGAATTCCTCTCTGACAATCTGTCATTACAGTGGGCAGATACTGTTTTCCAGAATTGCACATTTAAAGCAAAGAAGCTGTCTTTACATGGGTAAAGAGAAAACTGCAACTATGTGCTTGTGTTTGAAGTAGGAAAAACCCAGTATATAGGGTCAGATATGTTGGCATTGGCAAGAGGTTTGAGCACTTTTAGCTTTCACAGTATTTTGATGATAGTTACATATATTAATGTTCATTTCATTTGTAGCTGGGTGGAATCAAAAGTTCTTTAGCTTGAAATAAATACATGGACAAAACCATTCGTGGTTAACAGATTTGTTTGTATGTTTCTTTTCTACCTTGATAGAAGGAACATCCCATATGCTTGTATCTTGGTTACAACTTCTTTTTCATATAGTTTTCGTTCCAGTGTCACTTAAAATCATAATGCTGACATATCTTCATAATCTTGATTAAACCCACTATTAACTGGTGTTGATGGCTGGTCATAAATCCATTCACTTTGCATGGTAGAACTGCTATCTGTATTTCTTAACTTATTCTTGCACTTTGTATGGCACTGGTGAATCTGTTGCAATAGGCACAACAACATATATTGTTAGGCAGTAAAAATGTTTCCATCAGATAACTCAACTGTTTAGAGAACAGATGGCTCACTTTACTGGGATATCAGTCCAGTGTTTATTCTGAACTGGTTTAAAAGTTGTCATGCATATCGCAGTCAAAATGAAATGTGAAAATACTAATTCTAACTACACCTCCATGAATTTTCAGAGAATATTAATTATTATTATTTTTAGTCGTAAAAATATTAGTAATAGGTAAGATAAGTTACTAATACCTATGTATTTATTGTTTTATAGCTTATTTGGTTCTAACTTAATAAACAAGTGGAATGTTGCCAGATGTGGGCCATTATGATACAGCAGAATAATTATGGGCCATTATTTAGAACAAACATCTTACAGTGTTAGATTAATTAATTTCCGTTAATTAGCATCTTATATAATCAATTCTAAGCCTTTACATGTAGCAGAGTAAGGGTAATCAATATTGTACTCAAGAAATGGGCTGAAAGTGCATCTGACTGTGTGCCAGTGGTTTCATGTAATGTTTCTCCAGTTCCCAATATTATCCTTCAAGATGTTTGTGTGCTGTTACTTTTGAAAAAAATAGGGCATGGGAGTTGTGGGAGAGATATTTTCATTCATTATTGATTCTCAGGTAGTATAGACAGGGGGTTTGGAGATAGATGTCTTCTTTTGAGGAGGATGCCCCAAGAGAGCACTTGTAATGACGTGGTTGTCAGGCACAGGTGTCTCTGGGATAGTGCCTTGCTGTGTCCTAGTCTAGACTTGGCAGCCCTGAGAGAGTTTGGCAGAATTAGGAAGCAAGGGAACAGCTGAGTGGATTTTAGGCTCCGAAGAGGCAGGTCAGACTTCTTTTTGAGGTCTGTACAGAAGCTGCCTTTAACCAGCCATGACTCTCTGGGTTTAAGCAGTGGACTCCAGAGGACCTTGGAGTCATCCAGTCCCACTTACATTGGTTTACACTGACACAATGTACATTCTCATGACAGGAGACATTTTTCATTTAGTAAAGAAATGACCTTTAAAAGTTCCTAACTTTATAAATTTCAGTGTAGTTCTGTGTGGTAGGTTGAACACAGCCAGCAGCCAAGCACCTGCAGAGCTGCTTGCTTGCTCCCTCTTGCAGCCCCAGATGGGGAGTGGAGAGAGAATAAGAAGAACAAAGCCAAAAAACTCATGCATCAATATAAAGGCAATTTAACAGGTGAAGGGGGGAGGGGGGGAGGGAAGAAAAAATAAAGCCAAAAAAGCAACATACAAAGCAACAAAAAACCCCCACAAGTGATGCAGGAGAAATCACTCACCACCTCCATCCAGCAAAGCAGTGCCCAGCCAGTCTCTGAGCAATGGGTAACTCTAAAGCAACTGCCCTACTCCAGCTTTTATTGCTGATCATCTCTTGCCCTCCTCCAGCCTCCTCTCCAGAGCACAGAGTGAGACTCCGAGAAAGCCTTGATGCCATTGAAGCACTGTTCAGCCAAATCACTGTTGTGATATCAACACTGTTTTAACCACAAATCCAAAACACAGCACCATATGGACTGCTATGAAGAAAGTAAACTCCACTGCCGTTTGCTGCTGCTGCTGCTTGCTAATTGTGCTCACAGTGATTAATTTTAGGAGAGATCTTGTTGGCTCACCTTGTATATTCAGATGCAATACATCCTCCATCAGGCTTGTGCTGCTGCTGTATTTTAGCAAGGTTTGATTCTTGTCACTCTGGCATGAGTTCACTGTGCCACTCAATACTCATATCTCATCTCCTACTGCCTGAACTCTGTGAATATTTCTCGTTTTGTTGTGACTTCGAGGTAACTACTTAACTGTTCATTAAAGAAAACAAAACCCAAACCTTGACCTAGAATGGCAATCAGATACTGTAAATATCTTTGTGATTCTTGTAATTTATGTCACTGGTGCTGAGTCTTGCGTGATAATGAAGTTCTCAGCTGTCTGGCAGTATCAGCAGAGAGAGAATGGTTACCATGCCAGGTTCAGTAACACTGAAGTAGCAGTACCTTTAAGCAGCAGAAGCTGAGAAAGTGCAGTGAAGGAAATCATGCCTTTCAGTCAGGATTTCACTCTCTGAAAGATCCGTTCCTCTAGACTTAGAAGAGCTGTTTGTTTAAAACCCTGTTGGTTTCTCCAGAGCTGAGTTTTGTTCCCCTAAACCTGTGTAAGTTTGGTACCTATTCCCTCTTGATCCAGTTTAGCACATTTTTTAATTTCTAAGGGACTCTGCAATAGTAACTTTGAGGACAGATATTAGTGGAGCAGAAGGAGTTTGTGAGGTCTCATATAAGTTATAATTTGGAATTACACTTCCAGGTACAGACCTTGTAAACGTAAGTAGAACACGTTGTACTTTTGATGGTTAGGCAGGAGTGTAGTGTCATCCATGCTTTCAAGGACTTGTGATGCTCATTTGCCTCAAGGCATAGCTCAGCTAGCTTCAGCACAGGTTTACTTCCCTCCAAATGGTTTCATTTACATGAAGAATATCACCAAGTATGATCAAAGTAGAGCTATTCATTGACTGGCTTTTTAGGATTTTATTCCATAAAAAGTACTCGATTAAAATGCTTATGATGCTTTTCTTGAAGTTGGGAATAGAACCACAACTAGAAAAGAGTTAAGAATTTTCAAAATACCATGGGAAGCAAATGAACTCACCCTAGGTTTAGACATTTTGTATACAAACAAATGTTTTCTTGTTCTCTTGCGAAAGTCTTTCTGAGTACTCCAGCTGTCAGGGTGCTGCACTGCTGGCAAGGTAAAAGGCCAGCAGTGGCCCAAACCAGCTAGTGGGTGGGGGTGGACAAAAGCCCCTGGCATGGCTGGTTGGTTGGCCAGAACAAAAGTAACACAAACGATGAGCAGACAGTGATGCGTGTCCAGGAGCTCTCATGAAATCAGGAGCTGGAGTTCAAAAGCATGAAACATGCAGCATGTGTTTCAATCACAGTATTAATCACTCTAGGCATTTGTTTTCTCTTTTGTTTCCAGGTAAAAGTAATGTGAGCAGCCAGCAGCGTGGAAAATAGCTTTCCTGTTTTCAGCAAGCTCAGAAAAAAACCCCTTGTAATTTGCCTGTATGTCACAGCTTCCCTCTAACTCTTTAGTTAACAGAAAATAGAGGGACTTTTTACTTTATCACAGGTAAATATTCAGGCTAATTTGCTTCTTGTTTCTTTCCATCAGAGGATGCTATCCATCTTTAGGTTTGTAGTATTTGTTTCTGAAGTTATTCCTTACACCAAAAGCTATGATAACTGTGACAAAGATGGTGTATCCAAGAAGAAGGAATCAACCCCACCAGATCATATCTGATGTTGTATACTCTTTGCATTTCAAATCTGGAACAAACAGGAGGAAAATTAAGTATTTGAAATTTCCTTTTTTGGTGAGACTTCATTTGAAGAATTAGTGAGAATTGGCTAAAAAGCACAGTTGTCTTTGTTTTCATTATATTTTCTTTTACTGTTTTTTCAGGATTAGAGGTTAAGCTTCTCAAAAGAGGTCTCATCTTTTTTTTACTCCAGACATGAGATTTTTGAATCTGTTGTAAATTACTTATGCAATGGAATATTAACAAGATTCTTTGTTTAGTAGAAGTGGGATATCTGAAAATATCTGTTATGCAGAAAAAGCAATGTAAAGATAGTTATCTTACCAAATTTCAAACTACTTTTTCTTCCTTTTTTTTCCAAGCTAAAACAAACATATGCATATGGTTTTATTGTCAGTTGAATTTCCTTGATCACTGCTTTTCTTTAGGGACTCTGAAGAATTGTTTGACAATTGTTAAATGCAATGTGAAATCTAGAATGAGAAAGCTGCTTTGTGGCATTTTAGCACAGGTTTTCATGTGGACTTTTCCATGGTTTTCTGGAAAGTCCATGTGAAGAAAATTTAACTTACATGAAATGGTGTATCTAAGTCACTGAGGCCATATGCTGAGCGGAATTCTGGAAATTGAATTTATAATTAGATGGGGAAAAGTTATAAATTATTGAAAGAGATTTTACCATCAAATGGAAAAAAATACTGCTTCCACATATCCCTACTTCTATGTAAGCTCTTTCTAAAAATACTCACACTGGTGTGTGAATTTATGTGTTTTGACAAACTAGAAGAGAAAGCACAAACTACATTTTTCAAGAGACCGTTTGCTTATGAAGACTGAAGAAAATTATAGAAAAGGTTAGCAGGGGCTTGGTTTCAGTGATTTTAAGTTTGGCAAAAAGATTAAGCAAATGTTTGTGGAGGAGATTAAGAAGAAGTATTAAAATAAATACATAAATCCAGATGCCATATGTTTTGATGTGTAAATACTTAGAATTTTATAAAATATATAGTCAGTGTGCTTCTCCACAGTGAACTGAGCTGGTTTGGATCCAAAGAAACTCACTGTCTCTGAGAAGTCTGTCTATCCAGCTGTATAAATAGGCAGCACCGAAAAAGAGTTGTGTCTACCCTCCCCTACTTGTATGACTGTACACTGCTCCTTCCCACCCTTCTTCTGGCAGACACAAGCAGTGGGAGAGAAGACAGTCAGGCTGAAGGAAAATTTATTTCACCTTGCACACATCAAGTCTCTTTTCTGTCACTCCCAAATGCTCCTTACCATGCACAGTCAATTTGGTGCCATTTCTATGTTTGCCCTGGATTTTCTGTGTTAGCATCATGCTAACAGAAATAGGAGCTGCTGGTGTTCTGGTCCGTGTTGCTCAGTTTTAAGGTGGAGAATCTCTTGAGGAAGTTTTTTGTAATGTTCACCTGTAGACCACCTGTGCTGGGGCTCGACTGCAGGTTCTGCTGGTTGTAGCACTTGAGACTTTTCCTCCAGTACTTGACTGGCTCCTCATTCTCCTCACTGGGGTGGAGTCCTCACTCAAACACACGCAGCACCCACACTGTGGAGCTGAGGAGCACACTGGCTTCTTCAGCGTATTGCATGATGGAAAGCTCTGGCCCGCCGCTGGCTCTGGGGTGTAATTAAAGCACATGCAAGCAAACAGGAATGCATATGCATTTTTATATGAAGTATAAGGAGTTGGACATTTATTACTGAACAGATAAAACTTTCTTTTAGATATATAAGAACAAAATAAGATTTTCAAAATATCTGGTTTTTATATAGTCGTTCTTCTTAGACTTTTTGTCATTTCATAGTATCAGAGAGTGGTTTGGGCTGGAAGGGACCTCAAAGTTCGTCTAGTTCCAACTTCCTCTATGGGCCGGGAGACTTTCCACTAGATCAGGTTATTCAAAGCTCCATCCAACCTGGCCTTGAACGCTTCTATGGATGGGGCATCCACAGCTTCTCTGGACAGCCTGTTCTAGTTACTCACTGCCAACACAGTAAAATATTTCTTCTTAATAGCCAGTCTAAATCTTACCTCTTTAATTTTAAAATCATTACCCCTTGTCCTATCCCTACATGCCCTTTAAAAGGCATGTAATTTAAACATATATACTAAGAAATAAATTTTCAGAAATTACTGGTGTTTATTGAAAGAGATTCCTGAAAGCTAACATGAAACATGTTTTAAAATGGTAATAATGATGAAGAGTTTCTGGGCCTCACTTTAAATTTGGGTGAAAAATAAATATCTTAGAACATCAATATAGCAATATTTCACTACCCATAGAAAAACAGTCTCAACTCAGTTGAATGAAGGAGAGGTAGATAACTTTGTGAAGGGAAAGAGATGGCTCATATCTGAAATATCTTTTGCCATTTTATCAGGCTGTAAAAATAATAGTCCCAAATAACATTATTTTTATTTAAGTTTGTTGGTGTGACTAAATTCTCTTTTAAAAGTACTTCAAGATACAGTTTTATAAAAATCCTAATATATTGTCCAGTTCAACTAATTCTAAAAATACCAACACAGATATGAATACATTTTCATCTTTTTCATTCAGATATAATTTTAATATTGTGTCAGATGCACTTTTAATTTCTATCTACTCTTTTAAATTAGCATTCCCTTCCTCAGCTAGTTAGGATTTGGTGAATTCTTAGCTAAAATAAATAAAGTCAAAAAATCTCAGCTTACTGGCAAAGTGTGTGAAATAAGTTGTCATAATTAATATACCAATTTGCATAATTTTCTTGGGATTGTTAATGCAGAGATTTTAAAACCTCAGCCGAGACTAGTGATAAAACAGCTTTCAGCAAGTAGTTGAAAAGTAAATTCAAGCTCTCCTAAAAACATATTTTTCATCTTGTTTCTAAGGGGAGGTTCTTGAAGTTTCATTGACTGCAATTCTTTCCCTTTGTACCACCAGACATTCTGGACATTGCAACTTCTGATAAAGTTTCAAATTTAACTCTACTGGGATTATTTTCTCCTTCTGAGCATTTTCTTCAGATGACTACGAGTAGGATTGGTTATGCACAGCAGATTTTCTCAAAGCTGCCCATCTCAAAAAAAAAAAAAAAAGCTACAACACCCTAAGATTGGGAACAGTGCCTCTGATGTAATACAGCAAAGTTTTCAGTAGACACCTAATACTGATGCTTTTATGCTTTTGCTCGAAGTTCCTTTTTTTGCACCTTAAACACCACATGGATGAAGATGACTTTACCTAGTATTGATCTAATTAGAGAAATCAAATGTAGTACAGGAGTGTTTCAGAGGAAATACTATTTCTCTGTGTTGAGATGATACTGAATGTCTAATTATCACCCTGCAGGACGTGAACATTAGCTGCCAAAAACTATAAGATGGCAAGGAGGGCAATATATTTAACCTCCTAATATATACCTTCTGAATTTACAGGAGGCCACTGGGTCCTTGTAGCATCTTCTATAGACTATTAAATTTCATCCAATGAAGTTACTCCTCAGCTTAGTTAAAACTTGTCACCCAGCCTCACTGCCTGCAGATTTAAATGTCTGCGTTTGACTAAGAGATAACTTCCATGGAAATATCCAGTTTTGACCTGAAGGCTTTGAGAGATAGTCAACAAACCGAATGGTCAGCTGCTGCAATGACTAATCACTGTCACTGTAAATGGCTGTCTTAATTTTTATTCTGTTTTCAGCTTCTCATTCCTGAGACATCTTTCCATGTCCTCTCTAGTCCTTTAGTGCACCACTCCCCCTTTTTTTTAAGGTGGTACTTATACATTATATAGGATAATATTCTGATATTATTTTAAAAAAACAATCCTAAATTTCTTGCAACTGTTGTGATTTAAAGCTGGACTTCTTTAAAAACACTTCATTCTGGGTTTAAAATATAATTTCTATTAGTTTGTCCCTTCATCTTGTTTATCAAGAATATTCCTCCACAGGGTCCTACTGGGAATTCACTGTCAACTGATTTTCTGATTGGAATGTATCTTTTCAGTCACTGCTTTCTTATGTGGTGCAGGAATATTGCACGTTCCTTAAACAACATTAAGGCTACAATCAAACCCTCCATATTTCCAATAGATGCCATTTAAGGATGTCTCCTCAGTGGGGACTTTATGAGGTGTTTTGTTAAACTGATCTTCCATAACTGATTGCATACTCTAAAATTAACTTGCACTTATGTCTTAAAGAATTCCATTCTTTTAATTTACATTCATTCAAAGCTACATCCCAGGGAAAAAAACCTAATTGTGTTACCTCGCTTTTTTATCAGCAGATAAACACATGTATTTAATTATTTTTACCAACATTTGAATATTAGAACATCTAATTGGGTATGCTTCTTACTGATCATATCTGAAACTAACCAGCTTAAATAGACAATCAAAAAAAAGGTGCAAACCAGCGAATTTCTGGTTATTAGGTAGTAACTCCTCAGATAACACTCTACTTTTATTTATAACATTTTGAAAAACAGTGATAAAAACCTTTTAAGATACTGACTCGAATAGGAAAGAAGAGAAAACTGATCAAAAGCAAGCATAAATAAATTAATGAGCTAGTCTGAGACTCACATGTGCTTTTAAGTGGCTATTCAGTATCAGAACAAACAGTGTGGGGGTTTTTTGTTAGTTTATTTTTCCTGAAAATTAATTTAATTAATGATATATTTATGAAGATATTTTGTACTGTAACTCAGTGTTTATCTCAGTATCTTGAATCAATGAATTTGGTCCTGATAAATTTTAATATGGTCTTAACAATATGTAATTGCAATAGTGCTGAAGAATACTGAGTAGAATTTCAGGCTATAAATAAACATTGGTTTATTGGCTGAATATTCAGAAAACAGAAAGGCTTGCCTATAGCTGTGACTAACTAAACCATTAAAAATTTCTATTTTAGTTGCTTGGAGTTTATGTGTTACTGGTATACAAGGCAAAAAAGTGGGTATTATCTTTCTAAAATACTAGAGAAAATTACTAATGAGCTGAAATCCTACCATAGCCTCAAGTTTAGCCAACAAAGATTTATGTTCATGCTCATAGACAAGCTTGTGCTAAAGTCTTTTTCTATTCATTAAATAGAAATTTTGAGAAGAAATCATTCATGTTTGAGAAGAAGCTGTGTCCCATAGGAGTGATAAGTATGTGGCATAAGCACTTTCATGGAGAGACTTTTGTACTTAGCTATGCAAGTGAAACTTGTGGCTGAGAAAACATGATGAAAGATTTGAAATAATGAAGAGTTTAAATAAGATGAAATATAAAAATGTTCTTTTATGGCACAAAATAGGAACTATTAAAATGCCCTTGAATAAAAAGTGCTTTCACTCTCTAGCACAGGAGAGATATTAATCTTTAAATATTTTATATTTTCCCTGTGCATTAAATGGCTGACAGAGAAGATTTTAAGGTTTGAGACTTCTGACAAGTTAGGAAATGAGCAGTGACCTTATAAATCTTAAAAAGAAGTGCATAACTTTAAGATACCTAAGGATCAGGGGATCAGTGTGTAGATCTATTTCAGGACCATCTCATGATAATGAAAATAAGAACTGGGTTTAGGATGATATTAAAGAGATACCAACATTAAAATACAATCACATTTGGATTTTCTATCATGTCAGTCCTGTGTGATTTCTTATTACCAGCTTCAACTGTAATTCCAGGGAATTTAGAAACTTGAGTCTGATCCTGAAAAGTATATTATTAATTTTCTGCTGAAATAACGATTAGCTATAGGCTTATAAAAAAGTCAATACATACTTAAAGGCCCTAATTCCACCTGATTATTCTCCTTCTACAGGACTGGAGAAAATTATGATATATGAAATGAATAGACTGTAGCTCCTCCATTATCAACATTATTTTCCTCTATGCTAAGACTCATGTGAGAGTTGAGAATGTAATTGAGTGGCTGCCTCACTGCTCCGTGGTTGCATCCTGGCAGAGTGGCATGGTTAACTAGTGGCTAAATGAAAAATAAATATATAATTTGATTTGTAAATGCAAAGAGATGAGAAAATAAATGTTGTGTAATTTCCAACTGAAGCAGTGAAAAAGGACAACAAGACATGAGGGATGACTCAGTCTCAGACAGTAATATCCTTTACCAATCCTCATTTGGAGGTATTTGTCTGTGAGAAGCAATCAAGCGTTTTATGCAGTTTTTAAAAGTGGAGGTGCATGTGGTTGTATGAAATAAAGCAGTGCCTTAGAGTTTGACAACTACCCCAAAATAACTACTTTAGAGTACAGAACAACTTAAAATAGGCATCTCCTTGGTTAAACAAGTATCATAACTTGCATTCAGTTTATTGCTTAGGTTTATTCATCAGAGTCCAACAAAGCAGGCAAACACAACAAAATCCTCCTAATGGTGAAAAACAGCAGACCTCTGGAATAGCTGCTCTGGTGATGCTGGAGACCTTTGACAAAGATGAGGCAAGAATGACACAGATATTGCGGATCCATCACTGGCTGATGATGGAGGATGTGATTTGTTGCTGCTGAGGCAGTATGGCCTCAGGGTTTTTCTGTGTTTTCTAAGGTGTACAAGGTGAGAGTTGGATAGAGGTCTGAGCAACCTGGTCTAGTGAAAGGTGTCCCTGTCTGTGGGAGGGGGGTTGGAACGAGATGATCTTTAAGGTCCCTTCTAGCCCAGGCTGTTCTGTGATAAGCAGGTATGTATTAAAAAGCCAACAGTGCATGTCAGTAGTGGATCTGCAGCTTGGAAATTAAAGTTGTTTCTGAAGTCAGCTGATTTCATCCCCCAGGATCGTTATGTGTTTATTCTAAATTAAACACTAGTTACTATTTATACAATGATCATCAAAGGAAAACAGCTTGACTGAATTTTAAAAATAAATGTTATGCATGTAAGAAAACTGTTAATGAACATTACTGGGTGAAATCTTAGCCTCTGATTTAATCAGAGTAGTTGGAGATAAAGAATATAACACTTTCCACACAGAGCAATGCGGAACCTGTTACCAGTTCATTTCTCTCTGTGGACACATCTACGCGCAGACCTGTTTTTCCCTCTACATGAAGCATGCTTCCACAATCTGGAGGCTTCTTCCATATTTTCTGAGTCGGCATGGAATAAGCTTAGATTAAGGCACCTGCATTTAGCTGCTAAGCAGCCCCACAGTCAATGGAGGTGTGGTTGGTGTATGTAGAGGAGTCTGTGAGGAGTCTCCTCTATGAAACTTCAGCTGATCAGCTCATAGGAGTCTACAAGATGTTGAGATGATTTAGTCTTCTTGGGGGTTCTTTTCTTTCTGAATCCAACAGAGAGATCCAAAACAGTCGCTAAATCTTTGCACTCAAGCAGGCCGGTGACACTAAATTCTTACAGGCTGCTTGAATCAAAATATTTCTACCAAAGCTGACATCGTGGTTCAACATTCCTGGAGATACCTTAAAGTAGTAATTCCATAGTTTCACTAATCTTATATGATCCTCTAAGGTTGCATTCAGAGGATTCTTAATGTGCATGGTCAGCTCTAAACTGTCTCAAAAAATCTGTAATGAACATGTTTTTCCTGACGTTTTACAGCACTTGCTTAAGAAATGAAAGCTGCAGTCTTTCCTTGGCTTATTGAGGTGAAATTTTGCATTTCACAAAGCATCAGAACACAGTACAAATCAAGCTGCTATAGAGTCAAAACATCCTTCCTTTGTTGTTTTTTCTCCATCTTTGTTCCCTTGGGTCTCATCTGCATTTAAAGTGGAGATCCCCTGATATGGAAGTATAATTTACCCTGTTAAACTGTAAAAGGTTTACTGCAGTGCTTTTCACCATCTGCTGATGCACCATAGAAGACAATCAGTTTATCAAATAGCCAGAAACCAAACGGTTTTGGTTTTTATAGATCAATATCAAACCTTTGAAATCCATGCAGAGATCTCAAGGCAGCTAGTGCAAAGCACAAAATTGTCATGTTATGTATTCCCACTGAGAAATCAATTCAGTAAAGAAGCCATAGATTTTTATATTGGCTCTGGCTTCTAAGCTCACTTGAGATGTAACTACATTTAGGGTGCCCTGTGATAAGGTAGTCTCAAAACTCTAAATGCAAGAGTCACAGAAAACCAATGAGAATTCACAGAAAACCAATGAGAATACTTCTTGAGATAAGAGTTACCATATTCAGGTGGTAGGACACTGTCACATAGAAAACAAAAAAAGAAGAAAAATACTTTCTGGCACATCCTGTTTGCACAATGATGATAATAACTGTGGTGTAAACTGATGTTACTGGCAACCAGAGAAATCTTCTGAAGTCCCAGAGAAATCTTCACCTGCATTATGTTTTGAAGCATCATCTGCCCAGTTATAACCTTTTCCTTGGTTAAATATGTGATAGTCCTCTAAGAATCTCTGTGTCTCATAAATGCTACCCCCCCAGTGGAAGCTCTGGAGCAGATGGTCTTACACTTCACCATCCTGCTGGCCAGAGAAAAGACTGAAACAGATATAAGTCAATCCTTACATGAGATACAAAAGACATTTTTACCAGAACTAATCTTTGAAACTTCAAACAGAAAGGTGAAACCTTCTCAGGAGTAACTCTGTTCGCTGCCAAGTGCTTTCTCATATCAAAAGTAAGCAATGAACTTATTAAGCCTAATGTATGTGCTCTTCACCTTCTTGTCAGGAAGAGTAAAAGCACTTACTATGTGATCTTTCTATACCATACATCAATTTCCCCTTGAGACATGTTCATTCTCTTTGGAACAACTCCTTTGACAGAATCTGATAATTCTACCCTTTCAATAAAGTATTAATTTCATTATCTAACATACACTAAAAATCTTACTTGATTTCTTTTTATTGGCCAATAAATTCCCAAACAACTCAAAGTGCAGGATGTAAGCCTGAAGTCTGACTCTCTTCCATGAAGGATAGATAGTTTTTCTAGTGCTTATGTCAGTGTTGATGGATGAGTACAGAACGGGACAACCAGTCTAACTTAGCACTATATTAGTTCTCTTCAAAGCCCACTCACATTGTCACAATATTTAGACATTCTACCCCTTGCATATCAAGCCATGGACTTCTATCTCTACAAAAAGTATACTTCATGCATGGATATAAATAACTCAAAGAGGGGAGATACAAGGAGGAAATGTTAAATGGAGTTTGAAAAACAGAAAGAGACCACCCTGAAGATAAATGGAAAAACACAAACTTATTTACCTATCTTTAGACCAGTGGTCCCCAGTTTACAGCTCCCAGGCAGAATGTTTTCTGTAAAAATTGTTAATGTGCTTTAGAGATGCACAAATTAAATCACCTGATGAGGATTGCTTACTGTATGAGATTAAAGGCTCTGATTCCTAACAATATTTTTTGTATTGACAGGGTGATATGCAGTCTTAGATTATAGAATTGTAGAATGGTTAGGGTTAGAAGGGACCTTAAAGATCATCTAGTTAAAATCCAGCCAGCCTTTGTCTCTTACTTTAATAAATTTCTCTAGAGTTCACAGTCCTGGCCACCTTTTACCTTTGTCCAGCAATAAATGACCATCTAACAGTAAGGACCTTAAAGCCAGCATGGCTTTTTCAGCAGCCCAGCACATTTGTTCTCAGCCATCAGCAATCACACTTGTTAACAATGGGGCAACTAAATTACTGTTTTCTATCCCTGTGAAGATAGAATGCAGGTAGAATGAAGATAGAATGATATGCAGCAGCAATCAGAGAAACAGATGGGATGTTTCTGCCACTCCATGCAACCACTCGCTACAACTCTGCAAGAGTGGTAATTCAGATTTTTATACACACATGAGATTGAATTTCAAAATAATTGGTTCTTATGTTAAACATAAATTCTTTTATGTGTCACTCTGTGAAACTGAAACAGCGAAAATGCTGTGCATGTTAAACCACTGACAGTGACTGGAGAGATAAAACTTTGTCTTTTTAATTTGCTCTCTTTGTGTGGGCTTTTTTTTAAAGGCTAGAAAAGATAACACAGGAAAATGGATGCTTTCTACTGCTAGCCTAGTGCGATTTCCATCCACCAAAAATATGCATATCCAAGTCTCTGAATATCCATGTTATGTGATATTGGTTTGTTGTAGAGTAGGCAGATAGTTTCAGAATCGGAGTTGATACAACTTTTGAGCCTTTGAGGGCAGTCACACTGGGGGAACCTGGAAGGAAGAAGTAATGATGAAATTTTACATGTCTGTTTTGGGATGTCTCTGTCCTGTCCATGAGGAAAACATACATATTTTCTACAAGTAGAAAATCACTGTCTGCATCCAGTTTTTTCTTTATGCTTCAGAAGATAAGACAAAGATTCTTCTTATGTTTGCAAATCCTTCTTTTGAAAAGGAAGTTTGAGCATTATTGAAACTTTTTTCAATAACATTTAATAGAAGGTGTCTTGCGGCAGCGCAGTCTTGCAATTCACGAGCGGCCACCCCACGCCGCAATGCGGGGGAAGCTGCCCGGAGCCGAAACACACCAGGCAAGCATGTGGCTGCGGCAGACAGTGGAGCTGCTGGGGATGTGAGTCGCTGTGGAGGTGTGGTGATAGAAGAAGTGCAGGATCACCATCTGAGATTTCCAGGGAATTTATTAAGGTCCACAGTTGAGGGTCAGTGAATGGTTAAGAAGGGCGGAGGGGCAGGGGAGGATGCGGAGTGCTGGAAACCCAAGATGGCAAACCCCGAGTCAGGCTTTCGCACAGGGTTATCAGGAGAGGGAAGAGGGGTGTGGTTACTCAGAAGAGCTAATCGGGGAAAGCCAGAGGGGAGGAGCTAAGGAGGCGAATACAGTACACCAATAAGCTTACAGCATGGGATGGCACAGACTCCAGCCAGAGAGAAATCTCTGGAACAACATCAATATACAAAAAAATCCTATTAGCACACTGCAACAGTGTCGGACCTATTCAATTGAAAAAAAGGTAATCATGTGAAGGATGATTGAGGAGGTTGGGAAAGATGAATGTAGACAATTTTTTATTTCTGTTTCCCTCACCTTTCCTCCCTGTCTCAATTCTACTTTCTACTTTATTTATGATCATTATGTCCTCTTTGAGCAATCGAATGTGGGACAAATAACAGAATTGCACATATTTCTCTGATTCTGATCTCTTGTATCATTAGCTTTTTAATTATACTGATTTTTGAAAACGTAAACAAACATAGTATTAATCACATACTATTTCAATTCACATTCCCAGCCAGTTCTGTAACCTATACCATATTTAGATTACACGAAGCACATTGTATTGCTTAATTTTTTTTTTTACCATGTATATTGAACTAGATCTAGGGCCTTATACTTACTGAAACATATAATTTTAGTCTTGTTCATTTAATCATATTTGTATTGTAGAAATGTGAATAATTTGCTGCAGAGGCTATATCGAAACATTTCATCATAAGCAAATAATTAAGACACAAATTAGTACATAAAATTTACTGAGCCATTTAAACTTTTGAGTCTCAATTTACCTTTTGTAAAGTTGAAGGAGTGATAATTTTGTTTTCTATTTTCATTCTGTCGATTTCTAGGAATGTCAGACCAGCAGCTGCATCTTATCATTTACTTGTACAATGTCAGAGAGAAATATTTTTGTCTTCTTGGTGTGCTGTCATTTTAGTGTTACAAAGACATTTGAAGGTTATGGGTAGCCTACACTTGAACAAAGTTGTGCAGGTGGTCAGGAAGGAGGCTAAGTCTGCCTTTTCACAAAAGCCAGTGTTCCAGCAGCCCTAACACTGTCACCGTGTCTTTTAGCTATGTAAAATTTCCCTTTTTTGTTTTGTTTTGTTTTGTTTTGTTTGTTGGTTGGTTTTATATTTGTTGTTGTTGTTGTTTTCGGTTATTGTACTGTTTTTGTTTGTTTTTCATTGGTTTTACTTTTGTGTGATGGGAGAAGACTGTTAAATTAGCAATTATAAGACTGGGAAGTTTAAGTCAGTTAACTTTACAGTTAAGTTGTACTGTTTCAGCTCCCAAAAGAACAATGCCGAGTGCTGCAGGGAAGCATTTAAGAAATGCCCATTTACTTAGAGCAATAAAGAGGAAACAGTAAAAAAGTAGATGTCCATGTTGTAAGAGAGAGAACCAAAGGTAAGGAAAAATGTTGGTACTTTAAAGAAGTTATTTACAGAAGTTACAGACAATTCTTAGGCGTCTTAATTTTATAGTCATAGTACTTTAATCTGTCTCTGTAGTGATAAATGAAACAGTTTAATTTTTGTATTTGAAACTTGAATTAAATATTCTATGTGAGAACTATGAGAAATTTTGGAACTTCTACTTTATGTAGCTGGTCAGGTTAGGAGCCAAGTTTTCTTCAGCAGGTGTAGTAGCTGAAGGACTTTTTCATTCGTGTTCTGCCTCCATTTGCTAAATTGTAGGTATTGTTTAAATGGCAGCAATTAGCCATCATGATGCATCACTAACGTCACTCGCCGGTGACATCCCTAAAGGATGACAGATGGTATCGAGCCCAGCTGTCAGATCCTAATAAGTAGAGGTCAGATCAGCATCTGCCGGCATTAGTGCAAGCTTGCTGACATAAAACAAAACTCATTTAAGTTCTGTGTTAGCTCATTATGGAAGTGTCTTTTAATGAAAATACAAGATGATAAGTAGTTCACCAAACTCTTGTTCTGTGTGGTTCATGCATTTAAAAGTCTATTTGGAGATACTGCTTATAATTGTTTTCTTTAAGGATATGTCCAAAAATCTTTATCAGCAGAATGATAACCACTACAGCTAGTCTCAAGATGACACTATTGATTTTGTGTCAAATAGTATAAGTAGCAGCATTATCTGATGAGAGGTATGTTAAATTGTCAAGGAGACACTATGATTTTTATGTACAAAAAAATAGTTCAGGGTCTTAGTAAATACAGATGGATTTAGTGGCTTCTGAATGACAAAATCTTGAACATTTTTCCTACCATGATTGTGTTTGTTCCTTAACGTTAAAAGGGTTTTTTTGCCAAGATTCTAGAGTTCATTGCAGATGCATGTACACTGAAAAACTGGAATCTTAATTGAAGTGTGTAAAATTATTTCTTTATGATAAATTCCTACTCTTCTGTGATCTTGTCCTTAGAAAGTCTGTTTTTCTACGGAGGTAAAGGTAAAGGTAAAGGAAGTAGGTGAAGACAAGGTAGAGAGAGAGAAGAGGGAGAGGGTAGAGGGAGACGGGACAGGGGCAGAGGTAGAGAGAAGAGGAAAAGGGAAGAAAAAGTTAGAAAAGGAGAAGAAGAAGGAAGTGAGAAGATTGTAAAGTGTATTTGGCATGATGGAGGGTGACGGAAATTTTGAAATTACTAGAGCCCACTGCTGAAAAAAGAAGTAGCAAATTCAGTTGTGTATTTCTGTGTCATATGTTTGTGCAATCTAATAATGGTAAGCTTAATGTTTTAAAGTGTCTTTTTCTGTTTTCCCTCTTATTCTGCAGCGATAAAACTGGAAAAGTGTTAATGAATTTTTCAAATATAGTTAGGTTTGCAGTCTTATTTTTCATTGGAGAGCTGTGATTCAGCTTTCAGAGCTAGAAAGACAGGGTCAAGTGGTCAGAAATGTCTTAAGAGAAGCTTCTCCTTTTCAGTGCAAGGAGTTTTATGAATGTGACTTGCCAGAACTACTCAGAAGGTGGCAAAAAATTTCCAGAAAGCTTCTTTTTGAAGAAATGTGCACTTCCCATAACTTCAGTTCAGCCCTTTACCCTCTGCCCATCACCTTTCTTAGTCTAATGTTATTGTTATTAGTTACAAATAACTGTCAAGGATTTTTTCCTAATGTTATATTAATAGTTCTTGTCTGCTTGATCATCACCACAACCGCCCTAGAGTTTTCTAAGTCAGCCTTTTACTGCCCTATTCAGTTGACAGCCTGCCCTCAGCGATGTTTTATTACTGGTAGCTCTTGGGATATGAGAGGTACATAGTTTCCAGTGGCAACAAATGTAAACAGAAAGCAAATAGACCTGTCTGGGAAACCCTCAAAAGTAACACACAGTTAACCAAAGGAAACTATGGCATTCATGGGATCTTAAATGAGGCAGCCTTCCTTTGATCATTTCACTAAGCTAATTTTTTTTTATATTTGGCAGGACAGGCCCTTTTAAAAGCCAAGGAGAAGAATTTCTCTTTTCCTAGGAGGCAAACGCTGGTTTTGTAGCTACTTCATCATGATGAATAACATCATGCAAGCAACAACAGCTTGCATTGTATCATGTGGTGGAATACTGCTATAAAGGGAATCATGCTATGTTTCTTATCCGCTCTACTTTATCTTTTATCAGTGAAGAAATTCAGTTATCAGTTACAAATGGCAATAGTTTGTGGCAAATACTATAGGAAATTAATCTCCTGTTTCTCCTTTTTAGCAAGAACAGTTTCAGACACAGGTGCCCTCTAAGATCTGCATATCTTTGCACCTCTGGTGCATTTTTTGCATAATGGAGCTTTCCTGTGATGTTGCTGTTTGCTCTGCAAGTCACTTCAGGGTGAGATTCTGATTGTGGAGAAACTGCAGAGACATTACTGCTTTGTTTTAATGTCAGGGTGAATCACTGTGTGTGGGTTTTTTGTCACAGAGATCTGACCCAGCAATCAACAGCTTTCCTGCGCAATGCTGGACCTTACCCTGTGCTAGGGTTTAGTGCTGTAATCCCGGCTTGTTTCAGACACGTCAGCAAAACTGAATGGGCACTCCCAGGGACAGTAAAACCCTGGCAGGGTTATTGTTACCCATCTCCAGGTCTAGAGGATTTATTACATCAATATTTGGTTTTGGGGGATGATGTCATTGTTTTGTCACCTCTCATTTTCTGTGTAGCTGGAAGCCAGCCTTGCTCCTGCAGCCGACCTCAGCTCAGAACTGAAATTAAAATAGGCTAATGCTAGGAAGGGAGCTCCTCCCCAGGAAGAGCTGGACATGCACCCCAAGGGATGCATGTTGCTTACAATGCCAGAGCACGTAAGCAGCCGGGCCTCACTGAAAAAAGAACCAAGGACAAAGGATTATAAAAACTTAGAACTGGAAACTAAGCCTTGCTGCAAGATTGCGAGAAGTTTTAAATGGAGGGAGAAAAATTGGCATCTCTAAATTGCCCTATGAATTATGTCAGCTCTGATGCTCAGATCTAGAACTAATAAGTTTGATATTTTAACATATCTTGGCATTTTAACTTTCCCTACAGCAGTAACAAGGGAGTCTTCAGACAAAAGTAATTCTCAAGAATTATGGAGTAGGTACTTCTATATCTCTTTTTTGGCTGCATTATACTATGATGTTTCTTTCTCTGGTAAGGATGATTTCTTGCTGGATCTAGAGACTTTCAAGGAACTTTCTGTGATGGTGCCTGGCCTGAAAAAAGATAGGGACATTTGGAAAAGTTTCAGAAATTATATATTCCAAAACATTTTCATTTTGACACATTTATTATCCATGTCTATTTGTGTATATAAATATAGATTTGGATTAGATGCACATATTTAGATTTATTGTTTGTGTTTCATACTATTGCGGGAAAATATTTATGAAGATTCAATGCTACCTTTGTTCTAGTTTTAGTTTGCTGGAATTGGATGTACAGTTCCTCCTTGTGTCTCCACACTGAGCATAATTACCTGAATGAATGTGTGGAAAATTTAAAAGGTGGACCATAAGTCCTAAATGAATGCCTAAAATACCTTGATGTAGACTGAACATTTCCATTTATATTAGAGGTAGAATTAATTACAATTTATCTGCTTGACATTTTCTTAGTCAGTTTTATTCATGCATTTTCACTTTGAGTACGTTGCTTTAGTCTTCTTATAAATTTGCTATTTCTGAAATGCAGTGTTAGAAGTTACCATCCAGGGTTTCCCTTTAATTACTTACTAAGTAGCTAACTTTTAAATTTATTTTCTTAGTTTCCTATTTTAGTTTAAAACTTCATGGCCTTTAAATGATGGTCTTTGTATTGTTCTATCACCAAAAGTATCAAATCCCTCAGTTGATAAGTGGCTAAATGTATATGAACAAGAGTCAAACTTCCTTTGCCAGTGGTTCACAGTCTAGATAATACAGTGAATATATGTATTTATTTTGCTATGTCATACACAAAAAATGTCTGAGTTATTAAGTACTATAATTTTCAGCCCATATTTTTCAGTTGTTTGTTTCTCTTCATTTATCACAATATATAGTGAGATAATTAGTTTTATAAAATATTGTATACATAAAATAAATGTATGAGACTTTGAGATCAAGCGCATGTAGTTTCCTACAAAAAGACGGCATTAATTTTACTGGCTATACCAGTATGGCTTTGACAAATATCATATCTGCACACAAGGTAACTGTTATTTTTATCTTGCTGCTTTAATTAAGCAGATCCAAAACTATTACATGTGCATCAATTTTTTTCCCCAATTAAATTCCTTTAACTGTGTTTACCCCACAGCTTCATTCCATTTACCAAGTGCCCATGTGCTTTTTATGCATCTGGAGGGCTGAGCATTTGTTTCTATGGGAAAGTTCCATTAGACCATCCTAATCTCCAGTTAATTTCACAGCAAATATTTATTTCTCACACATCAAATTAATGAAACAAGTTCAGTGAGAGAAAGACCATATCAACTTGGCAAACAACACCTATCAAGCTAAATAAGCCTCTAAGGGCATTCTTGGCAGAAATCCTGTATCCTGAAGAATTGTACATCCTTGGGAATACTTTCATCATTTAATTACTAGATGATAATGATGTTTCAGGTTTGTTCATTGTAGTTTTGTTTTTCACCTAGAAGAACTAGAACAAAAAATTGGTTTTCTGTATTTACTAATGTGCCATGCCGTGGCTACAACAGTATAATTGAAGAATGATCATTTTCAAGCTACTAAACCCACCATTTAATCGTAATATTCAATAAGATTAATACTACATTAATATTCAATATTCCTAGAGCACTTACTCCTCTTCATATATAAATGTGAAAGCAGCTTTAATAATCAGTTTTCAAACCCCCCACTTGGATTACTCTACAATAATGATGGTTTCTTTCCTGTCTAAGAGCAACGTGGATGCTTTTCATGTGCCTGCAACAATGATAGTTTCACATCCCACACATATCTTTGTATTCCCTTCCCACAGTGCTAATATTCCCTGTGCTGTGTTGCGTGTGAAGGCAATAACATTATGTGCAACTTCTTGTAGTAAAAAAGGACAATGATGCATGAAATCACAAAATCTTTTTGAGTAGAGGAAGTTAGGAAGCTTAAATTTTTCTCTGACTGTTGAAGTTCATTTTGATGCTATAAAATTTAAGCTATTTTTCTTAGCACTGATTTCCGAGAACCTCATAAATATTTATTTTTGCTTGCACAAGCTTTGCTTTTTATGCAATCTGCTTCTAAAGCTGACCCAAAAGTAAGTGCATGGAGTTTGTATGACATATTACAGCTCGTAGTCTGTCCATAGAGATTCACCTTTAATAACTATGAATTATTTAACATTTTAATTAATTGAATTTAATATCAATTACCTGGACTGACTAATACTGTTTATTGAAACATAGGTGAAAACAATGCCTTGTTGTATTGCTGTTTTGCTTTCTTTTTTTCCTTGAAAACGTTTAAATCTCAGCTAAAAATATGCCTTCATCCAAGGAAAATTTGCTTGTTATTTATTATGTGAAGCACACATGGAACTCTGTCCATGAAGGTAGAAAATTTATTTTAAGTTCTTCCTGGCTCTACATAAAAATGTAACCACTTTCACAAGGAGATATAGTCATTATAAATTAGGAGACAAACCATGGTAAATGCAAAATTCTTTAAATAAAATCTGTATTTCATCTGAAATGTTGATAAGAAATGTCTTCCAAAAATAGACGAATTATAATTTTCAAGTCTTTTAATTTGGAAGGAATTGGGTTAGTTAGGACTTTGGATCTCTGGTCCATGGGTTAGANTGCCTATCTTTTTAAGTGTATATATATATATATATATAGTTATTATATATCTTTGTCACTGATTTAATACCTTCAACTACAGAGACATAATGAGAAGCAGTCAAACTTAAAGCCATTGTTTCCAGTGGGAATTAATCTTGAATGTGTTATCAGTCATGAAACACTGATAACATATCTGTAGGTTTTGGTAATGATTCATTTTGGAGGCACACACCAAGAGCACTAAAACCAAAAAGAATTTTCTATATGTCTAAAAAAAACCACCAAAAAAAACACCAACAAAACACCAANATGTAACCACTTTCACAAGGAGATATAGTCATTATAAATTAGGAGACAAACCATGGTAAATGCAAAATTCTTTAAATAAAATCTGTATTTCATCTGAAATGTTGATAAGAAATGTCTTCCAAAAATAGACGAATTATAATTTTCAAGTCTTTTAATTTGGAAGGAATTGGGTTAGTTAGGACTTTGGATCTCTGGTCCATGGGTTAGATAGTTTATTTGGAAATGAGAACTAGTCACAAGGAATTTCCAAATAAAATTTTAAAAATATTATTTCTTACTGTTTTCAGCCCAAACCTTTTTTTGTACTGAAATTTTCAATCAATANCTGATAACATATCTGTAGGTTTTGGTAATGATTCATTTTGGAGGCACACACCAAGAGCACTAAAACCAAAAAGAATTTTCTATATGTCTAAAAAAAACCACCAAAAAAACCACCAAAAAACCACCAACAAAAAGCACTCAGAAATACTACAATTCCAGGTTATCTTTCCCAATTTTACCTTGAAATAATGGATAGAAATACACAACCCAAAATATAAACCCCTGTAATATATGGAACAATCTATAAGTAAAGTAGCCTTTCTGTGCTATAAGTATTACTGCAGAATGGGATAAGGAATTGTGATGTGAAATTTTCATTCCCTAGGGGATGCCTTGCTTCAGTTTTACTAAGGATTAAAGTGACTATCCCAAAGTCTTATGGAGTAAAATCTTAATATTACACCACTGAATATTCTATAGATAAGAAACAAAGATATAGTATTAGAAGTTTGGTAACAACTAGTAAGTGCATAGAGGAAATAGATACCATACCTCAGTGAAGAAAAAGATATTCTTAAATACCTCCCCACTTCTCCATCTCCCTCCTTTCCACTCCCATGTATTACCTGTGCTATCTGATGTTATGGAGAAATATTCATGAGAGATGATGTCCTGGTCTAAGTCAGATCTGTGAAGAAAAAGAAACAAAGAAAGAATGAAACAACCAAACAAACCCAGCACATGAAATAAAAACAATCTTTCAAGTCAAAGTGAATCAGAATATCTTCATTGTGAGAAGCTTGCCATTGGCATAACACTGCTCATTAGTAGCAATAGAGAACCACTGTTTGTCTGCTTTGTGTATTTTAGTAAATATTGTACTGTAATCTTGAAAGCAGAAAATTCTCAATGGGCTTAAACTGTGTCATATCAAACATATTGCAGTAGAACTGTGTATTTGCTAAAGTGTGTCAATACAGAAGATCAGCGGCTGCAGAGGTAGAAGGAGATAGGGAGAGAGAAAAGAAAAATTGAGCAGTTTTCCAATGGGAAGGGGATGGAGAGGTTTTGTACAGAAAATTATTTCGCAGTCACCAGTTCTGATTACAACCTGCTCAGCTTATGTGCACTGCTTCTGTTCTGGTTGCAAATGCTGAGATTTTAGGGTGGCACTGAAATCCCTGCCCAGGACACCAGGCTGTGAGGAAAACCAATGAATGGAAAGAGATTGGAAAGCAAGCATTGGGCTTTTGAGTGCCCTTAGTGAGAACTCCCTCCAGACTTTTTATTTTGAGCCTGTTATGCTCCTAAACAGGACTATTGAGTGTTCTTTTTGAAAACATGTTACTGGAATAGATCTTTCCTCACTTCTACTGGGTGGAAGAACAGAAGATTTACCTGGTAACATCAGTCCTTGCTATCTTAGTGCACCTACATCAATCTCATAAATAATTTTGCAAAATCCATCCTCTTTTCATATGTTTTAGTTTGAAGTGGTTCTTATCCAGTGCTAGTTAGCAGAGCTAAATGCTTCATTAACCAAATTCTAACACCATTGAAGAACAATGAAATAATTGCCAAATTTTTATTGAAAAACTAGATCCAACTTGACACAATTCTTAAATAACCAGGCAATCCCATTTCAGTCCTTGAAAGACACTTTTCCCATGTTTTTCAGTGTGCCTTACAAAGTATGTCTCAATTTTAAGACTTCAATTCAGCAGGTAAGTGAATATAGAAAATGTATCACTTCATTTTTTTGTCTCAGTCATTCTCAGTCACACAATGTCTTAAATTCAAATGCAGATCTCCTACAATTACAGATTCCTCCTTATTTCAGTTTCATAAAAGAAATACAACCATGCAGCATTCTTGTTGAACAGATTTCTATTTTTCAAGTGACACAAAGAAAAAGACAGTTATTCTTATTTCTTAGACATGTACAAAACCTGAACTAAACGACCTCCCTTCTCAGAGACACAAGATATTTTATTTTCTGTTATTATGTTGGTACTGAATGCAAATTTTCTCAGTTAACTTACAAAGAATTTTGCATGGTATGGAAGGACATTTTCATCAGAAAATTTTAAGAAAACTGTAAGTTTTCTCTCTGACTTAGTCGGTAGAAGTATTTCTTCTGCTTTCAACAAGACTAGGATTTAAGCCTTAATTTCCAGTCAGTTTTTATACATGTAAATTTGTCATATTTAGGAAATGGTAAAGACTTTTTTGAAACCAATCTAACAAAATCTTTAACTTAGTGGAACTTAGGTCTTCTGAAGCTTTGTATTCTCTCTCTGCATATTTTTTTTTTTTTAATTTAAAAATATTAGCACTTCAGTTCCTCTGAGTTGTGCTGGATGAGTAACTGCTGAGAATGAGCAGCTCTATCTTATAGACCTCTTTACAAACTGAAGTGAACTACAATGTGAACTCACCTGAAATGTGAAGTCTTTCCACACTTTTCTGTCATCATGCATTTAAGATTTCTTTTGTTATTTTCAAATACGTTGGAATTAAAAGCTGTGTTCTGAATTTGATAGCTGGAATGCAAAATATAAGGAGTAAAAAAGAAAAGGAGCATAAGATTAAAAAGCAACAACAAATACAAATAAAACACAAAAAAAAGAAAATTATTTGAAGCAACAGAAATATTTTAGGAAACACAAACTTTACTCCTAAGTCAGATACAATTTACAGATATAACAGGAAATAGTTATTTGTCTTTTCTCAAAGTTATCAAAAGTTTACATTAACTTTTACCTATTAAGGCAAAATTGGACATGTAATTTTCTCTGTCAATGGCCTCCATTTTGAGTAAAATAATATGCCTTGCAACTGAAACCGTAAGGTCAAGGATTTACCTGTATCATGTTGTGTACTCTAATTTGGAAAATAATAGATATTAAATTAGTAATATAATTAATGTACTTTCTCTATTATTTCTTTTGTGTTCATTGAAAATGACTTCTCTGTGTGTGTGTGTGAGTCTGTGTGTGTCTGTGTGTGTGTGTGTGTGTGTGTGTGTGTGTTTGTCTGATGAGATTAGGATGCTGAAAAGCAGATGAGAAAACTAAGAGTGACTTAAAAGGAGGTCTGTCTCCCAAAGAAAGCTCTAGATGTGACTTACACACTGAACTGAGTTCTGTCTTAACTGAAAATACCACTAGGAATTTTCACCTTTTAAATCAAATGTGTTAATCAATTTTTTTCTTCACCAGTTGTAGTGAACACACCTTGGGCCCAAGGATGATAAAGACACCATGTGTGTCCCGGGGGTTTGCAGGAAAAGCAACTCCAAAAATGGCACATCAAAAGATAAGAAAAGCCTCACATCAGCTGTGTTGTCTTTTCCTGCCACACCCATAGCTCTTTCTGCTCACATTATCACACCTGCATCTAGTGAAACCAGTATATAAGAATTATTTTCTACATAGTCAAAATATCAGTTTATGTCACAAATATTATTGATTTACCAGGAAGCAGTTCTCACGGATTCAGACATGTTAATATGGAAATGAGACCAGGAAAGAGTCCTTTGTGTTGGAAGTGTCATTCCCCTTACAGCACAGCTGTGGGATATATTTTTTTTTTGTAAGTGAATGATCCCCACTGGAGGTTTTTTGCTCTGTATAACAACAGGAGTTCCAAGGTTAAAAAAATATACACTGCAGAGGTTTTTGGGTTTGTTTTTTTTTTTAATTAAGATTTGAGAAGCCATGCACTCATGGACTTGTGAATTTCAAGGTGTTCGCTTATCTTTCCCTCTTGACAGGATTAATGTATAGTGGTACATACATTTCCATGCAGTAGAGGAAAGAAGGATACCAGTACTTT
This sequence comes from Grantiella picta, assembly GCA_013397955.1. Lineage (NCBI taxonomy): Eukaryota > Metazoa > Chordata > Aves > Passeriformes > Meliphagidae > Grantiella > Grantiella picta. Next base: position 372,213 of record VZRM01006765.1, on the reverse strand, counting down.
ATTATCCATGTGAAAGATGGGTAAGACATGGACCAGAAAAAATAACTTTAAATCCTGATTTACTTGAGCTGCTGCAATATCTTTCAAATTTGGCAAAAAGTATTTAAGTACTACAATGTAAAATACATTGCAGCTACTATTATTAGCAGTCTGTTTGTGTTTTGTTGTTCAGATTTTGCAGTGAGCTGAGATCAAAGCTTTTAATACGATACAGAAAGATGTTGTAGGTTAGATTAAAACCCATTCAGATATGGTCTCCTATGAGGAGAGTGATGCTGTACACCTACCTAAATTGGTAAGTATGGGAATATGAGATGGAACATTATTATTTCTGATTATAAAAGTTGGAGAATACGTACCATTGTAATAAATGTCTCCTTACATTAATTTAAAAATTAAGACTACTTTTGTGCAAAAAATGAAAAAAATTGAAGGATAGTGCCAGTTTGGGCCTAAAACTGGAAAAGACAAAGGAAATTAATAGGTTAACATAAAATGTTCCTTTATAAATTCGTTCTTTATCAAGAGAGATGCAGGTTATGAAGTGCAGTAGGTTTTCAAAACCCTCCTTGTTCCTATGGCGGTCACAAAATCCATCCCAATGTAATCTGTTACATGGAAAGACCAAACCTTTGCTTTGTTACAAATATCCAAAATACAATAGGCTGCTATTTTTGAAATTTCCAATTTTACATTTTCAGGAACTCTCTGGTCTCAGCCTTTTTTTCCAGGAACACACTTAATAGAGGTTCCATAGGAAAAAGTAGAACAGACTCTAGTTGTTAAATATATTTCCTGTACCACCATTTAAGAGATGCTCTGCTAATTATGTAACAGCTGTCAAAAGGTTTTTTCTGCCCAACCACTTCTCTTGCCTGAATATAGTGTCATTCCTTTTTTTTGTCTATTTGAAACATATTCTTAGCCTTGATTTCACTATATATATATATATATATATATATATATATATATATATATATAATCTGCAATACGACTGGGAGATTGATTTTCTCTTGCATTTTTACATGCAGGAATGAACATCTCAAATTTACACAAATTATATAAATAATCTTCCATTTTGAACTACATTATGGAATTTATATAAAAAACAACAAGATGAAAAGAAAAATAAAATCTTAGAGAATGAAGCCAATATACCTTTTTATTTTACTGGGTGAATAAGTTATTCAGTATAATTCTCTGCAAATACAAAACATTAGTCACATAGAGTACAAGAAAGTGATATCCTGTGTGCTCTGAAGAGGCTTATTCTTTTAAATGTTATGAAATAATTGGTTTAGAAAACAAATAAGAAAAATAAAAGTGATAATTTGGTAGAACTACACTGAATTAATCCCTCTTTGTTTTTCATTTCACTGCAGTAGCCCTTTGACTTCAAAAGGGTTTGACTATATTTCCCCTTGCTTGCCAAAGGAAAGAATTTCTCCCAGAAACAAGCAATCCAGTTTTCACACAGCATGTATGTACTCTGAATTCCTGAGAGTACAGACGAAATACTTTTTTTGACAGAAGAAATCTGATCATCAGGAAATTAGTTTCGGAAACAGCTGTGGCTCTTAATATTTAAAGAACTTTCCCACTTAAAGCCAAACTGGAAACTCCCGAGTTTGCACTAATGTGGATTTCTTTTTCTTCCCTTTCCCAACCACAAAGATCTGAAGTATCTTCAGCATTACCTTACAGGAAATATTTTGATAAAGAGCCTATCTTATGTCATGTTTTGGGAAAGGAGTCCAGGGAACAGGTGAGAGACAAGGAGCATACTGCATCTCACTGATTCCCACCTGTTGTTCACTGTGCTGGGCAACATCGCCAATTAAAAAAAAAATTAAATAATGTGATAACTTTAATCATATCTGCAGACAAAGATTAAGGAATCTGGTTTTGTGTTCTCAATATTGTCTCAAAGATTTACTTGCTCTTGGTGCAGCAGTCATCCGACGCTGCACTATCCATGTACTCTCCCTGGAGACATCCACGTTGCCATTGATGGGATGAAGACATCTTTGGCTGCACCCTTGACCACATGACTTGAGTGCCAAACAGATGGCTTGCTTTTCACCTTTTTTCTATATAATACTCTGAAACCTTCATGCCAGTAGCTAACAGATAAAAACCCTATGTGATAAATACTAGTTTTGAATTCAGACATGCTTTTTATTTTAATCAGAAAATTTTTAAGCAGTGCTAAGCATTGGTGAAAACAAAATGTTCCAAGGAAATTCTATTTGAAAAGTATACTGAACAAGTTATTTGTCAAATAATATGCTTGTGATTATTTAACAGTCCTCTAAAGGCAGTGTTACAGAAGTGTTCCATAATATCTGACCTTTCTTTAGATAACTGTAAACTTTTCTAGGAAAATTTATTTTATTTCATTTTATTTTCTTTCATTTTATTTTCTTTAATTTTATTTTAAAATAAACAACTTTGTGTATGTCTGGTTTTGATAGCTGATAAACATTGCATCTGGTGGTGGGATCATCAATTTTGCACATTACTATCCATTAACTATAGGTAAGAACTGATTCGTAGTCTATTTCATTCATTTTGGTATTTTCCCAATTGATACCTTTTATCAAGATTTCTTTTGTCACAATTGCCAGTATGTGGTTATCAGGGATATAATATTAAGATTTACATTCCTTTCTTGTTCAAATAAGGAGTGAAATACTTATCTTTACTTCTAAAATTTAAATGCACATCAAGCACACAGCCAACACTATTGTATCAAGTAGAGGATGCAACTTCCATTTAAATAGAAGTTCTCTAAAAGGAATTGTAACTTGAAAAAGAAAGTAAAACAGCATATTTATTTAAAACATGCTGTTGCTCATATGATACCATATTTAAATATTGATTTGACATTTGACCAATGGTGTACATTGTATGAAATAAATAGGTAATTTCTCTCTACACAGTAAGGGGGGAACTAATTGTCCCAGAAGGCAGCACACTGAAAATTATGTGTTTAGAACCATCTGGCCAATATGGAAACTTATGATTCTGCACTGGAAATCATAGTTCTTTGTGATCACCCTTCTCAGAGTTGCTCCTCCATCCACAGACAGAATTGTTTCCTGAGGAAAATTACCCAGAAACATTTCTGGAAAATGGAGTAGAACTGGACTTTATTTTCCCATCAAAACTCTGATGTCTCAGAGAACTCCCTAGTCTCAGAACATGTTCTCTTTCTGGTATTTTAGAACACAGACTGCACTGAAAATTCAGAAGCCAGCATTAACCTCTCTCTCCTACTTTTGAAATCAAAGAAGCTGTGCCAATGTGCTCTCCTATTGGGAAAAGCATTTGTTGAACAAAGAGGTTGAGACCTGTTTGGATAATTTCAGTGTAGAGACAGCAAATGCACAGACAGCCATTGGATTTAGCTGTCCAACCACATCCACAACTTCCTGCTTTTCTCCCTCTTTCAAAAGCTGCCCTCAGCTTCACATTTCTTTTTGGAGTGTAGAAGTACAGAAGCACTAAGTACTAAATATTTGTATGTGAGGTGTAGGGACTGCTCACCATTTCTTTCATTCATGTATTGCTTCAATGACAAATGACCATGGATGGGAGAACTACCTGTCAGTCAAAGATTTAAAAAACATCAGAACCAACAGGTTTTGAAGATTAGAATTTACTGATTGTACTGCTGATTAAACAGAAACACAATAGCATCTAACTTACATCTACTTGGCCTTTGTAGCAATCAAAATATCCTGAGTTCGAAGAGATCCACAAGGATCATTGAATTCCCTGCACCAGACAACTCCATGAATTATGCAGGTGCTCGAGAGTAGTACAAAAGGAAAAAGAAAAAAAAATTATTATTATTATTATTATTATTATTATTATTATTATTATACATATCTGTATTTTACAGACTGACTTATGTAAGATGGCTTCCACAAAATGACATTATACCCAAGAAATAAGGAGGAAGAAATTGTTTTTTTCCTTTTTTATTCTGATACTTCTTAGAGTACAACTGACAGAAATTTTAAAACTTCTATGTCCCTGGGGGCACCACTGGCCCTCCAAGGTTCTCCCTGCCCTGCCCAGCCCCAGGACCCCCAGGCTGGCAGTACAGCAGCAGCCTTGCCCTGCCTGGACATGACCCTGCTGAGCCGGGCACACCCATGGGACACATACCATCCCTTTCCCCAGGGAGGTGTCCCATGGCTGGGGCTGGGGCTCCCCTGGTGCCCCTGGCTGCCCTGCTCCTGTCTGGGGAAGATGGGCCCTGGCTGTCAGGATATGCCCTCACCCACCATGGGCAGCCCCAAGGTGTCCCGACAAAAGCTTAAAGAGGTTTGGAAGCTAAATTTCTCATGACAAGTCTTCTATCATTTTTTCTGTGAAGACAGACCATGATCTTCAAAGACTCATTGCACAGGGAGAAGTCTAAGGACACTTTCAGGTTGCTTTTCATCATACCAGCATTTACAGAGAGGCAGCTATTGTCTAGATGTATACAGCATCTCAATGAGCATTTCCAGCCCTTTTGTAGAACTTCAAAAAGAATTAAGATGATTATTTTTTACTGAATTCTTCATACCTGTAGGTCACAGCAGTAAGGCCTCTGCCAGATGATTATTCATTCTTTATTCTGCTTTGGAGACTGTTTAGCACTGGATTATGATGTTCCAGGCAGAAAATACCATCATATAGTCTATTCTGTGTGGTTTATATATTAAATATATCGCAACGTTATATATATTATCGTTATATATAACAATATATATTAAATATGTCGTTACTTCTAATGTAATTTTTGGAAAATTATTTTCAACAAGTGGTGGTTAAAAATTATGCTGGAAGGGTGGCACGTAGGTCCTTGTGCACTGAAGGACATTGCCAGAACATTGTGTTGCTTTTCAATTTGTCCAGCTCTGCCAGGGATGGATTGACAAATATTTATGCTCAAGGCACAGAAGAAACACAGAGAGTGAAAAACAAAGAAGATGTTGAAGTATTGGCGGGGGAAACGAGGTTGGTTTTTGTTTTTCCACTGAATCTGTAGAGTGCAAAATGAGTAAATCAGAGGTAATGTGAGACAGAAATCTAATAAACTGGTGTAGTCTTTTTTTCAGCAGATCAGTCTCCTTCAATTTCACCTCCCTTTCTACCAGTGATATAAAAGCTAAAAAGCATTACTTTGAATCACAAATCCAAGATTAAAGAGAGTCAGTTAGGAAAGTGTTCTTCTTTTCCAGAGAGAGGGGAACAATGGGAGTGAACAGGCACTGGGATAGATATCTGCCTTTGGATGAGGAATTTGACTTTAAAAAAATAGTAGAAAAGCTCATTACATACCTCCTGTGAAAACAAGTGTGGAGATATTTCTTTTCAAGAAAAAGATGAATAGCATACTGATAATAATGAATATATAATTAGTTAATTAGTAGAAAACACCAAAGACAAGAACTTTATGGTTCATCTTATCTAGTAGTCCTGAGGCAATTTAGTTGTTAATACAGTGAGAGTTTTTGTTTCTATTGTGATCTTAATGAACCTGAATACTTGTGACAATACTGCAATTGTTTTCAAATTCAAGGTTTCATTATGTTCAGAAGAGAAAACACGCTCACAAAATTATGAGAAACATAAACATTAATAATAGTGCCAAAATATTATGTTAGAAATTCATCCAAGTTCTTGAAGCTGTGTTTAATAATTAACAACTATACACTCAGTTACTACTGAAAATTATTGAAAAATAACATTTAGTATTTCATAAAAATAAAATTTAAAAAAATTAAATGAATCCGGCTTTATACACTTCTTGCCAGAAGAAAGAAGTGAGGAAACGTGTTGTCATTCAGAAATGACCAGCGAGTCTTTGTCCTCTGCAGAGCAGAAAAGAGACAGTAAAAAGCCATTCGGGTGCAGAACCAGGAGAGTAAAATATATCTCATTAAAGTTTGTCTGCGTATTTCCATGGTTTTGCCCATCTTGGCTTCACCCACAGGTGCTAGATGACCTGGATTTGCTTGTTTACCTCGGATCTACTGAAAGATGTTATTTTTTTTTTACCACTAACAAATTTTTAGTTTCTAGTACATATATGCTTCAATAATTGCCAGTTCAACTCTTGTTTAAAATCATGCCCTTTTCCCCCCCTCAGACATTAAAAAATCTCCCAAACATAAAATAAGCCTCGTTAATTATAAGGTAGAAATTAGAATGAAAGTGGTATATGTAATAGTTTCCAGCTATTAGTCAGCTGCCATCAGACTACTCTGCTAGTCTGATATGCACAAATACTTACAGAATGTGTTCATACAGTCATCAGCATTGACACCGCCTACCTGCCAGAAAAAGAACTGAAAAATCACTCTGAAAAGTTAATGGCCATCCTCAGTTTTTGTCATTTTAGCACATACATTTACCATTTGCATTGTGTCTAACAATGACATCCATTTTGAATGGTACTCACCAAAAGTTTTCAAAAAATATTTTACTTTACTCTCTCCATTTTACCATTATCTTATAATTTCCTGCCAACAACCCATCAGTCCTTCCCTGTACCATATTTCTACAGAATCTATCATCATATCAAGATTTTTACACAAAAACATGTTCAACAGTCCTCTCATTTCCCATATACAGTTGCATGCAAAATTAGGGGTATCAATTTAGTAAAAAGAATACCGTTTCTGTGTGCAATTTGCAAATTACCATAATTCATAGTTTCTCACATTGTCATCTCTACAATATTCTTGTTTGCAGGGGCTTTTTTGTATTCACTCTTCCGCTTCTTGTCTGCATAAATTATGTTTGTGTTGGTAAATATATAGTCCTAAATCATTATGACTGCTTTGTGCTGGCCCATTGCAACGTAATTTAATCATGAGCATATGCCCAAACGTAGAATTCAATTCCATTTTATGCACACACAAAAAATATAGTGGTGATATATAATTAAAAACAACCTTTACTCTTTAATTATTTGGAGAAATATTTTATCAGAAAACCTAAGAAGTCTTGAGTATCCACTAGATTCCACTAGACCAGGTTACTCAGAACCCCACCCAGTCTTGCCTGGATATCTCCAGGGGTGGGGAGTCCACGCCCTCTGTGGGCAAGCTGTTCCAATACCTCAGCACCCTCACAGTAAAGAATTTATTTCTAATAGCTAATCTAAACCTGCCCTCCTTCACCTTAAGGCCATTCCCCCTTGTCTTTCTCATGTTTGGGGCCCCAGCCCATCCTGTTCATTCTGAGGTTTTTTGATTTTTAGCAGTGAAGAAGAAAATGCAGATAAAACAAAACTTAGTTTAATGAGCTTTGTGGTGCATGTATTCACTTTTGATGCCTATTTCAGTGTGGTCTTTTTGTTTTTCTTAAAATTACTGTCATAGAATTTCTAAATCTCTTACCACAAATACTACCTTTAAGACCAGCACTACAAAACTTGAGGATATCAAAATAGGTGCTCCAAAATCACAATGCAAGGAAGGTGTAAATACTGCTTTAAGGACTGCATCTATCTGACCATCAAACGTATCTTGAAAAAGCTCTGAACTGCATATTGCTGCCTAATGGGTATTGACTAAGGCCGATTGTGAATGAAATTAGCCACTTTGAGATGACCATGGTTTTGAGGTGAGACATTCCAAGCCTCTCTTTCTTAAACACTCTACAGAATTAAGATACATACCTTTGATTCCTGGAAGAATTGTATCAGTATAGCAGAGAGGATGTAAGAACAGATGGTGTGACAATGCAGGAAAGAAAAAGAGGATGAGCAGAGTTTTTGTGCACCTCAGCATAACCACAGCCACATGAATTCTCACGTAGAGACATAATATATTTTTATTGGTTTTCTTTTCCCCCCACCCCCACATTTGTCTCTGTTTCTGAACCAATTTGTCACATGTTGTTCTTGAGTTTTCATAATTTTAGCTGAGTATTAGTATATTTTTTGAAGGAGTGGTGGGAAATCCAGTATGGCCGCATGGTTTTTTTTTTATGTTTGGCTTGTCATAGCCATATTAGTTTATTTACAGTTATGCGGTTGATTTGTTCAATTTCTTTTTCCTGTGTATTATTTTGTGGTGTGTACCTCTTGCATCACTGTGCTCTGTTGGCTCTTATGGGGTCTTCTTCCTTGGTGTAAACAAAAGGGATTATTCAAAGTCTTATTCCCACACAAGCTATAATTGTGGGGGCAGATGGGCTGCCCCTTGGAAGAAAGGTGGCACAGAAAAATAAGAATGATCCATGCCACGGTGCAAAATGTGTCAAGAAGACCACTGGCCTATTCTTACAGAAGTTTGTCTGTTAGGTTTAATAGAGCCTTCTTTTGGCTTATGCCCACCCCTTGTTCTCTGCAGATAGTTTTCTGAGAGCAGCAGTAAACCTATTGAGTTAAAATGGAAGGGAACAGACGATGACAAAAGTGTGTGATAACCAATGTCCTTTTTCTTGAAAGTTTTGGGGTTTGGAGACAAGAAAAATATCTTCCCTCCCCCTCCCCCTGCCCCCACCTCAGTTCTTGGTTAAGAAAAGGATTGACCAAAATAATTGAAAACACAATTTTTACTTAGTTTCCAGCCTTCTCGCCTGTATACATTATAAGAAAATAACATTTCCAAGGGGAGTGACAGAGGACATTGCAATAAGTGGAAATAATGTCTTTTTGTGCTGTGTGAAGAGCAAGCCTATGTACTGCTGTCTGTGAAATCTGTCTTGGATAGCTAATGGCTAGAATAACCAATTTTCTAGCCATGGAGAAATAAACCTTGTTTATGAGGCAGAGTTGATACTGCAGCTGATTGAGTGGCTGTAAGCTGGAGCTCTGTGTGCATCTTGAACCAGGCTGTGCTGCTTTCATTGCCCAATGGATCAAAACAATACAGGAAGCCATGGTCCTAACTCCAAACGAGGTGAAATGGATCATTATCATTTGTACACAGATTATACAAAATGCCAATGTTAGGCCACCCCTTGGAGTCTCCAAGTACTCAGCCAACTGGATGAGCAGTTTATGTTGATGTTGTGAGAGCTCAGGGCTCAGCCAAAGGTGTTTGTGACTTCTGGTTCTGCAGAAACTGTGGCATTTATGACAGCTGTGATGGTTACATTGTGCTAGCCACACTAAAGATTTCATACACAATTCACAGATGATGTCTCTTGGGGTAAGGAGGTCCCAGCCTACCCATGTTTGAAGACCTTTGAACTGTGGAAAACATAGTCATTGTGGATTTATCTGCAGTGAGGGTTTATAGCATCTATAAATCCGCAAAATAAGGCACCCCTAAGAGAGTATTAGCTTTTATTACCACTTGATACATTTTTCACCTTACTTGGCAACACTGGTTTTATGAGGAGCAGATGAATTTTAAGCATGATGTGTGCTAGAAACAGCTTTAGGCTCAGAGGGTTATCAGAAGACTTGCTAAGAGTCCTTGACATGTATTGGTCCCAGAACTGGCAATTAACATACTGTAAACATCCTCATTAATTGGTTGTTCTCTCCCTTGTATCATCAAGTTTCTTACTACAGGCAGAACTTCCCCTCTTTGTTCCAATATTTTGCAATTAGTCCATTTTTATGTGGGATGTGCTTAGTGCTTTGTTCATGTTCTTCTCGTAGACATAGACATATTCTTCATATTCTTCAGAGATTTCTCTGTCAAATCTGCTGCTTACCATGTTTGTTTAATTAAATGAAACATGCTGATTTGCAATGTGGGACAGTTGATGCAATTGAAAAAAAAAAGACAAAACCAAAATTGTAAACCTGACTGTTTATGTCCATATTGTTCAAGGCTGCAATACTCTTGCTGTTGCCATTCTTACTTTTAAACGCATTCAGAAGTCTAATGCTGAAAATTGTGAGCTGACCCTTGCTGACAAACTGTCATGGTTTAAGGGCACAAATATTCACAGCCTGACCAACATAATGAAACAATCTCTCTGATGCCTCTCTTGCAGCAGTCATCACTCTGTTGGACTTGGATATTGCTGAACTTCCACAATTACTTTGTCTATTTTCATTACCAGCAACTCAAGTGCCAAAGTCAATGCAACAGGCAACGTTTTTTAATCACTCAGTCAAAACTGTCCACATTGTTGTGACTGTGCTCAGAGGTGGAGTTACTCGAAGTAAACTGCCATGTAAGGAGAGCACTATAACAGGTTACAAGGTCAGCTGCAGGGTGCTAAAAATGTTTTATCTGCTTGCAAGCCGCTTTTCATATACACATGCCTCATTTTCCATAGTAATAGAAAAACCTGATGTGGATCTTTTCATACAGGCTCTTTAAATAGGAAAAGTGAATTTCAGATCAAATCCCCTAAGCAGAGTGAACAAAAAGAGCACCAGAACTGTGAGCAATCCCAGAAGAACAGCCCAGAGACTGAGACTGCCAAGACTGAATTGCCTGAAAAACGCTGACTGATGTATGGCAATCTCAGCTGAGCTCACCTGATTGCTCTTTTCTTCCTCATTGCCACTAATGTGCACTTTCAATCCTAAACTGACTAAGCACAGAGGAGCATTAGGCAGAATATAATCTAAAATGTATTGCAATCCAATGTATCAAGTACAGATAGGTTGATTGGTAACACATTTTTTAAATGAATAATTTGCTAAAAAGTTGTATCAAAAGGAAAGCTTATGCTGCACTGGTTGTAGAGGGTGAGTTTTCAGTTCATAAAGAATCTAATTTACTCATAAAAATGATCCTTTATTTTTTCAACAAATCTCATACGCATGCATTTTAGTATTGTTCCTCTTAAAATTTGTTTCAGAATACACTGATAAATCTACATACATGAATGTAAAGTAAGAAAATGTACCAGGCCAAGGCTTTTTCATAGCATAGAATATCTATAAATACCTTTTATTTTAATTAAACAGTCATCTTTCCTGTCTTTTTTGTAAGTACATAAAAAGGTTTGTGGTAATGAAGAGACAGCAATATTTGATTTCCCACAAACTCCTTTTAAATTGTAGTGCATTGGCTTTCTGTGTTCTGCTTTTATTGCCTGGTATTGCTACTATCACATTACCTTAAATTTTAGCCTATTTTCTGTCAGATAGAAATGAGCATATGTTTCTGTTTCATTGTGTATGTTGTCAGTCGTCTCATATGGTTTTATCTGTAACAGATATGTCAGTTTTAATCACATAGTAAGTTTTCTTACACGCAATTTGCACTGCAACAATAACAAATGCAAAAATTGAAAAAAAACCCCAGTATTTAATGCAAAATCATGCAAAACAACCCTTCCTGAATCAGTTTTCATCTATGAACACTTTGCAGTACTTTCAGTATTTACACTTATGCACAATGGTTGTTTTTATCATAAGATCATAAAAACTTCCCTAGGAGTGATGACAGAATTTTTGCCTTGGTAAGAAATAAAGATAAGCAGAAGTTTCAGGGTCAGGGAGGGCTGCTGGAACCCAAAATAAATATATATAAAAAATCCAGTAATTATTTTTCTGTTTCATACTAGTTGACAATCCAATGCTTCTTGAAAGGGAAGTGTATGCAATTGTATAAAAGGGAGACTCTCCGGAAAAATGAATTGGCACCAGTTATCTGTGCTCAGGGACCTGAACCCTGGGCTCTGTCTCCTATTTACCAGTCAGTTGTATCTTTCCCTTACTCCCTTTCACAGTAGGAATTATCATGCCATTCTTGTTTCTCCAGAACCTCTACTACTAACACTCATCTATTCATAAATATGCTGGCAGGTGATTCAAACCACATCAACCTATCTGCACAATCCTTTCCAGCTTCCTCCCTCCACCTCAAGTTTGGTTTTTTTTTTTCCCAGTGCATTGATTTTGAGTACTAGGAGCAGCAAGTAGATTTTTTTCACAGCTCTGTGGTTAAAGACCCCAAACCCTTTCAGTGCATTCTTTCATGCGATCTGCAGCCTCCTCAAAACTGGTTTTCCTAATTAACAGTTATCAATGCTTATAAACTAAACCAGCCTTGAGGTAGCTTCCAACCCATGGAAGTGGAAAGAGAGGAAAATCTTCACATTTCACACACTTCGGCTTTGTAGAGCATTGCCTTCACTGCAACTATAGATTCAGGTTATTCAGATGCACCAAAGAACAAAGAAAATCTGGTAAATTTACCCCTTCTCTTTTCTTTAGGAAAAAATTCATGCTTTCTTGATATGCAAAAATTCTTTGGGTTTGAAATCCAATGAAATACATATTTACATAATGTCATTGCAAAATGCACACATTGCTAGTGATGTTTAAGGATGCTATGTCAACATAAGATGATAATCTAATTACCTCTTTAAAATAGAGCATCTGAAGTGTTAGATTAGAATATTTTCTCTTTTTAAACTCTATGTTACACAGCTTATAGTTAAATATGCTGCTAAGAAGAGAAGACAAGCTAATGTAGACAGAAAATAATAGTTTGTCTTGGGTTTATAGTTGTTGAATTGGAAAGCATTTTCTCTCACAGAACCTGGGGAATAACGTGACTCCCTGAAACACTGGGCACAAATGAGTGCGCTTGTAAAATAACTGTGTTTCCAAGCAATACAGTATATATCAGAATATATGCATTCAAATGGAGAGGAAATTGACCTCTTACAGTGAAAAGGGGATAATTTAATTTCCATGTCTACAAATGTATTCTTTTATCTGTGCATTAGAAGGTAAGTTCTGTCTTGGTGAAGGATTTGTACTTCTGTATGTCTACATAATAAAAACTGGAAAGATAAATAAACTCTGTTGTATAAATATTAATATTTTTGTAAAGGCCAGCAATACCTGATCTCTTACAGTGTGCCAGGAAAATTACATTTTTTACAGTATACTATGCTTAAACCCACCTGGGCTGCTTTCCAGAAGTGACAGCAGTATTGGAATTGCACTAGAATGAACAGCTTGAAACTGAACTTAGGTTTGAACTCCAGCATATAGAAATTGCTTTGGAAAAAAAGATAACTATAGGTTACTACAGGGAAGAGCAAAACAAAACTTTGTATTAGTTTCTTTTCCTTGTGTTACTGCTTTTCAGCTTCAACAAAGGTCAAGTTTAATTTTCTTTCCTTTGTGAAGTGTGACTTTGGACTTTACCAAAGTTATAACTTCTTCACAGCAATACAACTAGGAGAACAAACCTTAGACTTGAGTTTTAGTCAGTGGAAGAAAATTGAATGCAAAATGGCATGTGTTGCATATAACCCATCTGTAGTGCTTGTGTTGAAACCAACTCACTGCAGCTAATAAAATGTCAGCATTCAAATGCAATATCATGAACGCAGTATCTGACTCTCTACATCTTCAGATTACCTTGGAGTTTGCTTTGGAGATTAGCTACTTCAAGAACAATTAAACTCCAAGATCATAAGTTATTCTTCTGATATTATTAATGGCTAGTCTTTAATATATGGACTTTTTCTTCTAAGTCCTTGGTCAAGATTTAAGATTTATTACAATGATAAAATTTTCAGATCCCAGAACATTTTTAGCTGAATGTGTTCAGAATGAGGATAACCACATATAATCTTGAGTGATACATATATTAATTGTAGAAAGGATACTATGTAAGATAATTTTATTTGAAATTCACTTTCACTTATTTTCTTCGATTTATACAAGTATAAATGACAACAAAATTTAACTCTGAAAATGACCATGTCCTCTGCTTCAGTGAAACCAGGTCTGGAATCACGTCAATCCTTTCAAAATTACATTCCTTTATGTGTGGCATAATCCCACTTCCTCAGCATTTCTGTGCCCCAAAACAATTCCTGCAGACCTCCCTTTCATGGGGCAGGTATCTCATGGGGTTTGTGGAAGAAAAAGATGAAATGAAAAATTTGATTTTTCTAGCCAGCATAGGTGATATCACAAATCTGGTCCCTCCGTATACATGAAAAATGAATTAAAAAAAAAAAAAAACCACTTCAGAAGTAGATTCGTCTTCATATGCAAACTAATTCAGTATCTCTGAAAGCAGACGCATACAAAATGCCACAAAAACTTGTCTAAGTATCGTAGGTTGCACAGAGAAATGATCAGGACAATATTTTACGCTCATTTTTCTCTAGCAGAGGCAAAGTGAAACTGTTGCCATCCCAGAGTATTTCTTACAAAATAGCAAATGAAAAATTATAATAAAAACATTTGTGTGTTCTAACATTCAGATTTCTTCCTTTTGCTTTATGTAAAACCTTCACTGTAAGTTTCTGCCAAAGGCTGGCTGGAAGGCACAAGCATTTAAGCTCAAGCACACTTGTTTCAAAATTACTGCAGGGAGAGGAGATCACTTCTGAGCTCTGAATGATACAAGGTTCTTGCACACAGGCTTGTATCTCAGGGTCATTGGTCTCCATTTAAACACTCAAACTGAGTGATCTTGAACAAAAGATTTGTTTTTCTGTTCTCTGCATTGTGAATGCCAGTGCCATTGTGGCTGAGGGAAAAAAATCAGAGTGATATTACAACTGGAGGAGTATTCGAGTCAAAACTGAGACTTTGGCATGTCATTTCAAAACAAAGGAGAGTTTTTAACAACACAGTCGTTAAATAGCTTTTTAAAGTTTCTAGCTGTTAATGTTGTCTGTCAAAAGCGATGGACAAATAACCTTGATTTCAATTTGATTCTCTTTAGTTCTTGCATCACTTGTGTTGATTAAATTGTTGTTTTGTCTATGTTTCATTTAAATGAAATTGCCCATTTTATTGAGAGGAGTAGAATTTGACAGGAAACTGGAGCCTAGTCTCCATTTTTTGTAGTATAAATAGTTTGATTAATGATCAGGGCTGTATTTTTTCTCTAGTCCTTGTTTGTCTTACATTCATGGTTTTTTGTTCCTTCTCTCAGTATACCACAGCTGCAAAGATATTGTACCTTTTTAAGCTGTGTTTAGCTTCCCAGACAGACACATGCAGATGCCAAGAACACTAGACATAATGACTGCATCTGTTAATGTTTTTGTGTACAGAAAAAAAGTACATATCTATCAATTACCGTATTTTTCTTGGTAATACTTAATTGTAATGTGTTCAATGCTTCATTTGGCTTGCTACTATGTAGTGAGTATTTGATTTATAAGCAAATAAAGACACTTCTAAAGTAAAAAAAAAAAAGAAAACGGAATAGACAGCCACCAGAAGTGAAGTTTCTCAACAATTACTGTCCCATATAAATTTAAAAAAAGATAATAGAATTGGGCTGCTTCGTTTTCGAAGTTAAGGATGATTACTTTTTGTCATTGACAACAATGGAATAAAGATGTTACTTGAACTGGAAAAATTACTTTTGGCTAAAGGTAAATTTTAGATTTACATGCTCACTCTTAAATAAACTTTTTCCACTTGAAAAGCAAATAATTTACTGTCATTAAGATTAAAATTTAGCTAAGTGTTAACTTATGTACTTATTTAATTTGCCATTCTGACTGTATGAAAAACTTTGGATAGTGAATTATCTACATTTTTGTAAATTTTATGTAAGAGGAAGGTCATAGAACCATAGAATAATTACGATACTATAGAACTATAGAACTTGGGTTGGAAGGGACCTTAAGGATCATCTAGTTCTGGCCTGCCTGCCATGGGCAGGGACACCTTCCACTAAACCAGGTTGCTCAAAGCCCCATCCAACCCGGCCTTGGATATTTTGTATATGAATATCCAAGTTTAGGAATGCACAAGTAACAAATTTGAGATATTACTTTTCTTGTAAAAAAAATATTTAAGGGGAAATATTTCACACCCAAGGGACAGCAGGGCTTTTTATTGGTGAAATATTCTCATTATCACCAGAATCTGTGTACTAAACTCCTTTTCTTGGAACTTCCCCAGAAACATAATGCCATTAAATATAAGTTCACTTTGACTGTACAACCTGTATCTTCACATAAAGCCTTCATATAATTAGCGATTATTCTGCTGGCATAGTCTCGTATTAGTTATGTTCAATGTCTGAGACTGACAAATGATTTCTAATATCTTATTGTACTTAAAGTGAATATACAATTTAATGCTCATGATAATTTTTAGGATAAAGTATGGGTAAAGTTATCTGTCTTTATCTGAACAACTCTTTTTATTCTGCATTCCTGGTAAAAAATTATGTATCTCTGTAAGTATTACAATACTCTACTACTTTTGATGATCATTAACACAATCATTAACATAATTTTTTCCCAGATAATTTTTTGACTGTGTTGCTTTGGACATTTGTTATACTTGTGCATTTTTCTTTTTCCAGCATGAGACATGTTTCCTTCCATGGCTATGAAGCTTTGATGGAGTGAGGGATGAAGGGCATGCTGAGATGAATCCCTAACTCCCAGATGAGAAGGAGCCTTGTCAGGCAGAGAGTGCTTCAAAATATTCCATTGCTAGGCAAACAGCTTAGAAAAGCAGGAAACTTAAGTGGTCTTACAATAGTCTGTAATAATACCAACATATTTTGTAATGAATTAATCATTACAATAGATATAATTTTTGTGGTAGATGAATGTTTAAATGACAGAGAAGTAGTTGTTTACTGAATCATACTGAAGATGTAGTAATTGTTTTGGAAATTTTTATTTACCTAAGTATTAAATAGAATCATTGCTCAATTTCAAAGAACACATATTTATTAACACAAAACTGAAAAAAAGGAAATAACCTTCTTCAGGGTGTTAAGTTACAGCATCAGCTTTTCTTGCAGATACAGCACATAACCACAAAAGAAATTAAATGGCTGCAATGTTTGTGAAATTGTTAC
The DNA here is from genome assembly GCA_013397955.1 of Grantiella picta. Lineage (NCBI taxonomy): Eukaryota > Metazoa > Chordata > Aves > Passeriformes > Meliphagidae > Grantiella > Grantiella picta. The sequence goes on along the minus strand of VZRM01006765.1, from coordinate 355,468 downwards.
AAATATATCTGAAATATTTTTCCAGATCAGTGAATATAAAATAAGAAAAAATTTTAGTCCCAAATACTAGATGCTGCAAGTGTGCTGAATACCATGATCCAAATCTAGTTAGAAAGATGAAGTTTTCATCTTCTCTTCTTAGAGAAGATGAAAAATATACTCAGTGGTGTGTATATAAGAACAATTATTGTATACTGCTAGAAAAAGAAGAAATTGCTTGTTTTTCCAAAATACGGGATTATAGGGTAGCTGGATGGACATGAAATCAAATAATAATGACCTAATATAAACTAGTTCTAATATTCTATTTGCTGATACTGCAGTTAATGTTGTGGACCCCTCTGGCAGTAAAAACTAAAATTTTTCAGTTGACTTCCGGTGGAGCTGTTCGCTGAATGATATTCATCTGCTTGTTTTATGCCCTTGAAATCTGAATCTCTACTGGGTAATCATGATTTAGGATTGATTTTCATACTACTAAGAAAGCCAGGGAGGTAGATGAGGCCAAGCTGGAATGCAGCTAAGAGACCCATCCAATTTGTGAAGCACTTTCTTAAACACTGAAGTCCTTTTTCCAGAAAAAGATTCCTGTTTGCCTTGGATTTTTTCGTTTCTGTAAACTGATTTCTTCTAACTTTCCAAAAAAAAAAAAAATAGATATAATATTTTTCAGGTGAAAATGCCATTTAAATGAAGAAATACTGTGAAGCAAAAATGCAATCATCTGGAAGGTAGTTCTTTATCAGAAACTGAAGCTGGATCAAAGTAATGTGACTTCCTTGAGGTCTGAATATTTTCTGAACTGAAAAATTACAGCAGGAAGGATTTATTTCACAGTTTTGTGACTATACATCATTAATTTTAAAAAATGCTGGTTTTAGAAGAAATACTTGGGAATTTCCTGAGTCGTGGATGTTGCGTTTTAAAAGAAAGCATGTGCAGGTACCTGATTTTTGAATTCTAACAGTCTCAAGATTAGAAGAGTCACTCCTTACCAGATACAGGCCTTGCTTTTTTCTGGCTCAATTTTTCAGTAGCATCTTGTCAGCGCTTAAGTGGACTCTGTGCAAGAGGCAATCTCATTAATTTCTAATGAAGCAAAAATAGAGTGGAAAGAAATGTATTCACAAGCCTCTGCTATGTACGAGGTTATCATTAATCTTTGTACAGCAACTTTAGGCAAAAATAATGGCTTCACTTTGTGAATCACTCCAGTTTGAGCTGAAAACCATTCCAAGGTGAAAAAAAGTGTAAATTCCAAAAAATTTGTAGCAATATATATGTGATTTTTATAAACAAGTATCTGAGATATAAGTTTCCTTTGTGTTTTGCTCAGCATCATGTGATCCTGCAATTTAAGTTTTCTTATTATCATTCATTTTTTACAGCCAAAATATTCCTAAGTATTACTAACTGTTAAATATTAAATATTACAAAAGTGCACAAGAAGAAAAAATGAAATCACAATTTAAGCAAAAACCTTTAAGTTTAAAAGTATATAAATATTTCATTATAATTTTAAGGAGTTTTCAATTAGAACGTTCTAGAATACTCTGTGAAACAAGATTAGAAATGCAGGAACATAAATATCTTGCATGCAGATAACAGAAAGCAACAGTCGAGTAGAAATGTAATTTAAGTAATTGATTTTGGTTTATTTTTATGGTGTTTGGTACTATTCTTCACTCTACTTTTATGAGTATTTGATAGTTAGAGGCTTCATTATAAGAACATCTGAAAATGTTTTTATCTTCATAAGAATGTGAAATATTAGTCTATTTTAATATATGGTAAGAAGAGGAACTAATGGATTCACTCAATAGTAATCCCACAATTGAAGCCTTCAACTGGTAAAAATTACCTTGGATGCAGCGAAGTCAGTGTAAAGTTTTCTCAGAAATGCAAGTTATTGCAAGTGTTTAAGTTATGCTGTTGTTTAGCTAGTGCTTTTAATATTCCTGTTTAGATTCCCTGTGTGAAAAGGATGTAACAACAAGTCTTGGAAACCATTTCCAAGCAAATGAAAGGCATGAAGGCAGTAAGGAATATTTAGCATGGGTCACAAAGGGGAAGCCATGCTTGAGCAGTCAGGTCATCTATAAAGAAATGTCTGTCTTGATAGATGAGGGGGAAGCAGAAGATATTGTCCACCTAGACTTCAGTAAGGCTTTCAGAGCTGTCTTCCATAAGTTCTTTATGAAGAATATGATGACATATGGGCTGAATGAGCAGACAGTGTGGTGGACTGAAACCTGACTGATGATGGGCACAGAGCAGGACGATTGGCAGTGAAAAGTGTTGTTGGTACATGAACTGGCATTAAACACCAGGGGTCAATACTGGCTCCGGGGATCTAAATGATGGGGCAGAGTTGTGCCCTCAGCAATTCAGCAGATGACACTAAGCTGAGAGGAGTGGCTGATATGCCGTATTGCTGTACAGCTGTCCAGGAGAACCTCAACAAGCTGGGGAAAGGGGCTGACAGGAACTTCACGGTGCTCAACAAGGAGTGCAGTGTCCTCACTTGGAAAGGAAGAACTCCAGGCACAAAAACAGAGAAGGCAACCAGCTTTGCAGAAAAGGATCTGAGGGTCCTTGTGGACACCAAGTTAAGTGTGAGGCAATAGCAAAGGCCAGTGGTAGCCTGGGCTGCATTAGGAGATGTTAGCAGCAGAACAAGGGAGGTAGTTCTTCCCTTCTACTCAGCAGTGGTGAGGCTAGTATGAAGTACGTGCGTCGAATTATGGACTCCACAGCACCAGAGGCATATGGAGCTGCTGGAGAAACTCCAGCAAAGTGTCCATGAAGGAATGAAGAGACTGGAGCATCTATCCTATGAGAAAAGAGCCGTGAGGGCTGCAGAAAAGAAGGCTCACAGGGATCTGTGTGCAAGTACCTGAAGGGAGGATGCAAAGAGCACAGAGCTAGGCTCTTCTCGGCAGTGCCCTGAGACAGGCAGTAGGCTCCAGGTGGCCTTGCAGGCTGTTTAGATCAAATGAGCTATGGAAGGCCTTTCCAACCTCAACCATTCTGTGGTTCTGTGAAGGGATCTGAGCTATTGTAGGAGGCTGACAGATGATGTGAAACTTACTGGGGATATGTGCTCTTCTGGAATAGAAAACTGGATACCAAAAGACACTGAAAGTTTTTCTCCAGTTTATTTCACTGAAAATATTACAAAATATGTCACAGAAAAGTCATCAAAATATTTAATTCACCAGTGAAATAACAATAAAATCAGCCAAAACAGTATTATTTTTTCTCTGTATTACTTATTATTTATTCATTTTATAAGTAATTAATAAATATTTATTAAATATTGAAAAAATATTTGTACTGTTATTACTGATCCATAAGTTTCAATAGTCATGAAAGAATATATTGACAGGTCAAATCAAAATTATAACAGGCGATATTTATTTCCATATGCTGTACTGCATTACAGTCTGTGAAACAAGAAAAAAATCAACTACAATATATTTAGCAAAGTATAGTTTAGTGTTAAGTACTAATTTCCTTAATAGAACTACATGCCATATTATGTGTAGGTGGACTGGGTATAACACTGAAATATAACTAAATGTGTGGTAGCTGGAAACATCAAGCTGTTTTAAACCCATATATATTTTAAAGTTATTTACAAAGTTTTTAATATAGACTGGGATAAAGAATATGTTATCCAACATTTGAACCAAGCAACATAATTTGGATATTCAATCTCCTTGTAATATAGATTAAAAAATGACAAAAAGATTCCTAACTCATCTGAACAACTGAGAGTAAAGGGGTTAAAAAACTGCTTAGCTTTAATGAAAAATAATTATCATGTCAACTGATTGCTGTCCTTGTTAAAGAAAATGAAGATAGAATCTGATGAAGAGGAGAAACCAAGTGTGACTGTGTGCATCACAGTGTAACTATATATGGAGATCACAAAATATGAAAATAATTATAGCTTTGAAATTTCTCTTTACATGCAAGTGTTTTGGATACCATCACTGAGATTCTGTCTTTTTTTGGAAGTGATTTATGTCTCAGTAGGCATAAAGCTAGTATTCTTTGCAAAACAAAGGTTAAAATGATTAATTAAAAATCTTGGTACAATCATTCCACAGTGTAGAGGCTGATCCATCGCATATATCATATAGCAGATTTCATGGAATCATGGAATATTTTGGGTTGAAAGGGATCTTTAAAGGCCATCTAGTCTGACCCATAATTTGTGTCACTTTAATTATTATCTATGCAAAGGAAAATCATCATCCTAAAAATAATGTATACAGGAAGTTATAATTGTTACATTCAACTACTTCCAATAAATAATGTCTTCCAATAACTTTAATAATTTACTAATCCTTTTTTTTTTTTCCAAAAATTTTGGTCTAAACTTTTGCCCGGTAATCTGGAAGCTGTGTATCTTTATTAGTAATTGATTGAGAAGTAAGTGATACTTGGTGAAATAAGAAGTCAATAGGGATTTTCATGTGAAGTGCAAGGCTTTTTATGTAAACTTAGAAGGGTGTGATGGTGTGTTCTTCCCCTGCTTCCTTGGGGCCTTCCATGATCTCAGGAATTCCCATCAGGCCTTGGCCTTTGTATAATGCTTTGGGCAGTAAAAGGTCCCTTGACCATACCAGGAACTCTTTCATGACTCTGGTGGGGGCAGTACTGCCTACATCAGAGGCTTCTGTTGCCTGACCAAGGTGGGGACAAATTATAATCTGTCATCCCCATCCACCTTGGAATTACTTACCTGAATTGTCTCCCAAGTGAAATGGTGCCATTGTTACCAGATTTCTTATAACCTCTACAAATTACCAACCTGGGTTGCAGTCAGGATGGAAACTGACTGATGGATGGTGCTGTGCAGGGCTAGAGTTGGACTCAATTATCCTAATGAATCCCTTCCCAGTCAGCTTGTTCTGTGACTAAAGTCAATCATCTTGCAACCCCATCAACAGTGGCCTCAGGTGAGGCCCTTTGAGTTCTCCTGGATCACAGCAGGCTGTGCCAGCATCTCCCTCAGAGTGGGACAACCCTCAGAGCTCAGGAATTGCCAGGTTCACAATACTCAGAGGAGCACCACCAAAAACCAGCATGGGCTGGGCTGATACCCCCACTCCTTAATGGTCAACACTCACTCATTGAGAAATGCCAAGAAATTTGAAATGAGTATTTCACAGAACTCAAGGGGAATTTTTTAACAGGTACATTTGTATTATCCATATATATAGATATATAGCTCTTTGTATTTACATGTGTGTATGTGTGAATTGATTGAAATACCCTATATCAAGTAAAGTATAAATATTGCCATCTTGGGTCTATAATTAAGTTATTGTAATGAAACCTGTTGACTCACTCTGTAAATGTTAAATTAGTCAATGATTAAGTGCTGCTAAATCTTTAGACATAAACTATTGAAAAAGTCTGTGACTAAGATTGGATTTGGCTGGACCTAAGCTCCATCAGGAGTTTAAAAAACAAGGGTTTCTGCTCTGAAACTTGTGACTCCATTGGGAGGCTCTCCCTCACACTTTTGCATCTCTGTTCTCTCTGTAAATCATTCTAACTTGATTCCAACTCAATTTTACTTTGTATGTTTCTTCTATGTAGTAAGTAAAGAAGAAGAGTGAACTTTGACATTGAACTTTATTATGTCACACCTTCAAAAATTTATATTAAAACTGGTTTTGTTAATACATTTGACAGTGAATCTTTAAGTTCCCTGAATCACTCATTTCTGACAAAAGGTTAGAAGCTTGAGATTCAAGAAATGCTTGATTTATGTTCTGGTTTATGTCTATCAGAATGGTAGACAAAAAGAACAATAACTTAAAAATGGAAAAGCTAATGGTTCTTGTAAAGTTTCTTTATGTCTATTGTGATTAGATGATATAACTATACTCTCAAAGGAAACAAAATGAATCAAAATTGCTGTAAACTCAGCTATGTGACATAGCTATGGATATTTTATTTAAATAGAAATTAATCTTTACAGATATTAAAACACCTACACCAAACAATCAAGTATTATCTTTGCCTATATAAAATATCTTCCTGCTATGAATGATGAGGAGTAGAGTACAGGGAAAAATACCTGTAATGCGACATATTTTTTTTATCTTCTTCTTCTTTACTTGTCTGTGGCTTAAAAATTAAAACTGCCAGAAGCATATAGCCCAGGTTTGTTTCTTTGTTTGTTTATAATAATTCAAGCAAGAAGGGTGTATACTCTCTCATTATGCCATTCTGAAACAACCTTAAGTTGAATAATACACCTCTTCTTGAAAGAAATTAGACATAAATATGTCAGAAAGGGAGAAAGAGAGGAACATGTGGAAGATATGTACAATGTTTACCATAGAAATTACCCATGTCTTCTCTTCACAGCAGACAAGGTGTAGATGCACAAATGAAAGAGACAGAAAAAGGTAATAAAAGCAATTTGGACTAAACAATGCACAAATGCTTATGCACTGAGATTATATTGCCCTGTGACTGACCAATATGCTCTTTGCAATTACTCTTTAGAAAATGGATAACACAGATTTTGAAGACTTCCATTTGCACACAGAGAAGCTCTACAAAGATCTTTTGCATTAAGAATATTGGGGAAGTTATATTTTTTGCAACATTCTTCTGTCCTTATCACAGCTCAGACAATAAAGCACAGAATATTTTATTTCCCTAATTACCCCAGTGCTGGACAACTTTCCAATGTATGTATATATTGCAATTAGAAAATATGGAATAAAGACTATTTTTCTGAGTAGTGGACTGTAAGTTGGTTTTAATGTAGAACAGGTGCTCTTTTTGATGAGTATATGCCTGGCAGGTAGCCTTAAGATGAATATCAGGGCATCACCTGGCAGTGATGATGAGAGGTCTCTCAGCTTTTAGACATCTCTGAATCAGTGATGGGCACCCAACAACCAATGTCAGTTTCATTGCTGGTAAACACACAGTGCGGATATGCAGACCTAGAATCCTAAGGTACTGCAGCAAATATGACTTTTTCTTTTTTTTTTTTCTGATACAGCAGCTGAACTTTATGAGAAAGTGCTTGTACAGCAAATTTCACAACACATGAGGAATAAACAGAGGAAATAGAATTAAACAGCTAGATTTAAACTTATCTGATTCTTGAAGGCTCCAGACAACATAAAAAAGAAATCTCTGTGCTAATCTTTGATTGTGGGAAAATAATTTTTCTTGTTCATATCAGTTCAGTTTAAAGTAGCATAAATAAATAAATATTTAAAAGAATTACTATAATTTGGAGCTATGTTTTTTCCTTTTTCTAAGACAATGTTTACCATGATTGCTTTGGCTCCTGAGATTTCTGAACATAAATGATTTCCATGAAGTTCCCTGAAAAATTGTTAGGGATTAGAATAGAAACAGATTTCACACCTCAGGCTCCTTCCTCCCGATCCCCTGTGTAATTCCTCAGCTGTATGTAGATGCCAGGTGTGCGTGGTCAGCTCTTAAGTGCCTGAAAATCATGTGAGCACAAGCCCAGAAGTACCTGTGGCTGGAAGGACTGTGGCAGCCTTCGTTTTCTCCTCTCCTCTTTATAAGAATACTTAACACTGACTTTTAGAAGAGAGTTTAGCAGAGCATAGTGCCTGCAATCCTCTTTGTCTGGACTCCCAGCTGGATCATAGAAGAGGTTAGAACTTTTGCTCTCAGAAGTAGCCAGTCTTAGAAGCTGAGTCGAGCTTGCACAGTCATCATACCTGACATGTTCTCTGTAGATTTTTTTTTTTATTAACTCTTTTTAAGATTCTTTCTCTTGTATGCTACTTGAAATCACCTTAATAAAATGCACAGAGGGTATTGGGAGCAGAATGTAGGATTCGCTGTAAGAATTGACCTTAAACTAACACTTCCTCTCTTCACTTGCAGAACAAGAGGGTCATATGGACCCACAGCTTGTTGGATAAGATCTCTTCTGGGAGTTGGAAGAAGTCAGTTCAAAACCCACAAATTTGAGGAGTGAACAGATTCCAAATGTCAATCTTTTAAAGTAATTTCTCTCAGTTTTTATGCATTAACACACAGCAAACCACCAGTATAATACTAAAAGGAAAGGAAAAAGTGACCTGTTTTTCTTTTCTAAAAGGACTAATTCAAGTCCCGTAGATGGGATTCTGAGCTGAGGATCAATCACATCAACTTCTAGTTTTGCACTCTCTGCTTCTTACTGCATTTTTTAATTTTTAAAACTCTTATTAACCCTCCATTTATTTTCAGCACTGTAAGATTTCAATGACACTGTTAATACACTACATTTATTATCTCACTTTGAAAATTAACTGAGGTTTTCAGTAAGACTAAAATTAGATGAAGAATATCACAAAAATGCTTAAAAATTATTCAGGTTGGAGGCAATATAAAGAAGTGGGATCAGATTTCAGTACAATTTTCTCTTTCATTCTGGACACATAAATGCAACCAAACATATACTTTAATATAATAACTGTTACTAATCTGAAATAAATAGTGATTGAACATTGCAGTTATATAAAGTTTATTAGGAAGAAAAAACCCAAAAACCTACAGAGCATAATGCTGCTGTATACTTTGAAAAAAACACATACATGCCATTCTGCTGTTCTAATGCACAGGATTATTTATAAGAACCCCAACCCTACATCCCAGGGAAAAAAAAATCAAAAACAAAAAAACCAACAACAAAGCAAAATAAGCAACAACCACCCCCCAACAAACAAACAAACAAAAAACACGAAAAGAAAAACACACAAAAAACCATAACCCCAAAAGCCAAAACACCCCAAAAAACTACTAGAGAAAACTGAAAGCGTATTGTCCATGAAAAAGCAAATTACATAGCTGAAATAAATACTTGAACTAATGCAAGAAAAATGTAGACGCCAGGAGAGACATGTAGGTAGTGAAATCAATTGGAAAGGTTTGCTTTTTCTATATGTGTGATTTGTGAAAGAATAGCCCTAATGATTTTGATCACTCAAGGCTGAAGTTTCTGTCAGAGACATCACAAGATTTCGGTAACCCAAACTTCCTATTTCTTCACTGGAAGAATCAGTGTATGTTTCACTTTTTGGCCCCATCATTTCCTTGAGTTCATGGCATGACTCACATGCCCATTAGCACAGCAACTATATTTTTCAGAAGATAAAAGGAAGTACAGTGTTTCGGAATCCATTTAACTCTGCCAATAGCTGACAATTTTTCATTATTTTTCCGTGTTATGTATGGTTAATATTACAGTGTGCTTTGCTTTCATTTTGTGCCCCTGAGAGCCTTTGCCACAGGTACGGCAAGACTGAGGAAAACATTCCCAATTTACTGCTCAGACTGATGGCGTTGCAGATATTGACAACCTTCATCATCACTGATTAGTGCTTTTCAGCAGTTTCCTCTGATAAATGGTGATATTTAGATGTTAGGGTTCATCAGGGCTGTTATGCAATACACACACATTCACGTGGAGCATGGACCATGTAGTATAGGTATACTGGATGAGCATGATGTCTAAAGTAGGATTTCACTGTATAGTGATTTCACATAAGGCTAGACGAGTTGGAACAGGCTGTAGTGATCAAAGATGACTGTGCAAAATACGTTCTAGTCAATGTGGAAGCTGGCTTAACTTAGAGCCCACCAATGACTGCTGTAATGTATAATTGTTTAGAACAATGTCAGTGGCCAATGCTGGAAGCAGAGTTTGGTGGGATCATAATATGATTCCTGAGCTGCAAGAAGACTGCAAAGGGGATTCAGACAACCAGAAGCTGGTAAACATTTTCCTGTGAAATAAGACTATAAAATCTAGGACTGGTTTATGTGGAAAACTGGTATATATTTAAATGCGTAGTTGCTTTGAGAAGAATGATAAATGCAAATTAAATTTCTTTCTTAAGCATTCAGAGTGAGTCAATTGCACTGGTCAGAGAGAAACAAAAACTTGGGCATGACACTTCACACTGAGGCATCAAAGGGGACCTCTTTTGCTCAAGAAAAGTTTGGGGCAGATTGGGTGCAGGCCTGTTTCTGTGAGACACTGCTGATCTAACCTGAGATTTTATTTTCTATTATGCTGTGTTATATGGAGGTCTTTAACAATAACTTTCTATTATCTTGACTTTGTAGTTCAGTTTATCTGCACAGTATGAGGAACCTCCTGTGATTTCTGCAGGGCTTCTGTATTTGTTCATCACAAACAGATCGGGAGGGAAGCTCAGCAAGAGTTATTTACCAAGGGTTATTTTGAGCTGGGCCCTCAGGAGTTTTGTTCTGCTGCTTTTTCCTTCTCGTGCCTGAATGACCAAGAGTTCCTTCTGCACTTGGAGGGACAAATGAGGTGGCGGGGCAGAGAAGGGACAAAGGAGTGCTTCCATTCTGGAGATGGGCTGGAAGACAAAAAGTGTAGAGAAAGGTGTCGGAGAGGACAGATGAAGAGGAAAGGAGGAAAGTTGGAAAGAACTGCTAAAACTAGAATCTGTGTATTTTCTACGCCTATTCTTCTACCTGGATTTCTTCTGTCTGCTGATCTGAAATGCTGTTTGTCTTAGGCAGTGCCAATTTCATTCTGTATATTGAACCATCAACTGAGAAAAAACAGAAGAGGTCAGTGAGATCATCCCCAAGGCTCAAACTAGAGATTAATATGCCTAAACTTTACATTGTTTTAGTGGCCTGACCTTGGCTGGCTGCCAGGTGCCCACCAAGCTGTTTGCTCACTCCTCAGCAAGGCAGGAAGAGAAAATACAATGGAAAAGTTTGTGAATCAAGATAACAACAGGGAGATCTCTCACCAATTACCATCATGGGAAAAACACTAGATTTGGGGAAGACTAATTTATTTTATTGAAAATTAAAAATAGACTAGGATAGTAAGCAGCAAAACCAGTTCCCTCCCACCTTCCTGGGCTCAACTTCCTTCACTCCCAACTCTTCTACTTCTTACCCTCAAAGCAGTGCATAGGGGATGGGGAGTGAGGACTGTGGTCAGCTCATAACATTTTGTCACGGTGTCTCCTTTCTCCTCACACTCTCCCTCTGCTGTAGCATGAGGTTCCTCTCATGGGTACAGTTTTTTGGGAAAAGACTGCTGCAGCATGCAAGGCTCCCTTGTGCAGCCAGTTCTGCCATGAACCTGCTCCAGTGTGGGCTCCTCTCCATGGGCTGCCCCTTCCTTCGCGCACATCCAGGTGCTGTGGCATGTGGTTCTCTGTGAACTGCAGTGTGGATGTCTGCTCCATCATGACCTTCCATGAGCTGCAAGTAAATTATTTTTTTCGCAATGATTTTTGTCCTGGCTTGCAGAGGAATCTCTGCTTGGCCACCTGAAGCACCTACGCCCACTCTTCATAGACCTGGGTTTCTGCAGGGTTGTTTTTTTCATTTTTTTCTCCTTCTTCCTCACAGATACTATGTGGTGTTTTTACCCTTTAAAAAGTACATTATTCCAGAGTTGTCACCAGCATTACTGATGGGCTCAGTTTTGGCCAGGGGCAGGTCCATTTTGGGATGATTGCATCCAACACAGGAGTCTCCTGGTCTCTTCTTCCAGGGGCCACCCCTGCAGCTGTCTCACTACCAAAACCTTGCCATGTAAACCCAATAAAATTTTCTTTAATGCACTGCCTAAGCCTGGTTCTCTTTCATTTCCAAGGAAAAGGTAAAATACTTGTGTAATAAACTGAAACAAAAAGAATGAAAGCAAGACTTCCCATCCAGTGAAAGAAAGGTTGTTTTCAGAAATTAATTGTTCTTACCACTTCCAGATGTAACTCCCGCGAGCATCTTGTAGGGTAGTTTGTTTATGTATTTTCTCTCAAGTAGTTTTACAAGTCTTTAGTGGCAAAGTTTCAACACTGCCTTTCATGGCCACTCTACAGCAAATGTCACACTCAGGGAGCTTTACAAGATAAAAAGTCTTTATGAGCCAGCAACAAATATAGCATAATAAAATGACTGCATATCTAATTATATGCGACTCAACTCACATATGACACACCTTTAATGAAGTTTTTCTTATTTTCAGATTTTTAATTTACAAGCTTGTCACTTGCAGTTTAGTCATTTTGTTCAGATAGGGTGAAAAATTGCATAAGGTTCCTCTAATTGCCAATTCTTATTTATCAGTTCTAATTAGGCATAATACTCGTATTATAAATTACACACACACAGAACAACCAGTGGTACAGAATCTAAGAAGGCAAGTAGTTAGTGTAGAGGACTATGGTAGATTCTATTTGGTGAATATTAGTATCAATGCTGAAAAATTGTTTCTTTATCAGAGAAGATTTCTGATTGTTGTACACTCACAGAGAGTCACTAAGGTAAAAAGTATTGGGATGGTGCTACATTATTTCTAATCATATGGAATTCAAAGAAAGCTGATAATGAGAAAACTTAAATAATTTTATATCTAGGGGGTTCACTACTTGCACTTCTTGCTGAGTAAATAAAAGCAAGGGCTTTAAGAAAACTGCAGGTGTGCAAAGCTTTGTGGAATTCTGTCTTGATAAAACTCCTCTGCTGAAAAGTTTCACAAGGTAGTGGTAATCAGTTTGCAGGATTCAGTTTATAGATCATCTTTGTAACAGTCCAGGTCACTTATTTCATATGCTTTTTTGGTCTTCCTAGATATAAACAATGTTCCTGCTCACGCTTGTTGGGCTCTGTGGATGTGCTGTCATTCTCCTTGGCCAGGCTGACCCAGCAGCAACCAGAGACGGAATGTTGTAGGTGGCATAGGAAGAGGAAGCAGAGAGGGAGACTGACCAGCAGTAGCTTCCAATTACTATGAAGGTTTAGAGGAGGGATCTTCTTTAGTACTGTTTCTTCACAGAAAATCTGTGAAGACTGGAGAAGATGAGCAGAGCAGGATTGTTGTAATGACAAGGATTTGAATGGAGACACCGTGGCAATGACAGTAGAGTAGAGGGGTAGTTGAGGAGCTTGTGATAGTGTTGGGAAGACCACTGGATCCTGACTGGTACCTTGGGGAAGGTAATTCAAAAAACACTCGCTAATTTAGGTTTCTCTGAACTGTCATTTATTTTGTCTGACTCCCCAAGCCCCTTTATTCACTACTGGAAAAATAGTTAATCATAGGTGCTCCAATGTTGTAATTTCTTACCCCAGCTCTTTGGCTGGATAGAAAAACTCATGCACAATGTTTTGCCCAGCTTTAGCTTTCATTTACATTCTTCTATTTTTCTTTCTTCTGCAGAGACTGACAAAAATCATGTCTTTGGGTTTTTTCTGTCATGGATGCACTTTCCCCCAGGTATGCCTCTCTGGCTCACTCCAAGAGAATAAAAGCAAAGGGCTGTGGCTGTGAGATGGTAGCACTGCTTGGTCACAAATATCATGAAGTGGACCATGGCCAAAAGGAAAATAAGTTACTTTATTGCTGGTCCTGGAAATATCAGGTTCCCTACTCAGCTGTTTCACCTTCATTTTACAGGCCTTATTCTTCCATAGCCTTTTCACTTTAAAGCTCTCTGTTCAAATTGTCTGTACTTGAATGATTGGCTCTTGGAACATAATACTCTTGTTAAGTCTTACAAGAAAAGAATTGCAATTTTAGTTGGTTAGAAAGAGCTCTTCTGAGTAGTGCAACTCAATTCTGAAATGCCTCTCCTTGAGGGCTATTTCTGAAAGTCCTTCCTGGGCAGAATTTTGCTCATGAGCGCTGTAATTCCAGTCTACAGAAATGGTGCTTCATAATTCCTAACAGGATTTTTCAGAGAATGTATTTGTATTGATTAAAAACTTGGGCAGATCCAATATATTAAATGAGAAAGTTTCATTTTCAGATTAAAGTACTTGATTGTAAAAATATGTTAAAAATGAAACAAAATCCCTAATATGATGTCCCCAAACCCTTCCCTGGAATGTGAAGGGATGATAAACCACAGCTCATGATTTTCTCTTATAAACTGAAAGCATTAAATGCTCAGGTAAAAAACTAATACTAAAACCTGATCAGAATTCAATAAAGTGATTACTAAAGATGATGATTTTTATTTTCTACTTAAAGATTTTTTTAAAACAAAAAATGGGTTTTTTGAAAGAGAAGATTAATATATTAATAAATTATTTTAGATTGAGTAATTACCCAGAACTTCATCTTGTTTGTGTACATTTCATCTTGTTTATGTACATTTTTGTTCGCATATCATAGAATCACAGATGACACAACCAGCTGACTTGGAAGGAGCCACAAGGACCATTGAGTCCAACTCCTGCACAGGATCATCCTCAAAAGTCACATCATTTGCCCCAGAGTGTTGCCCAAACTCTACTTGAACTCTGACAGGCTCAGTGCTGTGATCACTTCCCTGGGGACCCTGCTCCAGTGCCCAGCCACTCTCTGGGTGAAGAACCTTTTTCTAACATCCAACCTAAACCTCCCTGACACAACTTCAGGCCATTGTCTCAGGTCCTGTCACTGGGCATCATAGAGAAGAGTTCAGTGTCTGCTCTTCCTCTTCCACTCATGAGGAAGTTGTAACTGCAATGAGTTCTCCTCTCAGTCTCCTCTTCTCCAGGCTGAACAGACCAAGTAACCTCAGCTGCTCCTCATACAGCTTCCCCTCAAGGCTTCAACATCTTTGTGGCCTCTTTTGGACATCTCCAATAGTTGGATGTCTTCCTTATATTGTGGCACCCAAACTGGCCCCAGCACTGGAGGTGAGGCTGCCCCAGGTCAGAGCAGAGCAGGACAATCCCCTCCCTTGCCCAGCTGGCCATGCTGTGCCTGATGCCCCCAGGACAAGGTTGTCCCTCCTGGCTGCCAGGGCACTGCTGACTCATGGTCAGCTTGCCATCGACCAGGACCCTCAGGACCCTTTCTGCAGAAACTCTTAGCAAACAACTATTTCACTCAGAAAGCCCAGATTTCAAGCATTTCAGTACCAATATATAAACCCAGGGTTTCAGCTGTAATCATAATTTCACGTTTTTAAAAACTCCTAAATCACACAGTAGGTTGAACATTATTGAAAGTCAAATGAACAAGATTTATAAAAAACTTTGATAAGTGATCAATTTAAAATGCTGACAGGTAAATCAATGAAACTCGTTTTATATTACACTATCTAAGTCCTATAAGCAGTAAATTTAAGAATGTTTGTTGTTTGTGACTGTTGCATCTCTAATCTATTCATAATCTTCATTTATTTTGGTAAGACTGTGGTTACAGAAAAGAAACTAGCTTCTGAACATAGCTGTAATAAGTGGAGTTCTGCAAATATTTAGTCTATACTTGATTTCTGTATATATTTATATAATCTGTAACTTTGGCATGTAAAGTTCATGAAGCTTTAAAAATAGATAACTTTCAGGAATTTTTCACAACTGCATATGCTATAAAAAATTTTATACATATATATATATATATATGCAGAAAAATATGGATGACTGTGAAGAAGATAGATCCCTGTAACCTCTCCAGTATTTGCAGAAGGAAAATCTGCATATAGGTGATTTTTTTTCCTAAGATAATATTGATAACTACTGTTCCAGGGACTGAAGCATAGTCAAATGCAATTGGTTTTGTTTGGTTTTCTTTTGGTTTTTTTCGAGATACTATATCTAGATTTAATGTCTGCGTTCTTTCCTGTTTCTTCCTATTAGATTAATAGACCTTGTGGTCTCTGAAGACAATATTCCTGCCATGAATGGCTCTGCAAACACATTAAGGCAACTGATTCATTATTAAAAAATTATAGCCATAAATTCTGTGACATTAGCCCGAGCACCAGTGACTTAGTTGCAGCATTCTTTCTTCATTTCATCCAGGTATTTCAATAACAGCAGCCTAGAAAATAGCTTGTCTACTGTTGGCTGACATGTCTGAATGCCACCACCAGTGGGCAATAATGGGCCTTTTATTCTCATTTTGAAGGCTAACTGTGTCCATGAGAGAAAGAGAAGAAATGGGAATTTTTATCACGTCTGAGAGCTAGTCCTGATGTAGTAATTCCCGACTAAAATTGGTCTGTTTATTTTCTTTTTACGGCCTTTATAGAGCACGACCTTTCCTCTGTCCAGCATCAGATGCCTGTATAACGTTAAATATAATCAATTCTGTATAAACTCCTCTTCCTCTCTTCTTCCCATCTGAGCTTAATTGAGCATTTTCATTCCACTGCAGAAGCATTTTGAAGTGCTGAATGTGTGACAAAGCTTGTAGCCAATGCAGTGAGTTAAGCACTTCAAACAAGGATAATAGTGGTTATAGAGAGCGAGAGAGGAGAGGGAGAGAGAAGGAGAGGGAAAAGTTTAATAGAGAAATTAGGCTGGGGACATGTAACTCTTGGGCAATATTCAGTCTTCTCCATGACTTTACTGTGTGCCAGTTATGGGCGTCAGTCAATATTTCAATCATGCTGCTTAGGGAACCACAGGAGCTGCTTCATTATCTGCCCTACCAACCCTGAGGGCTGGCTCCCTTGGACCCCAGCTAAAGCCTCTCATCCCATCTATAGAGCACGTAAGTGTTTACGATGAAATCATAGTCTCTTGCTCCTCTTTATTGAGCTCTGCTCACAGCTCAGCTTAAATAAAGCCTCGTCTTATGTTAGCAGCAGAAATACACTGACAGGCACAAAGCCCGACAAGCTCTGTGCAAACAAAGTAAGAAATGTTTTTAACTTGCCAAAACAGGTAGCAACAATGATGAAGCTGTTATGTGAGTTTGAACCTTATTGTCACTATAGGCAGAGTTTCCAGCAGAAGTAGTATGGAAAGACAGAAATGCTGAGCAACTAACATTTTTTTTACATCGCCTGCAGGACAGGAGTGTTGCCGAGGGTAGCATGGCCAGGTTAATTGTCATGTGTTTAGTTTTTATAGTTACTCTTCCATAGCCATGCATTTTAATTTTTTTTTACTCATAATATTTCATAATATACTGATAATATACATCTCATAATATTTCCATGGGGGACTTTATTGTCGTAGCATCCTGTGTGGGATTGAAGTGTTTGAGGGAATTAAGGATCACTCAATAATAGGAGTTAACGTTGAAATACCGTTCTGCCGGTATTTTTCACCCTGCTTACTGAGATAAGATTAAACTGGCTCTGCACGTCAATATAGATCCCAGAATAGTTACTTTGTCTCTCTAACCCTAGAGGATCCTGACTTGCAAAGCAGCTTCCCCTTTTATCTGACATCACCCTGGCCACCTTTCTTGCCTGTCAATACTCAGTACTTGTGCTGGAAGGCAGAAAGGAACGCCCTCAGGGGGAGCAGCTACCACGACTGCGTTAAATTTATGGCTTCAGCTGCTGGCTGCAAGTCAAGGTCCTCTTCTGGGCTGTGGGAGAGTGTCCTATTGTGCCCACATAAAGTTCAGAGCCAGCTGGGCAAGAGCCAAGTGAGCAGTACTGGATTTTTTACTCTCATTTGAAGCTCAGAGGCACTAAAAGGAATCCTTGAGAGGAATAGGGGAAATAAATTTTCCAGGAAACCACTGAAACAGGACTTAATTAAGAGAACTGTGTTGCCCTCTACTGGTCTCAAAAGGTACCTAATTAAAGCACAAATTGGCTTCTCAGAGGTTTCATTTTAACTTCTGTCGCCCCTGGGACTGAACATCCAAGCTGAGGAACTGGAAAAACGAGACAGGATGCATTTGACCTAAAAGGGAATACAAATAGAATCTCTACTAAAGTATAACCTACATCTCTGGTAGTCCAAATAAAGCAACAAAAGAGAGGAATATAATATGAAATATGAGAAGGTATTTTCTCTGTGTTCCATTTTAAATGTGTTGAACCAGGGAAGGATAAACAAAAGAGCCAAAACAAAACAAACAAACAAACAAAAACAAAACCAAAAAAACCCCAAAAAAACCCCACACAAAGAAAACCCCCCAAAACCAAAACAAACAAGAAAACAACCAAAAAGCCACAAAAACAACAGCAAAAAAACCCAAACAAAACAAAACAAAAAACAAATCAAAACAAAAAAAGAAAACCAAAAAGAGAGAGAGGAAATGCTGTTTCTGGTTTTTAATGGTTTTTGCAAACCAGTAAACAACACTAATTCACTGAATTATCTGGAACAGCTTGCTTCACTGGTTCTCTTAGCACATGGTCAGATGCATAATACTTTAATTTATCAATGGAAAATTCTTATTTTTCAGCAATATGTTTATAGCTTCCTGTTTACTGGTAAAGTTCTTCTTCAATCAATATTAAAATTGCTCTAATAAAACGACAGATATAATATGGAAGACTTGTAAAGAGATAAGGAAGAAGAGGAACTGTATGTCAAGGAAGGTTTTTTAAGCTATTACTCAGAGTAGTTATGTGCATATTTGTATGTGTGTTTGTCCATGAAGATCTTTGCAGGGGGAAAATATAAAAACAGTTATGTTGTATTAGTCATCAATTGCAGTGTCCATCTTAATAGAAGGTGGGAAAACACTGAAAAAATTTATTCCAAAATATTAATTCAAAATCTCTGAGAGGATGTTCCTTCTGTTTAAGAAAACATGTGAATAATTATGATATGAATTACCTACATATAAATATTCACTCAGACATACATTCACACAGGGAGATGTTGCAAAGCCATTTTGAAAGCTCTATATAGGTTTAATAATTGTCTTAATGGGAAAAGAAACACACGATTTAGGGGCTTAATTACACAGTGTGAATATCAATGAGAAGCTCCTACTATTCAAATAATAACCCCAGCTCACCTGGAGTCCAAGATATGCTTTCACTTAGCATTTGTCAGATAACAAGCAAATTGTCATTGATTGAAAATAACAAGGAAAAAAGATAATAAATGTTCTGTCTTAGAGAATACAAAGTTTCCTTAGAGTCAATGTGAATCAGTGGAAGCTGCTGAGGATCAGCAGGCTTGGGCATACATGCTGTGCTGGGTGTGTTTGTTGCTGATCAGCATCCTGCCTGCCTGAGTGAGAGGGGCACAGGTACTGTTATGAACTTCAGTCTTTCTGGGAGCACAGCTGTAACATCAGTAACAAGGGCAAGTTGCTGGTGATTGACTGCAGACAGGAATATGGCTATTTCAAAGTTCAGTCTAGATGGTTCCAAAATTTAACTCCTCTTTCATATCAGTGGGGAAATGTAGGGGTGTGTTAGTTTGTATGTACAGCAGTAAGACTGAATAACTATTCAGCCTCAAGCTCTATTCAATACCTATGAATACGAATTTTGTGTATATTTGCAGGAAGTGAGAAATAAACAGAAGCTTGCTTTTTGGCTGATGAAGTAAGGAGACCTTTTGTGTCAAGCAGCAATTTAAAGAACGAGATGCATTGAAGGAGGCCAGCTCTTTACTCTTTGTGGTGGTTAAGCTCTGCCTGAGAATCAGAGAGAGCACAGATAATAAAACAGAGCAGTAAGTACCCACTGTAAAAAGTACTTGACTGAAAACAGGGAGTTGTGTCTCTAGTAGAGGATTCCAGCTCATGTAATTAGTGGTCAACAAATGTGTGTGATAGGATGAAAAAATTCCTTACTAGATCTCTATTCTTCACTATGGAATATGCAGAAAGACACATACACAGTAGCTCAGTTTAAGCAGAACAAAATTATAGATATAGATCATTGCTTTTTATAAGATAACCAAAAGTTTTAAATTAAGAAGTTGAGTATGTAATGTGCTGAGAAGGTGTCATCACACTTACAATACCTGGAGAGTATAGAGATAGATGAAATTTTACAGAGCTCTAGTGATTTTCATAAATGAAATTACCTGCAAGAGGTTGTGCTCTCTATCACCTTTCTGGTTTTTGTTGTTTGTTCGTTTTTTTCCTCCAGGGGACCAGTCTTCTATATTAATTTTCCCAGGAAAAGAAACCGAATGCCAGAAGTTTCACAATAAAAAAATCGGATATTCTGACATGAAATGTAAAATGAGTAAACGAATGTATTACAAAGGCACTTGGGGATTGGAAAGAAGACATGACATGGATTCTCACTGTGAGATGATGCACATCCTACCTTTAAAGCACAAGTCAAAGGGGCCTGGGCTGGAATTCAGCACCCAGTCTCAAACACAGGGACATGGTACATGTCCTGTCACGAAAATTCTGTTTCTCAGAAGAATTTACCAAGCCTTGTAATCTAAGAAAGTACAAGCTGCACAGGGTTAGTCCAGGCTATACTGGTATCTCCCTGTCTTTGGTGACTGACTCAGGACTGCAGGGGAGTTGCCTTCATAGGACTGGGAATTATAGTTCAGAAACTTGCTTGAAGACTGTCATCTGCAAATTTGCTTTGAATGTCATGAATAAGGCTATTTTATTATATTATTTAATAGGTGATTGTAAATGTAATATTATATGTCTTTCAAGCCCACTGACCAGAGTCAATCCCTTGTCCTGTCTCCAGTTCTGTGTGAGAGAATTCAACCACACTTTTTCTGCCGCACTGGAGTACCCTTGATGTAAGATTTACAGCTGTAAGGAGGGATAAATGCTCTCCATGGCTGCTCTTACAGCTGAGCTCTTATGCTGCTGAGAGTATTAAGCTCACAGAGAGTTGAGAATGCTTCTGTTGCCTATTGGTCATATTATCTAGTTTGAAGTTGGAGGACCTGAATACAAGGAAAAATAGAAGTCATATTACTACATTTTATTTTGAGCAGCGGCTAGATGAAAATCAGAAATAATGCTTAAGGCCCCTTTCTTACTTAGAAAGAGAGATAAGCATTCTAACAGGAGCTGCTCTCTCCTCTGCATTGCAGTCAAAAGATGCAGTTTGCAAGTACACCCTGCTGACCTGTGCAATCTGCCTGCCCACAGGAAGATTGCTACCACTGCGACAGTAACAGTGTACGTGACAAAAGTGTTTCCCTGTGAACACCAGCCTGCTCCCTTTCATAAAATAACCAGCACCAAACTACAGGTAGCAGCACTCCTGAATTCAGAAGCCCTACAGGTTGCAATCACTCCTTCAGCTGATGATGGCAGAGCTCAAGTGGCATCAAAAGACAAGGTCGCTGCATGAAACTGCTGAATCTTGCACTTAGGACTTTTTTTTTTGTGAGGGTAAATAGTGGCATACCAAATAGTATATATGGTTGAGACAGAAGAATACTAACTTCAATGATCTTTATCTCTACATCTATGATATAAGTAATCTTGGAAGAATCTAAAGTCAGTGAAGATCCAAAAGCCTATTCTAAACTACTTTCTATAGCATAGCATGAGAACAAGAGAGTACCATACCTGCTTATGCTCTTCCATGGCTGCATATTTTATCCTAAAATGCTGAGCACACTCTGTAACTTCATGTCTATATTTGTACATGACACTTTCCATGGAAATACAAGAATATCTTTGCTCAGCTCAGATGAAGCATCCATTGCCATACCCTTCCAAAGTGGTAGACCTCAAGCAGTTTTACTTCATAGCAAATTTACAATGGATTAACTCTTTGTCAGAGTGTGTGGCTCCTGCGTTGCACTATATAGTTTAGGATACCTGAGGGACACTGACAAATGAAGAGTGTTGCCCACTGCTTCTTCCGTTCCATCTCTAAAATATTATTAACAATTTTTTTAGTATAATTATTTGATTTTTTCTAAATTCTCTTTGGATGATGAGTATCAATTTACCCTCTTATTTAATTTTTAAACTTTGCTGTTACTATACTTCAGCTTTTTAACTCAGAGGTCCTGAACAGATAAAATTTCATATTTGCTATATCTGACTTAAGTGCAGGTAGCAGCATTTCAATAAATGTTACACAGGAGCTTATCTGGGACTGTAAAGAAGCTCCATGCTGTGAGATGTATTTGTGATTTGGTAGATCAATGTCACTGTGTGGGTGCCAAGGCTGCAGTAACCATTTATCCTCTCCAAGTATGCTACCCAAACTCAGTCCTCCAGGTCTTGCTAATAAAAGAAGAAAAGATTGTTCTTTTTGCCCATGTGATCTGACTTCTCCTGAACTGATTTACTTCGGTATATTAATCCTTTGACTATAGGAAAAACATAGTTTTTTTTATAAAGGAGTGAATACCACCAAATGCATTTTGTGCTTTTTATTTGTCCACGGGGAAGAAACAAGCAGCTGAGTTTCATCTGTCCATCTGTAATATCTGAAGGCTATTGAGTGAGGTGGACATGCAGCACCACAAATTGCTGCAAGACTGTTGAATTTTGAATGCAGGAAATGCATAGAAGGATAAAAAAATTTGCGAGGATGAACAGGAAATCTAAGGATGACAGAAGCAGAAGTCAAACCACTTGCAGAGAAATGTTACTAAGGCCATGACCTCTGCTTGACTTTGGTGATATAAAAGTGATGACATTTGGGAGGTATTTTGGTTCTTACTGGCTACAATTTTGGAAACATTATAGAAAGTACAGTGGTATGGCTGTGGCCAGGTTTCGCGGTGGAAGAAACAGGGTGTGTCATGGTAGAACAACTGAATGCAGGAAGGTTTCTGTACTGTGTGACCTGGATAGCTGGATCTTCTCTGCCATCCTCTCTGAGACTGTAAGAAACCTCTCTATCATGCTATGACAGCAATACCTCTTAAACTAACCTGGGAATACAATAATTAAGTAATTAAATAAGCAATAAATAACCAACTCTTGTTTTTGAAGTAATTTAAAACCAGTATTACTGAGCAAAAGCACTTAACAATCTGCATAAAATGTGGGGACATGCACAGTATTCTTCATGGGAAGCAAATCAGTGGGGGTGGAATTCACACTAAGGTGGCTTTTGTTTTCTTAATGGTGATTTATAGGTAAGGCTTTCTTTCTGCTTATATAGTTGCTGGGTTTTGGGAACAATATCAAAAGAGGTGTATTTTAAGACTTTAATGCTATACTTTATTACTGCATCCTTTTCTCTGTCTAATATGAGAAAAATAATGTGTACTAGGACTATATATTGCTGCAATTTGCATTGAAAAAATCATGTAACAATTCTGAATGCAGCAGTTTCATACTAGAGCGACCCCACTGAAATCAGTGCAGTGGTGAATTAGTGTGGCAGTGTGCCTAGCTCTGCTCCTTTCTGCTTAAGGATTAGCAGCCAGTGGTGGACACGATGGCTGCAGCTGGCTTAATTTGAACTTTGGGAAGCCAGATAAGAGCACAACAGCTAAGAGCTTGCAATCTTGATCAACAGATGAGGGCTAGTTGAGCACATGCCATCCAAAACATGGTTGGTGTGCAAATATGACTACAAATAAATCATCTTGCCACATAAATAGTGGGCAGCCCAGGGTTCATTATCTCTCCTCCAATGCTCTGCAGGCTGGGATCTTCCTTTGAGCAGGGGCACCTCTCAGGGTTACTCCATGAGGCTGAGAGGTTCCTTGCCACAACCAATTCTTGGTAAGTGATCACCAGCGTGTTAAACTTTGACATCTTAGTTAGGTGATATACAGGATTGGCTGGTATTATGGTACAACATAGTCCTTTAAACATAAACAATTGACCATGTCTGGGACTAAGTCTGGATCCAGCTGCACCTAAACTCCCCTCCCAGAAGGAGTTTAGAGTCCAAGGGGGTCCTTTCTGAGCCTCATGGCTCAATGGCAGAGTCTCCCTAACAGTTGTGTCTGACCCTGCCCTCTATGCACTAAATAACCTGCACCGTGCCATCAAATCTTGTTAAACCACTGTGGCTTTTGCTATCCAACTTTGTCAGATCACTGTTTATATAAATAAATATATTGGTGCTTCTCTTTTACAAGTGAAGGGCATCACTCCATTCTCAACAATTAAGTAGCAGCAGTAAACTACAATAACAATAAATTGGTTTTGGCTCTGGAATAAAAAAGTACCTTATAAGCTGCAAGTCAAGAGGCATACTCTGCTAACAAAAATGTTAGGATGGACTCAGGGGCTGAGATATCATGGCTGATTTATAATAGAAGACTTACACACACAAAGCTGTATTCAATTTTTCTCTCCCTGGAATCCATAGAAAGTAAGTTAAAAGCATGATCTGACACACAGCTGGAACCAAGCAGCAAGTCATAATATTCCTATACTTCTGAGGATTGCAATCTGACTGTTAGTAGCTTGCTGGGCATGGGTATGACAGAGGCGTACAGTTAATCTCCTGTGTGAAATATATCAGTCAATTTTTGTTTAACACAGACAAAAAGTCATAGCTTGGGTTTTTTTTTCTTTTCTTACCACCAGTGATGGCAATAAGTGGTGGTTTCCAAAGAAAAACAAGGGTCAGTGACTATATAGTGGCTGTACTAATTTGGCAGCAAAAAGCATAACAGAGGAATTTTATTTATATGTCTGGAGTGTATTGTTGCCAATAATCTGCCCGGTGTGCTTGCACCTTCGGCATCTTCCGCATTATTAGAAAAGTGCTTTTCTGCCAGCCCTCCTTACAGTCACTTCAACACCATGTTCAGCCTTTTTCTAATGCTGTTTGATTTCACCTGTGTGAATTTAAGCTCTGGATGCTGTTGTCACACTTACCTTTGCAAATCTTTTTTTGATGGCAAGAAAATTCTGCAGCATTAAACTATTTATAGTAAAAGAGGGTTTTAGCTCTTGTAATTTTTTGTGAACAGATCTTTTATCTTTGACACAAACCAATCCCTCATGTTAAAACTCACAATTTATCTTATCAAACTAAAGGTATCCAGCAAGGTCTTTTTGTCAGAAGCACCAAAAGCACGTACTTTCATATAGCAATACTTTTACAAGCCAAACCATTATCCTGTTTTTAAAAATAATTCTCATTCTTTTTCACTCTTTGAAAAGTGGAAATATTTTAAAATATGCTTTGTTCATTTTTGCTATGAGATATGACAGCACAATTGGACATTTCCAATTTCTTTCTTTAGCCTTATATCTTGCTGGAGTCCAGAAACTCCTATTTTCTATTCTTACCAAAGTGTTCTTAT
The DNA here is from genome assembly GCA_013397955.1 of Grantiella picta. NCBI lineage: Eukaryota > Metazoa > Chordata > Aves > Passeriformes > Meliphagidae > Grantiella > Grantiella picta. The sequence goes on along the minus strand of VZRM01006765.1, from coordinate 330,577 downwards.
GACCACAATGTGACTTAGATATTCCTTCAGAATGTGAATAACCATGTAACTTGCATCCTTCACACCCGAATCTTCCCACACCAGTTTGCTAATGCAACAATGGCCTCTTCTGTGCAAAAGTCTCATTTAAAGTTGTTTCTGTTTTCAAGTTAAAGCCTCCTGCAACAGCTGTAGTCAGTGTTAAAAAAAATCAAATTAAACCCAAATCTTATGAAACTGTTGTTACAGTTTCCTATATCTCTCTCATAAAATTTTCATGAAGTGCTTTTTTATTTTTAGCCCTCTGCACATAACAGAAGAAATATGATCAAAAAGTCTGACTTACTAAACACAGGTTTATGTCATACTTGAGAAGATTTTGAAAGACACAGAAATGGTTCCTGCTTATAGGAACTGGGCAAAAAAACATCCTTTGTAACTTTGAAAATATCTCCACCAAGTTTCCTCTTTCCTGCCCCTACTAACTTACATGTTTTCCACTTCTTTAGTAAGTAAGAGTAAGCTAGGAGGATGAACTGATCTTTGCAGCAAGATGGTCTTCTACAGACTTAAAATTATCTCTTGGTTGTGCTGTTTGCTCCCTTTTACTGATGTACTTCATTCCGACTGGCTGGAGTCTGTTCTGCTCTGGTCTGCTAAAGGCTCAGAGAAATGATTGGTGCTGGTAGTGGTTGTTTTGGTTTATTAAATGTGTGGAGGAAATGCCATTTTACTATTGTGTGTCCTCAGTGAATCCAGATGAGAGGGAGTACCTAGATTCTTCTCTTTTTATTCCCTCTATCTGAGAAGGGATGGGGTGAAGCTGAAACCTCAGCACCTGATGTACCCTGAGCCAGACTGTGCCTGCAGGCAGGCACAGTGACCCCCATGCTCTGCGGGCCCCACAGGGCAGAAATGTCCCACACATCCCCAGTGACTCTGCAGTGCTAAACTGGACACTGAACTCTGTGGATCCACATGAGCAGTGTATGCTGAGTATCTCTTCTAAAAGTAGCATTAATCATGACCTGATAAAGGAGCCTGAAAAACAGACCTGGGTCAAGGAAGTTTAAGGCAATTGCTGCTGGGGTTCAGCTACACAAGGTGCTGCTGTTGGTCTGGTAATAAAGTCCTAATGAGTGCTTTTTTGCTCTGTTCGCATGCCTGCCTTCTCCTCCCACTGGTATGTATGTACCAGTGTTCACACAAACTTTGTGTTCTGCTTCTCAATATGCTTAGGTTTATGAGAATTCTTATATCCCAAATCTGCCACAAATCTTATCCTTCTATACCTTGTTGTCGTTGTTGAGCCGCTAGCAGAGAGAAAAGGACCAGAGTCAGTGTGGCATAAACGATCTGTATTTTATTATTTAATTCCAAGTTATATAGACTTTTCAAAGGTCACTCAGATTGGTCAGTCTGAAACCTCCCCCTAGGCCGATTGGCCAGGCCTGAACTGCGCCCATCTCGAGAAACCGTTTTAATAACATCTAAGCTTTATCTTTGTTTATAAAAACACAAGAAAAGAGAGCAAAATTCTCATGGGAAAGGTCTGTGCTAGCCACACCTTGTTCTCCCAAGTTCAGTTCGGTACCTTGGGTACCCATGAGGCACTTGATTTTTATATCCCTTTTTTTAAATTTGTGACTAACTTCTTCTTCTGTGTGCTCTGTAAGATCAGTGGTCCTAAAATGTTCCTTCTGTAATCAGTGTCCCTTCGAAAAGGATTCTTGTGTCTGTAATGCTATATTTCTTTCCTTTTCCGTTCTCCCACCTCTTCTCAAGTTAACTGTCCTTGGTGCTTCATTGTATGTGTCTGGATTGGTTCCAAATACTTCCAAATATCTACATCATACCTGAGATTCTATGAGACCAGGTGATACACACACGCATACAAGGGAATGACAAACCACTGCCCCTAAATCTATGCAGAAAAATGTCTGCTACAGGTATTTTCTCTGAGGTCCCATCTAGTATTGGGCTCAAAAAGATCCTGAGATGCTAGTGTGTGAATATCAGAATGCCATTACCTTCTTGGACCTTGCTGGTAGAGTAATTTTGGGATGAATTAGTTTCTTAGGCAAAATGGGTTAATTTCACAGAACTGATGATGTAATTAGCGTAAATTTCATACAACTAATGGTGTAACTAAGGTACTTTACTTGCAAAACTATATATAGTCAGACTGAAATGTTCTAAGAATTCTGTGGGGGAGCAAATTTGCCAAGGACAGAGAACCATTTTATGTTATACATAGTAAAAGAGGGTGTTTAAATGGACCTCTAAAATGATAAAATGTGTCCTTTTTGTATGCTTCTTTGTTTATCCCCTTGTTTATCCCTTTATTTCTCTACTGAATATAAAATTAAATAAGAAAATATGAAAATAGTTGAAAATATGTGTTGTGATGGTAATGTAATTTTGCTGCTTGATCTTTATAAACATGTTACTAGATGATTCTGTTCAGAAAAAAACATCAAAAAATCTGTGCATCTGTTTTTGATAGGATGATACTAATCTACTCAGTAAATACTGGCAAGAAATACTGTGGATTCAGACTCAGACTTCTTTGTTTCCTCAGAGGAAAGGTCTATATAATGTTTTCAGGAGGAGCTCACACACACTTTTCACATCAAGAATTTTGGGATATAGAAGAGATGAGTTGCAAAAACACAAAATCCATTCAAATTTTCTCCTGAAGTGAGAAATTTTATGGTATTAAAATGTGCTGAGCCAATCTTTGGTTCTACTAAAGTCAAGGGAGAGTTATGGCTTTGCCTTCAATAGTACCAGGGTTTAGCCTTGTGTGTTTACAGATCAGAAATTCTTTAAACAAACACTGCATCATATTGACACAGTTTGCTAATCCACTTCTCTGAACCAAACTACAATTCCACTTTCCTTTTATGTTTGCTCCTTTCTCAAGCAAGAGCAACATTACAGAAGTCAGCAAACAATGTCATTCTGTTCACAGTAAACATGTTCTATTTTCAGAGAAAATTACTGCAAAAACATCAGCCCTGCTCTTTATCTCTGACCATTCCAGAACAAAGTTTGAGAGCATCTGAATAAGCAAAAGCTTGCATCCATTTGATTTTTTTCTTATTCAGTAAGTTGTAGTGGTTACAAAAAGAGATTGTTACATTTAATGTATTTTTTGATCATTTCAGGTTATAGAAAAAATGATATGTATTTCATCTTTGTACGTTAAATGGTCTGCGTCATTATACTAGAGTAATTCCATTTTTTGCCACTTTTTCGCTACTCTCTGAATCTTTTTTTTCCCCTGAGGTAGGATAACCTAGAGCTGTAATAAACAACTTATTAGTTGAAGAAAATTTAGTTTTTTTGGGGGAAAAAAAGAGGAATTTTCTCCTGGAGCAGAAATGAAAGTTATGAATATTTTGTGAAGCTCTTTAGCTTCTTTTTTTTTTTTTAAATAGCTTTGCCTTATCACAAAAGGAAGATTCCCACGAGAGTCCTTTGGTACTCACCTTCTCCTCTGCAGTCTCTCATTGCCTTTAGTATGACATTGAATGTAGTACATTAAGAATATTTTTTTGTTGCTTACTTAATTTTTATTCTAGTGAACCTTTATCAATTTACTAGCATTAGTTAATTGAATTTTGCACATATCACAAGTCAAGGCTGTGATTAAGTGATTTAAAGATACTGAATACAATAAAATTAACTGCATTAGTTTTATTTGATTGGGCAGAGCAAGATTTGGATATTAATCTGCAGTTCCTTTTTCCAAAGGCCCTCTTTATATTTAGATGATCATATCCAGGAGACAGTTATTTAATTCCCTGTCTAGAATTAAGGCAAAATTTTTACTGTCATTATTCTCTACCTTTTTAGTTCCCCATTTTATCTAGAAACATAGAATTATTCATTTAATTTTATCTTTTTTTTTTCAGCAGTATCAAGGCAATTCATTTATCGCCACTCATTTACATTATTTGATCTGGGTTTTTTGGAAATCTTAATGTAAATCAGAATTAAACATAAGATTCTACTTGTAAGGTTATTACCTTTCTAGGTTATGCCATAGTTAAAACTAACAAGAGAAACATGCAAAAACTTTTTATTTAATCATTGACCTGGAAGATCTTTCTGAAGAAGTTATGAATTTCCCACCTTTCTCATTTTCCTTTTTTCCTACAATCCTATATAATAATCACTGTAAAAGCCTGGGCAGCGAGGAATAATATGTTTCTATGCCTCAGACACTGACGGCCTTTTAAGGGGGCAGCTTGGAACAGGATGTGCCTGAAAAGGGGGGCCCTAAGAAAGTAGGGAAGCATCTTTCCAGAGACAATGTTCCTGTTCAGGTCTGTGGTGACTGCACAACCTTCAGCGCAAGCGCAGAAGTAGGGGCAAGGAGTGGGCATGACCATTAGAGTGGGATTGAGACCTCAAAGCCTGAGACCAATCAAAAATTTGAGGCCTCAAAGGCCTTGGACCCCTTTCCAGAAGAGCTCAGAAAACTGAACTGCACATGTTAACTCATTTACATGAAGAGAGGGAAACCTAATCCCAGGGTGGGGAAAGCTTAGTCATAAGAAAGTACCCACAAAGCTGGGTAGCACCCGCAGCACCCCGGGCACTCTGTCATCTAGATCTACACTGGGTCAAGGACTTGGGACACTGGGATCCCCTTCCTTCTCCTCTGATCTCCCTTTCATTTTTCTATTTCTTGCCTCTTTCTTTTTATTCTTTTATTGTTCTTATAATTATTAGAAAATAGGGACAAAATTTATACCAATTTCCATGCTGAGTGTGTAGTTCATTAACAAAACTTTGTGACCTTTTTTTGGGCTCTTTTGGCTTTTGATGTTCTTTCTCAACCATGTGCACCTACAAATCTTGTGTGCTCCTTTCCTTGTAGGACTGAGAAACAGCAATCACGTTTGTCACTGATTTTACATAATGCAGGAATAACCTTACATTCTTTCAGTAGAAATAGTATTCCTTTAACAACAATTTTGATAGTGAAGGATGGATAAAAATGAAGAGAGTGGCGATTGACAATACAGGAGAGAGCAACAAAATAAGGGAAGCAGAATTGCAGTTATTAGAAGTTGAAGTTCAACGAAAATTAAAAATATTAGCAGAATTCCCCATGCACAGAGAATATCTCTGCCATGTGTGTGACTGAAATATTTAATATTATTTAAAAGATGAAGTGCTGAGCATAAGTGATCCCAAAACATGTATTCTTCTTCCTTTTGTAATCATTCATTTGGAGCCCTTCTTCTCTGCAGAATCTCATTTAAATTAGAGAACTGACGAGCTGTTGTGTGTCTGAGGCTCTCAGTAGTCTATGAGCATCAGTCACAACTCATTGACTCCACTGGGACTTGCACATATTATGCATTTTGCCCTTTGACTATTATTTGTTAAAACATCCTTTGAAAGCTATCATCCCCTCAGTTTATAGCTTGCCCTTTCAGAGGCTTTTGTTCTGCTTCACCTTGATTCAAAATCTCTTTTTACTTCTTAGTGGAACAGAAAAATTCCAACCTAGATCATATAAAATGCTTATTTAATTCTTTATCCTTTCCTCATTAAGCAAATAAATATTTTGACATAGTGTAAAAACAAAGCATAACCTTTTCTTAAGGAAAATTATTTTAAAAAATTATTTCAAGTTCTTATAGAATCATAGAATGGTTTGAGTTGGAAGGGACATTAAAGATCTGCTAGTTCCAACACCCCTGCCATGGGCATAGACATCTACTAGATCAGATTGCTCAGAAACCCATTCAAACTGGTGTCACTAATCCCTTTGTTGTCCTCCACTCAAGTGGCCCTCTGAACTCATATGAGATGAATCAGTGAGTAGATTTGGTCCTGACTAAAATGACTTTTTGGTTCAATTAGCCTTTCTTTACTGGGTGAAAGAAATTCATCCATGCCCACAGTTTAAGTCTTTCTAAATGCTTCTTCTGTGGGTTATTATTTTGTTTATTTTTACCTAATGACTTTTATGAAATCAAAAGCAGTCAATACACTTTTGCTAGCAAATAATTAAAAGAACCTTTGTTATATATTCCCAGTGTTATGAGTCATATGTGAGAGACTCAGTCTTCAGTTAAAAACTACAGATAGTAATAACAACTAATGACATTGACCTTTATTTTTGTCTTGATATTTTTTCTTCCTCACCTCTCAGTGGGTAAAACCAGTCCATTGGAACAGAAAACTCTGCCTTCATTCAGAACCAGTCATGTGGAGGGAGGAATTTTGAACAAGGCTGCAACACTCTTCCTGTGCCATTGCTGCTCATGTGTTTCATTGCACATTAAGTTGCATTACTGGAATTTGCATAAATGCAGCTCAGTGCAATAACCCTATAGTCACCCTGCAGGGCCACTTGTTTTTTGGTACCAGGTCAATCAGGCAACTTTTCCAGCATACACAGAGCTATCCCAATGTACTCACTTAAACAGAAAGGCCAGAGAAGGCTCCTTTGATTTGGGTGAAAACTGATACAGATAGTTTGGATTGCCTAAGAAAATCACATTCAGAAAACATGATGCTGTGCTGTGGAATTTTTCTTTCAGATAGTATTAGCCAAACCTATTTCTAGGCATTCTTGTATTTTCACCTGGTTACTGTAAAATACCTATGGCAAATCATATCACTCAATCAGAAGCAATGTTCTGAAAATTTGAATAAGACTTAGAGATCTGACTGTAGTGCTGTACAAGGTGAATTAACCGAATTTCATAATTTAAAGAGGTGTTTTGTTTCAGATGCACACAGATTTCTGTTCTGTGCCCCTTCACTCCACATCAATACACAATTACATGAATTTTTACAGCCCTCACAGTGTGTTCTTTCACAGTCCTCTGGCTTCCAAGATAACCAGCATTGCATCCAGTGGTGCAGTACAAAAGAGTGGTAGAATTGAAAGCGAAAGTGGGATGTAGTGCACGTATTTATGTATTTGGATGGGAGGTAGAGCAAAATTTTAGGATTATATATCCTAAAGAATGCTCAACCTGAGGTGAAATAAAGCACCTTCCCTGTTTCTAAAGCTGGCACAGATAAGCTTTCACCTACTGGGCTGCTGAGGCTTACTACTGCTAGACTAAAGATATTCTTTCAGTCAGATTTAGCAAGCTGTTAGCAACCTGAAAACTTCACAACTGTCACTTTGTATAAAACATTTCCTTCTACAAAAGGAAATGTAAGTGTTATGATATCAGGGCTGGCAAATATTCAAAACCCTATCTGCTTACATATGCTGAGGCCCATATTTCAGAACAAAAAGTGGCTGTGCAAAACTGAGATGAACTTCTTTAAATTGATGTATTTCTTATTGAAATAGAATGTCAAGCTCTTAATAGCAACAAATAAATATAATGTTTATAAAAAGGGCTATATTCATTAAAGGACAAAATCCTGCACTAGAGTCCTGGGCATATAAAACCCATCAGACCAGCAATTTCAGTGTTCAAACACATAAAGCAGTTTTTGTGAGATATGTTTGACTGACACCAAGTAGCTTATTTAATTTTCTGTTTGGGTTTCAATTACTTCATATGACAGGGAGGAGAAACGGGATTTTACGCAGCATGTAATAACTTCCATACAGGAAATAGGCTAATTTTAATGACCCTTCTTTAATATTGCAGGTAGCCCAATTCCAGTTGAAACTGAAATTTGCATCTATCAAAGAACTCAGTTTTTATTAAATGTCTTGTGGGTTCTTTTTTTGTAGATTTTAAAGCAGCATTGCTGTTTTGCAAATAGGTTGCAGGCTACACGCCAAACAACCTTATCAAGAGGTGAAAAAATGCTAATCTCTAGTGTGGTAACTGAGCTACTCTGGAGATTTCCCTTCCCTGGCTAGATTAATTCAATTATTTGAGACAGATTGAGTATTTGTGTGCTGTACTCCACCTGCTTGAACAGATGGCAAGAATAAAGTGCAATAATTTAATGGTCCTTCCTGATGATCTCCTTCTTTGTCCAGGCAGTAAATGTGTTAACTCTACAAGTTAAGGTGTAGAGAGCCCTGGATATTGCAAATATCCTCAGCACCTGTGCTGAGGTCATGGTTGCTCTTGTATTTCTTTAGGTTGAAGGAAAAGGTTTAGATCCTCCAAAGGTCAATTCAAGCCTTTGGTGAGCCTAATTATTCTTTCACTGAGCTTCTGTGTTTCTATGCACTGCACAATATGAGCATGCTTAGACCCCTTAGGGAAGGAACCCCATAGAGACTTGTCCTGTTCACAGGACCCAGCCTGTCAAGGGATGTAAGTGTAAACATGAGAAGTAGCTGTGCATCCACATGTATTTTCAAGAATGATGAAAAACTGCCTGGCAGGCAGTGCCTGTCTGTATGTCTTTTATGCCTAATTATCCTAAAAATTTGACCTACTTGCTATGAAATATTAATTTACTTATGGTTGTTTCTGGATAAAGGTGATTTATCTGTACAGAGCTGCAAGAACATCTTCACGGGTACATTGGATTAATTACCTGCTTGATTATAGTATATATTTATAGATAGAAAGGCAGAGGATTTGGAAAAGGTCTACTGATAAGGAAGTCATTGATTCTATTTCAGTTGTTCATCAGAGGGCTCCAAAGTAATTTGTTTAAAATGAAGTTCATCAGATCTGCACATTCTAGTCCCTAGGAAGTTTCTCTTTGTCAGATCCAGGTTGTGCAAAGAAACACTCTGTTGATGGGATTGCATCTGTCTCCATCTAGTCTGTGAAAGGTGTACCTCTCTCCTCTCAAGAAAGGAGAATTTCATTTAGCCTGGTCCCCTCCATTGAGGAGGATCCATCTGCACTTAATGTAAGTCTTGAAGGAAGGCAGCAAACAAAATGAGAAAGAACATATAAAAATGTATTAACCACCACATGGAGCTATAAAATCCTCTTTAAAATGGCATTAACATTTTCTCGAAAAGGAGGATGGAAAGGGTAAGAACATACAATGTATAACCATAGAAAACTAAACTAAACTACCATATTCTACAGCTCTTATTGCTGCAATCACTTTTATGGATGGGAAAGAATTTCAGCATGACAAACTTCTGACAGAAATTTAATGAACTGAATTTAAAACATTTTTCTGGAAACTTATTTATTTTAAATGATGTATTAGAATAATTTTAATATAATCAATTTCTCTCAATGATATTTATATTTATAAAATAAAGTTTTAAATGTTACTAAAATTATATGTTTTATTTTTTTATTTTAAAATTAGTATGTTTCATCATGAAGACAGATGAGCAGCAGAACAGGTGCTCCAGGAGTTTGTATAGGCTCCTTCTAGGTTTTCAAGACTGGAGAGGAGAAAGACCTGAGCAGCCTGTTCTGATCCCAGAGTTGACTTTGTTTTGAGCAGGGAGGTTGAATGAGACACCTGCTGAAGTTGCTCCCAGACCAAAGTATCCTGGATGGATACAGAATTTTTGGTGAGGATGGGCTGGGACAGCAAGGAGAAGGAGTCAAGCTTTAAATGAGAGAGAAGCACGGAAGACATTGAGCTTTGTCTTGGCACAGGTTTTGAGCCAGCTGAGTTTGTGAGCGTGGATTATCAGCAAGGGGTGTGATGGGTGTCTGCTGTAGACAACCTTGTCAGGAAAAAAAGGTTCTTCTTGAAGAATCTTTCCTCTGAAGAATAGGAAAAAAGCAGGATCCCAAACCATGGCTTTAGAAAAACAGATTTCGTGCTCTACCTGTATTTTCTTGGAAGAATCCCACAGGGGATGGCCCTGGAGAGAAGAAGAGTCCTGTCCTAGGTTACAATATAGATGTATTTAAGTATTCTATTGCCACCAGCTGTAAAGCATTAGCTATTATCTCCTGCTATGACTCACCCCTGATAACAGACAATGGGCCATCAAGAACCAACCGCATGACTCATGGAATTATCTCATCCTATTGTGAGATGCTCCACCCAGGAGGGAGGAGCCAAGCATTCCCACCTGGATATAACCTGGCCTTGGAATTGCCCAAGGCAGCCCTGTCTACTGGATTCCCAGAGGACAAGACTATCACTGGACCTTCAGCTGGAGACCAGCCCTTCCCCAGGATCACTGCTTCAACCTAACTACCTCACTTGGACTGATACCATCACCCTAACAGGGTGTCAGGTTGTATCTGACTTTGTCAGTGCTTTTCCTTGTATTATTGCACTTATTTTTAATTTTCCTATTAAATTCATAATCCTGACTTGTGATCTCCCACTGATTTGTTTTCAAACTAACGCAAGTCCAAAAGAGCTGATATTCAACATCACCTGGTCTCAGTTCAGGAACGGTCTGTGCTGATGAGCAGGAAGCCAAGTAAATTCGTCATGAGTCTTCCATAGATGAAGAAAGGATTCATAATAAAATTTAGACATAAAAATGAAGTGTAGAAGAGATGGAAAATGAGACAAATGACCTGGAGGGAATAGAAAAGCACCTGAGGCCAACATAATGAATGCCTTCCTTGTTTTAGTCTTTGCTTGTAAGATTGGTTCTCATGAATATGAGATCTCTGAGATAAGGGACAAAGTCTGAAGTAGGAAAGACACCATCATGGAGAAGTATCTGACTAGGGAACATTTAAACATGCTGGACAGACATAAGTCCAAGTGACCTGACAGGATGCACCCACAAGTTCTGAGGGAGACAACTGGCACTGAGACACCATTCTCAACTATCTATGAAAGGTCATTGTGACTTGGAGAGTCAGCTGAGGATGAGAAGAAAGAAAATGTTATCCCTACCTCAAGAAGGCAAAGAATGAGGATTCAGGGAATACAGGCCTTGTCAATGTCACCTCATCCTTGGGAATGTGATGGAGCAAAACATCCTGGAAATAATCTCCAGACCCATGAAGGACAAAAAGGTGACTGGAGAGTTATCAGCACGGATTTACAAAGGGTATATCTTTCCTAGTCAGCCTGATAGTTTTCTGTGATGAGACTGTCTTGGTGCATGAGAGGGGAACAGTGAATATTGATTACTAGCAAGGGTTTTGACACCATTATCAGTAACATCGTCATAGGCAAACTGAAAAAGTACAGGTCAGAAAAAAAAGGTGAGGTGGATTAAAAACTGTCTGAATTGCTGCCATCAAAGCCATATAATCAGCAGCAGACAGACTAGTTTCCTCGTCTCACAGGGATTAGCTTCGAGGTTCCCTGGGGAGTCAGTGAACAACAAGGTTATACAAAAAATATCAAAGAAACAAAAGTGTTCTGACAAGAAGGAAACAAGATCTTCCTTCTTTCCTATGAAATGCAAACCTACTGCTGCATCGTAGTCAAGTAGCTTGAAAAGTTGTGCTCCTGATTTCTAATTTGTTTATATTATAATGTCAGCATGGTAAACAAACATACAGGTGTACATTTCTGAAAAAGGATAGATGAATCCAACAGAGTCAGAAAAACTTTTCTTGAGGAAATATAGAGAATATTAAGGGAACTTAGAAAATTCTATAATTTTTTTTCTTTTCTTAAATTCTGTAAACTGTTCCAACTCTTACCTTCTACAGTTTTTATATTTCATGAACAATATTATTGGAGATAAATAATGCAAATAAATTAACATGAAAAATTACACAATAGCATAGTAGTCTCGTATAAGCCCTTCAGAATGTAATTAAGTGTTTCAAAAGGAAAAGAAAATCTGAACAAAAAATAACTGCATAATAAACACCCTTTTAATGTACAAAAAAAAAATCAATCTACAGTTATCACAAGTATTAGCAGAGCTCCCACTTGGCATGTTAACTTTCTGTATATGTGAATCAAGAGTGGTTTCACCCTTAAATAAAGTAGGTACTCCAGAAAACTTGGCCCTTTTCTCATTTATTCCTTTTATCTTATTCCATGTATTTTCTGCTGAAATATAGTGTATATACAGCTACAGAATGCCTAAAATGCCAGTAATGTTTCTTAGATCTTCTAATAAACCCTTGAGCCTGAATATGATTTTCTTTTACAATCTACCAAATTCTGAAGTTTTAACAAATGTTTTGCGTTATTCAAAGCCTTTTTCCTTTCTTCAAATGCTTCATAATAATTTCCTACCAAAGCTCTAGAGGGTTGCTATTTTTCTTAAATGTTACAGGAAAAATAGTTGATATATATACACCAGAGAGTCCCTTTACAATCAGTAGCAGGAAACACAAAATCCCCAAAAGAAAGAGCAGAGAAAATAGCAATCTTGATTTTAAAAAATAGAAAAAGAAAAAACCTACAATCAGACTGAACCTTCCTGCTGAAAGCTTTTTATTTGTTTGTTTTTTTTCCATTTATATTTATCAGAGGGTAGTATCAAAGAAGAGGGATAGTATTTGAACAAAAAGATGTTCCAGTTTTGATCTTAAACGTTTATGACTCTATTAGATCTACAAAGAGTGGTGTTTAATCATCAAAGTGCTTCCCATGGAGAGAGATTTGAAAACACCTTACTGGTCTTACAAGGCACTTGTATTACACTTCTATCATTTTCCTTCATATGTTTTCCTCAATAAACTGTTTACAAGTAGTTTAACTTCTGATATCTACACTGTGGTTTTCTACACTGTTAGTCACTAGGAAAAGTCACAACTATCACATGACTTATGCCAGACACCTTAAGTAAATCAGACAGATAAAAGTGCCAGTTCATTTCCCCCAAATCCTTATGTAAGGTTTCTAATTTTATTAGCTCAGGTTGTAAAGCTAGCGGAGATAAATTCTAGTCTCTGAGAACTGCTGCAAAATTTCATGTCTTCTTTCCTTTTCAAACCTGTTTTCTCTATTCAGAGACTTTTTTTACCCTAAATATTCCCTTCAACCACTGAATTTTCCTTGATTATGATGATTTCTAACTACCTCTCAAGAAAGAATTTTTAAGCCCAAAACACAGGTGTTGTCTTCCAGACACCAATTAGATAGTTGGTATCTAATTCAGCAATTGGAAAGTCTTTAACATTCCACAAAGTCAGATTATTGTCTATTCAGTGTTTTATTTAAAACTGTTTTAAATAGATGTGTCAGTGATTGAATGGAAGTGATAGGATTTAATTTCAGTCAGCTATCGATGTTTACTTCCGATCTAGTTACACAAAATCTTCTTTAGAACCAACAAAAAAAAATTACTGTGTAATTAATTTGGTCTGGTTTTGATGTGTGCCTTAGTGTGAGTCCTGTTCTAACTATCCTATTTCTCCTTTGTTGCTATAAAATGACCTTGGGTGACCAGTGCAGACACAGATATCTCCACTACATAAAGCCCTGTGATGCTTTGTCATATAGAAAAACATCTTATTATTGCCTTCCACTGCTAGACCCCTTTGTGGTGCCTGTGGTTGTCTCTTGCCTTCACTTGTGAGTTCTTCAGAGCAATGCAAAACAGAGCACAATGTATCACAGGTTATAGTTAGTGCCAATGTACAATGCTGTATAATACAATAAATACCAACTGTATCAAAAAGTATAATAAAGGTATTATTATAGGTAGAACAGAAAAGGATCAGGAATTTGGCTTATTTTTTGAAAATTGAAACACTTATTCAGATATGAAATCCACTTATAATAAAAAGGGAGGGATTACTACCAGAAGTAATCAAATCATGCATTAATGTCATCACATACACTTAAGTTACGATCCATCATATTCTGATTAGTAGTTTTCCTAAATGCTAATAAATTACAGCTACAGAATTCTTAATCTAACAGCATGGAGCCCTGCAGTTTCTGAAGGGTAATATTTAATTTGCTAGAGTGAAAGGATTACAACATTACTCTAATTCTCAAGTAGATATATTTTCATGCAATTAACTTTAGCGTCCTTCTCCACTCCTAGAGTTACCAAGTAAATCTCTTTACAAAGAGGATAAACCAATGCATCCAATCATTAATAACAAATGCATACATTTTTATTAACATAAAACCTAGTCATTCTATGGAAAAAGAAAAGCCAGAGTGACTTTTTCATTATGATTTTAATCTGTTAATTGTCTACATTTTACACTGGAAAATAAAGCTGTGAAAGTGAAGCTCAACAAAAACACATAAATCCTGTTTCTTTAGCGATCCAGCCAAATGTTTTTAAAATGAGTAAATAATATAGCTGATAGATTCCAGTTCTTTTCACATACAGGCTGACAAAGATGCAGAACAGAATGGCAGATTTTGAAAATTCTAAAACCCTTTCCAGAGATGACATGGAAGGTATAGCTTAATTATCCAGGTGAATTTATTACATATTGCTTTGCTGATTGTAACTACAAACTTCATGGTCTGAGGGGTAATGGCCTCCTGTTAAATAAAACCATCAAAAAGGCTCAAAAAACCTGTAGCCAGTGAGAAAGGGGAAAAGTTGCTATGTTTGACACCGAAAACTATGTCTTAGATCAGCTGACAATGAGAACAGAAGGGAGCACCTGCCCAAGAAATGGCAGTTATTTAGCTGCTTGACAGCAAGATATCAGGGAAGTATTTAATTCATGTTTAATATTACATATATATATGAAAATTGTCAGACTAATCCCTCCCTTGATGTTTGGCCTTGTCAATCTTCATTAATATTTCAAAAAAGAATCCTTTGTTGGTTTTTGTCATTTGATCAATATTAAAATCTTCTGCAAGATTATGATGTTGACAAAATTCCTGATATATTTCAGGAATTCTTACCACCTCTGCCTTGTTCCTGCATTTTGCAGGCCACTGAGGAGCTTAGGCTCCCAGTACATCTCTTTGAAAGATATCAGAAGGGGAGGATGTTAGGAGCCTTGAAATTTCCAATACTTTGCTTTATTTCCAGCACAGATACAACTTTTATTTGGCTCGCTGGTTCTTAGGCAGTCAATAGTTAGAACTGAGAAGGCACCAGCAATTAACTTTAGCTGAAAGCTTTGAAATATCTTGTCTTTGCTTTGAATTAGAGTAAAATTATATCACGAAGACTGAAATTTTAGTCCTTTTAAACATAGAGTTGCTAATCACGTCAAAGCTCTATTTGAAATACAATGTGTCCAGTTCAGCTTAAGTTAGTACATAATTAAAAATGATAGTGTAACTAATCTATTATCTTCTTTATATTCTTATCCTCCAACATTTATATAAAATCTGCCAGCAAATATTTTATTATTCAATTCAAAATTATCGATAAAAGTATTGACCCACTTAGTTTTCAATATAAACAGGAATCTGAATGTAATCAGAATATTCTCAAAACACAATAATTTCTAAATTAAAGCTTTTGATCTACCATTAAAAAAAGCTCTGTTTGTTTTAAATGCATTTATTCTAGGCTCATAGATTTTGTGTAGAAATGTTCTTGTTATCAGAATTTTCAGGACTCAATATGATGAGTTCCAGAATTTAAGGTATTACAGCAATACCATTGACTGTGCTGTGGCAAGGACTCTGGAACTTCCCTTATAAATACAAAAATCAAGTTTGTTCTTTTTTCACAGCTGTGATGCAGCTCAGTATCAAGGCTGTGTCTGTGTGTGTCTGCCTTTAAGCTGTTAATTCCCTGGGCTGTCACGAAATCCTCAGCTAGTCATTTTTATTGCTGAGACAATGCACTGACTTGAAACCGGGCAACTGCAGTGACTGAACCCCTAGTCACCTTCACAACAAAGTATTTGACTTATCAGTGCAGGATCACCCCTTTTAGGACTTTCAGAGTGTCGTGGAAATTCTTCCCAGGCAGCTCCTGCTGTGCTTAAACCAACTGATATTCTTAAAAATGTGGATTGACATCCTGGTGGGGAATCTGACCCCTATGGGCCTCTCCTCTCAAGTGTTTTCTACTGCGAATTGACCAGATTGGGCACAGAAAAGACATTGTAAATGGTGTGTAGAAACTCTTCCTGAAGATGTAGAAATTGTCACGAGGATAGCCTCTGGTGCTTTGTTAAGAAAATTAAGAGACTTCTTGAATGTAGATTAAGATATTCAACGATGATGATCCATGCATTTTCTTGAGTAGGAGGACTACAGTCCAGCTAGATTTCAAGGAGTCAGCAGAAGAGCAAGTCTAGGTGAATCTCACCTATTCCACCTGAAGGCACATTGAAGGAATTCTTGTCACCCTTGACATGGTTTAGGAATGGTACTCCCCAATTCAGTTCTCCCAGAGACTCCAAAACCACCCTGTTGCTAGCTTGTTCCCCTCTTCCCTTCCCACTTCCCTGTCCATCAGGATGGAGTTGAAAACTGAAGGCAAGAAAGGTGAAATCACAGAACAAGAACATGAAAAGTAACAGCAACAATATTAATAAAAGTATACAAAAGAGAGGTTGATGCACACATAAAAATACTCAAATGAACCCTGAGACAATGCCACCACATTTTTTGAGTGGTATTGGAAGCCACTCCTTTCTCCTCAGAAGCCAGAGCCCCTTCCCCCTGCTGCTGGCAATGATGGGAGGTGGTACAGAACAACCTCCAGGTGCTTGCCAAAGCTA
The DNA here is from genome assembly GCA_013397955.1 of Grantiella picta. Taxonomy (NCBI): domain Eukaryota; kingdom Metazoa; phylum Chordata; class Aves; order Passeriformes; family Meliphagidae; genus Grantiella; species Grantiella picta. The sequence goes on along the minus strand of VZRM01006765.1, from coordinate 314,165 downwards.
GGACACCACCCAGACTGCAACAGACCATCAACAGACAATCTTGTTCAAGAGATTTATTTCCAATATGGTCTCTTCCCTATTCCAAGATATCAAAAAGTATTCCTTTTAACAAATATTCTTTCTGTGAGGGAGAAAATTTTTTAAAAAAATGTTTCTCCAGATTTATTTTAAATTAAAAATTATATATCGTATGCATACATATTCATATACATATGGATCCATAATCACTAAAATTCCATTAACACTTTTTAATGACTTATCCATTCCAGCCTTTAGCCTTTCCTGGCATTTTTCCAGGATTGGTGCTAAAAGTGCATGACTCATCCAAACCAGCCTTCTTCCCTTTTTCTGTGAAATAATGACAGGACACATGATTTTAAAATCAGAAATTCTTAAAAATTCCTTGATTTGTAGAACATTAACTCCTAATCATTCAAAGAGCTCCACAGATTTTGCCTGATTTCAGACAGCTGCCCAGAAGATGTGTGCTGGCATCACACTGTTTCCTCTATTAGCCCAGGCTTTGGTGTAGTTCAGAATCCTGTGAGGGGTTTCTTTGGAAAGTTTGTAAGCATTTTTCAGGCAAGAAAAATGTGTGTTTGTTCTTTCCTTGTACCAAAACCCAAAAAAATATTGGTGTCCTGCTTGTTACCTGACTTTTTTTGAAATGTATATAAAGAAGTTACAAAAATAATGGAAACAGTTTTGAAGAAAATGAAAAAACAATTCCAAATCTCCACATTTTGATACACAAATGCCAGTCTAAGTCCATTTCCTAAAACAAAGAAACTGTCTTGCTATGGAAAAGTTAATAAATACTTGTTAAATAATTTTTGTGAATATAAAAAAGTAATAAAAGGATTTTGTGTTGCAGCTAAATTCAAAGTGAAAAGCATTAAAAGGATTTTTAATTAAAGAAAAAGCTGTGAGAACCCATCAAATAAATTCTTTTGTGACATTCCATTATTATTAAAAAGCATTCAGGCTTCTAAATTTGAATCTTATAATCCCTGAATGAGATAAGATGCTGCTTCCCTTGAGCCCATAGGAACAAAAATCTGAATGAGTATCATAGAATTTAATAAGCTTAAAGGAAAGAAGTAATCAATGTAATTTTGATTCAAATTGGAAATCTCACTGGAAACCAGAAATGGTTAGGACAGTTTCTGTATCTTGTTTCCCAAAGATCTGCCTATTCTAAATAAGAAACCTTGTCAGTAAAACAGAAATACTTTCTGAATCCTCTTTTCCCACATAGTTAAAAAAGACAACAACTGTGAGCTCTGATGTTACAAGGTTTGGTCTAAAGCAAACCCATTTTCAATAATGTAAGAGAGTTGAATTGTAGCTTGCTTTAAAGAGTAATAGTCTTAGGCTATGCTGACAACAGAGACAATAAAAAAAAAAAAAAGGTTTCAAAGCTTATAGGCTTTTCCCTAAAATCTTTCCAATTGATTATTTCAATTTAGTGCGAATCAGTTTTCAGCACAAATTAAAATTGTCTAATCAATCTATAGACTTAATGGTTTATAAGAAAAATTTGACTGGTGTGACACTAAATTAATTGTTCAGGAACTGATTTCTACTTTTCTTTCTTACACTGTACTGTAAATGACACTAATTATTCCCAAATTCATGTAGGTCTATTCCCAGGATCAGTAATGACCAATCAACAACGACTTTCTCACTGGCTGGTCCCATAATGCAGAAGGCTCCACACCTTGAGGCCTTCACTGATTTTCCCTTCAATGCAAATTGAATAATATGTGATAATTCCTGGGTTGGCTGTCTTCTGAAATGCTTCATTCTTAAATAAAATGTGAAACTATTAAGTATATGAACATGATAAATGGTGTATGGAGTAAAATCAGCCTTAAGTGTCAGGTGTTCATACCTCTGACTAGTTTTGTATATGCATAATTTGCCTAGCATGTTATCATTGTTCTTTAATTACTGTCTGGGTTTCAAGTTTAGGTCTCATTAAAATAGTGTTTTTACATGGAGAAAACCCATACTCTGTGTCCTTGACTTTGTCTTTCTGAAACAGCATTTACCTTACCCCGGTAGAGAGATGAAGATTGATGCAGGGAGGAAGGTTGCTAAGGGAGTTTAGACAGATCTAGCTATCATGACACTTTGATATAGAAATAATCTTGGGAAAAGAAGGAAAAAAGGAAAACCCAGAAGAAAATCAGTTGTACATAGATGACTTATTGGAGAAACTTCCTACAAGCATAGCTCTCTGTAAACATTGAACTCTCATTAATATGTCCTTGGAGACGGAGATCTCAGTGATCAGAACATAAAATAAAGATCTTGCTGAAAAAGAGAAGTGTATTCAATATAAAAAAAAACCCCATAATACTTGTAACCCCCTATCACCTCTATGCAGTTAGACCTTTGTTTTTGAAAAATTTAACAAAAGCAGTGCAACCTGATGATTCCATACTATAGGATCACATTTTTTTTTAAATCTGAAAAAGTGTGTAGCTGCAAACTATACAAGATACATAAAATTATTGTTATAAACATAATGCTGGCTCTGATTATAGTTGCTGGGATTTATTCTCATTCTTAAAATCAGAAAGTTATTTTCCCAGACACTGAAGAACTCTGTCAAGAGAATTCACAGTCCAAGTCTCTTAGCCATGTATTCACTTAGCCATGTATTATCTTCTACACATTTTCTCTCTTGACTGATTAGATCTAGTAATAAAAAAAAAGGACTTAAGCAACAACCAGAAAAAAAGCTGGCTAATTGTAATGATTGAATGGTATAGACCTCACTCACCTCATGAAAGGAAAAGGGGATTTTCATGAAGGGGGAACTAAAGCTTCTTTATTTATTCATGGTGCTTTTTGTGATATGAGTGTCAGAATGTGGTCAAACTCCATGGATACTGCTGTCTTTCTGGCAAGAGAGAATTTGCCATTGGGGGCATCTGTGGCAGAGCCTGGCTCAAAAAATTTATTATTAATAAAAAAAAAATCAACTTCAATTAAATAAATGACCCATAGGCTAATTAAAAAGCCACCATTTTATTTAACAGCATTTTATTTCTGATCCTGAACCGCTTCCATACACTTCTTCATAGTAGTGACACATACCTGAATTTCAAGAAAGACACCTGCAAAGCAATGAACAGGGTCTGAGGTAAACCCTGAAAAACAGACATTTTCAAAAGCAGTTCAGGTGATGCTTCGTGTTTTGCTGCAGAAACTCAGACCTCAACATGGTAGCAGGAGTGAATGAAGGAAACAGGTGAGTCTTTGTGAATTCATAATTTTCAAGCCATGTTGAAAATAGCCAAATATGCTTTGAAAATATTTTCTTTGTCCTGTTGTTTCTTGTCAGGTTGGCTTCCATTTTCTGTCCTCATTTTACTTAGAGAAGCACAGATGAGAGGTATTTATGCTTGGGATGAAAATAGTTATTTTTTGATATCATAATAAAAGGTACACTGTAGACAATTTTTGGGTAATTAAGCTTCTGAGCAATGAGGTTTATGTTCTTTTAAGCTAACATTGGGGATTGAAACATGACCTGGCTGAATGGAAATATGAAGAAAATATGGGCATGTAAATAGACATTGAAATTCTTCATCAGAGGGCATCAGTGGGCATATTGAACATTCAGGGTTAGCAGCAATATTAATTTGCTACATTCTATTTTGATCATATATTTCCCAAGTTAAAGGCCTGTTTATGACAAATACAGCAAAGACAACTGCATTGCTGTGGCTGCAATAAGTCAATTTCTTGACCTTATTTAAGGAACATGTCTCTTCCAGAATACTTTATTATTCTAAACTGTAAAGGTAGGCATTTGGGCAGAAATGGTAGATTTTATTGCTTCAAACATATCCATATTAGTTGTAGGGTGCATTTTGGAGATAGTAAGGGCTGGCCATAAACCATAGTTTACATTTTGAAAGCTAACAAAAAGCATCAGACTAAGAAAAAATCTGGATAATCATTGAGGCACGGCAGATGCTGGGTCACTGCATAGAGAGGAGTGGAAAATGAATGGGTCCAGGGAGACAGGGAGCATGGAGAGGGAGGCTGTACTTGCAGCTCACTAATGAGTGATGCCTTTAAGATGCCTTTTACTATTAAGAAAGACTAATTTTCTGTTTTGAACCAAGAGTCAAATGAGCAGCCTGCCAAGAGTCTTGATTACAGAGCCAAACAAAAGCAGTCAAGAAGAGAGCTCAAGGGCTCAGTCCCTTACTGCCTAGGCTGACTAAGTCCTGAACATCTCTCTCCCCACCTGGGTGCTTTCAAGTTGGCTGTGCCAGCACATTTCCAGTTCAAACTTCTGATGAAGAATGAAACCATGCTGGACTTGACTCCTGCGCTAGATTTGGTTCCCACTGTAGTCATCCAATTCTGCCCCAGAAATCTTTGCATTTGCTGCCATCCCATTTCCATCAATATCCCCTAAATACGCTGGTTCACATCTTAAAATAACTTCTCTTGTCTGCTGCACCTTAAATCTGATAGTATATTTGGATCTGGAAAACAGGAAACAATTATTCTATCTCCTCATCACACATCATCATATAGAGTCCTGAGAAGGGTGGGAGGGTAATGTGGATGTGGCCAGTCTGCTTCAGATGCTGCTAGCTATAAGCAGCATGGACATGACCTTAAACATGATTTATGTCACTTGTCTGTTTTATTTAAGACTACAGATGTAAGAAAAGTACTCTTTGCTTCTTCTTTGGCAATCTTTATCATTGTTTGTTTATTCGCTTACTTCTTTGCTCTAATAAAGGCAGCAATGCTACAGTTACTGTTATGTTTGCAGTTTTCCATAACCATCCATTTAGAACAGCACATTATGGTGGCAGTAGAGCAGATGAGTGACAAGCAAAAGTGTCTGAGTAAAAGCAGAGGGGCAGGAAAAAATGAGCGTTGGAGGACAATGTTAACAGCAGCTGCCATGAAGGTGGTACTCTGAGGAATGCAACAGATGACTGCAAAAAGTTTAAATTTACCTTTGTGATATTGTATGGTTTTTGAAATCTATAAAACAGTAAAAAAGTACAGTGGCAATCCTAGCTACGAGCTGGAAAAAGATGATTCTGATTCAGAACAACTCCTGTTTGGACTTGACTGAGATTTGAGGCTTTCCCAGAATGCAGAAAAAAATGAAGCAAGATGCTTGAAGAAAAACAAGACGACGTTATAATAGAGGGGATTCAATGAGAAATATGGATTGCAGCAAAGGAAGCACATGCAAAAAAAAAACTGTTATGAAGTTTATGTTATGAAGTTTATGTTATCTATGTTCAAAAGAAACAATATGAGTGACTAGTAGAGATGGGAGAAAAAAATCACTATTCAGTTGCTCAACCAAACTACTGTATTTGTACAGAAAATTGTACAAAAAATGTAGACAAATATTACAACTACCCAAAAAGAACCAAAGTCTACATATGGCATGAAAAGTTTATTAATAATTTGTACAGATTATTAAAACATTTAAGAAATAGCTACAGTAACATCCTGAGTGCAAGAGAAACAATAATTCAATTAATGTAATTGCGGACTATATGAAAATTTTACAATTGTCCTGCTGGAGGAAGGCAGCCTTTTCACAGTTATATTTATTGGCTAATTACAACCACATTTGATCTTGAAAAAATCCCAAAACACCGAACAGTAACGAACTGTTTGATTTTATCCCATTTGGCTGTTAATAAAAAGGGCTGCGGTTTAACCCCACACAACTTAAGACCCACATAGCCACTTGCTTATTCTCCCCCAGTCAGGATGGGAGAGAGAATCAAAAAAGTAAAAATGGGAAAACTCATGGGTTGAGACAGTTTCATAGGTAAAGCAAAGGCCCCACATGCCAGCAAAATAAAACAAGGAATTCACTTACCACTTCCCATGGCCAAGCAGATGCTCAGCCAGGAAAGCCAGGGTGCTGTCACTCCGAATGTCTCCCCGTCTTCCATCTTCCACCAGCTTTATACGTTGAGCATGATGCCATATGGTGCGGGTTATGCCTTGGCTCACTTGGGGCAGCTGTCCTGGCAGTGTCCCATCCCAGCTCCTTGTGCACCCCCAGCCCCCTCCTGGTGGGGTGGGAAGAGAGGCAGAGAAGGTCTTGGCGCTGTTCAAGCTCTGCTCAGCACCAGCTCAAACATCCCTGTGTTGCCAACACTGTTTCCAGCATGAATCCAAACCATAGCCTGTCCTCGGTGCTACGAAGAAAAGTAACTGTCCCAGCCAAAGCCAGCACACAAAGATCCTGTGAAATTTCATGCTGATACAAATGGAGGTTCAGTACATGGACACACTTCACAATTAAATGTGTACCTTGAGTCACTAAGAGAAAGGGAAAGGAAGAATTTTACCATTGTTGTGTAAAGGAATTGTTAAATGAGTCTGGTACATGAGAAGGACCTGGTCTGAATAAGTGGTATTTATGTATCTGTGGTATTTATGTATCTGTGGAGAGGTGAAACTGTCCTTCAACTAGTGAGAAACATTCCAAGCATGATTTTGAATAAGGAAGAAATAATTATAAAAGGAAGTTTAAGAAAGATTAAATATACGTAGGCTTCCTGGAAAGTTCAGCTATGGCAAACAGCTGCAAAATTACATATTCCACCAAGAAAGTGCTTTTTCTAATAAGTGCAACTTGAAACATTTTGCAACCTAGGAGAGGAATTCTCGGTTGGAAGACTGTCAGAAAAAACTAGCTGATTTCAGGAAGGTACAGCCTTCTCATTTAAAAGTCAAGGTAAAAAGATCAAGATTAATTTTTCCTCCTCTATTTTTTTAAATCTTTTTCTTTTGTAAGACTTTATAATTCTTTCCGCCGTTAAAGTATAATAAAAAAATATTGTTTTGTCATCTTTCATACAAAAGTTTTTGTCAAGGGCACATGAATAAGTAATTTGATATTTTCAATGGCAGTGGAACCCTTAAGATGCTGTGAACACAGAAGTTTTGTATAAAGATATAAAGTAATGTCCACCACATGGTGAAACATATACTTTTTGGAACTCGTAAAACAACTTATTTTACAATTGATTTAACCCCTAGTATAGTATGAAGAATGGTTCTTCCTAATTTTTACCAAGTTTTTGCCTTTAATAAAAGTTGATTTTTTTTCTGCCAAATGATAGTAATTTTAATTACAAAAAGAGAAGAATTACTAAACTTCTATGAAAATCTGGCTCTGTAAGATCTTTTCTTTCATTCCAACAATAATGCATGTTCGATTTGTTTCTTAATTTATTTGGACTCTTAAGAATAGATCTTAGCTGAATTGATAACTATTAGCTTGTCTCATTGGTTGATATATAAGAGCAATAAAATGAAAAAAAAAGACTGGAAGAAGGATTTGTTGTTTCACAAAAAATTGGAAAGAAATGGACACTGGATGAAGAAAAAATCTATTTGAACTATTTTCAAACTATTTGAAACACCAAAATTTGGTGCAGTCTTAGACTGCTGTAAAAGAAAAGTTTAATATTCTCAAAGTTTTTCAGCAAGGAAAATCTTATTCTATTCAACTCTAACTGGAAAGCTAAAAAGGCATGCAAATAATTAGAATTGCCTTAATGAAAACAAGAAAGTCTAGATAATTTTTTATATATTCAGATTTTTAATTTAAGAAGATAATTAAAACATCATCACTGTGTGATGAAATGTATCTCTATGTTAAAGAGCATTTTTCTGAAATTTGTTCAAAGGACGTCTTACTACTAATTAGAGGTATGTTTGTTCTGGTTGAACACAATGAAAGATGGTATGTCACCATAATAGAGAAGAATATAGACAACAAAGATGTGTCTTTTCACTGAATTTCATTATGACTTCAATGTTTCCAACGGAATGCAGCCAGACCTTTTATTCATTAAAAAATAAAATTAACAAAACCAAGTATGAAAAATAATTTCTTCCAGAAACTATCAAAAGATATTGACAAAAGAAGAAAACTTCTTCCCCACTCCACCCTGAAACTTTTCAAAATGTTCTACTAACATCAATACCTTGAGATCATGGAACTAAACTTCCAACTGAACAGTGATCAAATCGGAAAAGTTTTTTCAAATAAAAAAATTAATATTTGTATTTTTTTTCCTTTCTGGTTATCATATAGTATTTATCTATAAAATAATTTTTTTCCTTGAAGCACCCTGAACAGGGAAATTATTTGTATTTAAATTCTCATTGTAGGTCTTACTTCTATCGTAATTCTCAAATATGTATTGAGGCTGGCACAGATTTGGCTCTCTGTCTTCTTAATATTGTGCAATTAAAGGAAGAAATTTCATGTTCTTTCTGATATAATATACTATATACCTATTTAAAAGCTCATGGGAAGTGTGGGTGAAGTTACGGGTCTACAGCTTTTTCCAACCACCCAAATCCATTAATGTCTCATCACTGTCTTAATGACTCAGAAAAGCACCGAAATAGTAACTGATAAATATTATTTTAATAGAGATTTAATAACAGGAAATTTCACACTTTAAAAATAACATTAGCTAATCTTTCAAGTATTACACCACTATTCAGTATTATCTAGGTTGTTTTAGAACAATCATCCTCAAAGGTTAACCTTGAAAATTATTTTTTTATCCTTTTTAAATCCAGCTCTGATTTCAACTCCAGCAGTTTCTCGCTTATAACAAGCATCAAAATCTTCTTCTTTTTTTTTTTCCCCCAAAATATAGACTACTACTCTTCAAACTACTCTGTATTGCATTACTAGTGTTTCTGTCATCATAGCTTGGTGGTTTCAGGTGTTTCTGCAATTTTATGGTACTCTTTAAGGCATAGATGTGGAAAAGCACAGATTGAAAGGACTGAAATTCTTTCACATATGCCACATTCTACAAGGCACGTGTAATATTTGAGTAGACTTCCTGGAACTGTTATGAAGAAGTAAGTTTTGCCCAATTTTACCTGAAGAAAGGGTTCTTCAGGATATGCAAAAAGAGAATTGGCAGCTGTCTGGTGGTTACTGGACGCTCCCTGACCTCCTTGTGCTGTGTTAGTGGAGCCATGGAAATCCCAGCTGAAGCCAGGAAGGAACTCCCTGCTCCTGCAGTTAGGGCAGCTGTGGGGCAGCATCCTGAGGAGCCAGCAATAGGTTGTATGCTTGGGACCACAGTGGCCACCTGAGCGCAGTGACAGCTGCAAGGGTGGTGCTTCCACGCCCAGACAGCCTCGGGAAGGGCAGCAGAGCTGAGGGTGCATCTCTTCCCTCAGATACAGGAGAGTTCTGCCTTCTCTGCTGGCTTTGATCTGGAAGCCAGGCTCGGCCTTGCCTACCCAGACCATGTTGAGTCTGACTAAAAGGTACATGTGAAACTTGTCAGTTTCAAAGCCACTGGAAGCAGAGGTGCAAAGAAGATGTAAAAAAGTGTTGGGATTTATAAAACCCCGTTGTTTCTGAATTGAGGTAACCGTTATGAGAATGTCAGCCCTGATCCTGAATGATAACCAGTCTGAGGGATTTCCTGCCTCTGTAACTCACAATACTGTCCTTCCAGCTGTTTTTCTTGCCTGGGATTTTAAAACAGGCTGCCAAATAGACTGAAGCATGTATCATTTGTAGAGCTTTCCAGAGACTATAACAAAGAATTGAGCAGAATCAATGAATCTGCCAACAGTTGGCCACTTGCAACTGCTGAGGTAAAAGACTGCTTCAAGATTAAATTTCAGGTGTACAAAGTCTCCTTTTTACTTTCTGAACTCCCCATCACTGTGCATTTCACAGGGTGCCTCATTAGGTTGCAGAGTTGCTCAAAGTAGTCCATGTGAAAAATGCTGCTCAGGCTACCTTAACAAATCTGTAGGGTTTTTTCTCTCCAGGAGTGGAACCTATCCCAAGGGCTCCATTATCCAGTTCCCCTCGGCTGTGTGGAAATAATTAATTTCACTTGAGCGGCTTTTGTTTAGAAAAATGTTCAGCTGAAGATATTTTGGTTTCAAGGCTGAATTTCCTGGGTTTGATTATTGTGTAAAACAGATCTACATATTTTAAACGGGAGACATGGTTATAAAAATCTTCTGTCCATTAATTCCAAGTTGCTGTGCTGGCATCAATTGTGTATTGATCTGGAGAGGTTTCAGTTTCCTGCAGTTTTCTTTTCTTCTCAGGTGCCCCTGAGATCCCTATATGGCTTAGTAGACAAATGCATGATCTTATTCTATTATTTTCTAATTCTCCTGCTAAATATTTAGTATGTGATAAGAGGAGAGACACAGAAAAAAATCTGGAATAAGTATTCCAATAGTTTACTGAAGAACAAAAGATTAAAGTATCATTTAAGGGACAATAGTAATAAACTTTTAAAATAATCTATTTTTATTGTATCTGTAGTAAATAATGATAAAATCAAATAAGCGTTGAACAATTTTTAATATTTTAAATACAGAATTGCTAAATAAGTAATGGTATTTTTATCCTGATATAGATATCCCAACCATGCTGTCCTAGGTTACAATATAGATGTGTTTAGCATTCTGTACCACAAGCTGTGGGGCATTAGCTGTTAGCTCCAGCTGTGACTCACCCCGATAACAGACAATGAGCCATCAAGAACCAACTGCATGACTCATGAACTTATCCTATTGTGAGATGCTTCACCCAGGAGGGAGGAGCCAAGCATTCCCACCTGGATATAACCTGGCCTTGGAATTGCCAAGTTAGCCCTGTCTACTGGGTTCCCAGAGGACAAGACTATCACTGGACCTTCAGCTGGAGACCAGCCCTTCTTTAGGATCACCACTTCAACCTAACTACCTCACTTGGACTGATACCACCACCCTAACAGGGTGTCAGGTTGTATCTGACTCTGTCAGTTTGATTTTTTTTTTCTTGTTTTATTGCACTTATTTCTAATTTTCCTATTAAATTTATAATCCTGACTTGTGATCTCCTACTGGTTTGTTTTCACACATGTGAAAACTAATACACTGATTTTGAAGTGTACATCTTCAAATATATATTTATTTTCATCTTTACAAAATCTAAAGGCTCATTGGTCACCCTCAGCTCTTTTCAGCAAAGGAGACGAGCAGATCCTTTTAATTACATGATAGAATCATGGAGTCATGGAACAATTTGGGTTGGGAGGAACCTTTGAAGCTTGTCTAGTTCTACCCCAATACTGCAGTGAGCTGAGTGATCTTCAACTCAACCAAGCTGCTCAAATCCCTGTCCCACCTGACTTTGAATGTTTCCAGGGATGGGCCATCCACCCCCTCCATGGGCAACCTGGGCCAGTGCTTCATCACCCTCATAGTAAAAGACTTCTTTCTTATATCTAGTCTGAATCTAGCCTCTTTTAGTTTAAAACCATTACCTTTTGTCTTATCCCAACAGACTCTAATAAGATGTTTATTTCTATTTTTTTTTATAAGCTTTGTAAATACTGAAAGGCTTCAACTGGGTCTCCCAGAGCCTCCTCTTCCCCAAGCTGAACATCCCCAACTCTCAGCCTTTCTTCACAGCAGAGGTGCTCCATCCCTCTGATAATTTTTGTGGAGCCACCCAAAGGGGTCCACTCTTCTCCTGTGCTGAGGACCCCAGAACTGAATGCAGTACTCCACCTGGGATCTCACCAGAGCAGAGTAGAGGGGTAACATGCCCTGATGTAGAAAATGAGAAAGCAGGTGTGTAATGTGAGCAGATTTATTAGATAGTTACATAAATACTGTTTTATTACTAGTAAAATTTCTGATCATACTAATGTTAGCAGAAGCAAGGATGAAAAATCTGCAAAAGAAATGAAAGTAAGAATAAGCTTTATTTTCTAAGATACTCATAATTGAATATTAGCAATTTTAAAAGGATAGGGCAAAGGAATTAGAGGTGGAACTTTTGTTCAGTCCTTGCAGCTATGGAAACACTGAAAGACCTGAAATCACAAGATTTAGTGCTGTCTACAGCCAACATGAGGTGTCCAGATGCAGCAGCCATTTTTCAGTCTAGGAAAATGCTATGTCTGTGACTGTAGGGAAAGTAGAGTATTTCTAGAAATTGTACATCAGAAGCAAATATTAGAAATTCTTTGGGTGTGTGCTGGTGCATTGACCTTTATCCCTCCAGGTACATGCAGTGATCCCTTGTTTTCTCCAGCTGTCACACAGACTATTACAATAAAGAGTTGACACTGTGACATCCAATAATAAGCTTGCTGTGCTGATTTTGTAAACCCAATTCCAGTTCCTTAGAGCTGAAGAAATCTTACTATCTGGAGAAAAAAATCTTGTGATGATCAGAAAAATATTGTTGCACAGTCTGTAAGTTAAGGAAAAAAATGTTTTACCTATCCTTCTGTCTTCTCATCATGGTGTAAATATCACCTGAAGATCTTCCCTGAGAGATTGCAGAGAACAGTTTCAAGGACTCTTAGTTCAAGGACTCTTATTTTACTGGGTGGAAATTACTGTCTGTGTAATGGCTCAGGCAAAAAGCAATAAAGATGTCTCTGGAAACTTGCCTGGCCTTCAGCTTTGCTAGAAGTTTATGCTGAAAATCAAATTAGCTGAGGAACTTTCAAGAAGTTGACTGCTGCCATTGCTGTGTCTTTATGGACAATGCCAGTGTTGCTAGACAATTCTGAAAAGCTTTATACTCCTAAATGCCTAATAGTGTAATCTCACCACTTCTTAAATCAGTAAGACCTGCTAAACCAAAAGAAGACAGATACTTGAGAAGCTAGTGTATTTTAATCGTTGTCACTTCTAGATGCACATGATTGAGATTGATATTCCTATTTGATGTAGCTGAAGCAGCTCAAACAATGATCAGATTTGTTTAGACAACTGGTTCCTATGGTGTAATCCCTTTTATGGGTCCATGAAATCAGCCATCCATTGCAATGCCAACAGACATCTAAGGGCCTGATCCCCTTGTCTACCTACTAGCCAAAATTCTGTAACTCACTGTACCTGTAGAACATCCTTACCACAGCACTACAGTGATTGCGTCACAGAAAAATGAACAAGGGAGGGAGGAAGAACTGTTCAGGAAAATCCCAGCTCCAAGAGATAGCTCTGTGTAAACCAGGATGGAACCATGCAAAGACTCTGGCAGCAGCTCAGCTGCATCAGCCTGTCAGCTGGGCTTGTCATGCTGGGCTCAGCACTGCACCAGGGGCCCATGCTGGGTCTGACTCTCTGCCATGTTTAGTCAGCAGTAGCTCAGAGCTCTGCTGTGATACAAAAATGCACTAGGAATGTCTAAATTCATTGTCCTCTCTGTCTTGAAAAGGCTTCCTAAGGGTAAAATTTGGGGAAAACAGTCAGTGCCTAGCAGTTTTCTGTGTTCATTGGATATGTTTCACTACCTGCAGGAGTCTGGGATTTTCAACAAGCAGAAGACAAGCCAGCAGTGCCTGACAGATGCCACAAGTATGTGAAGTGAGCACCTCCCAGCTGTTCTTTTAAAGGAACTCGTGTGCTTGGGTATGACGGAGTGCCAGGAAAGAACACTTATCTTTAAAAGTCCCAGAACACAAGTCACTTCACACCTACTACTTCTGCAGAGCACCTTGGGATCCACAAGAGTGCCTTGAGTGAAAAAGGTGATAGCCTGTGGACTGAGCCATGAAGATGCACAAATTCTGCTATGATTTCAGGGATGGGAACTTCACTTTTTCCCTTCTATCTGGCAGTAATGTGAAATATGCACCTAGGAGAACAAAAAAAAAAGCTAAGTACTGCGGTTTCTCAGTATGATCAGACAGATTTCTGGGATGTCAGATGGCAAGAAAAACAGAAGATCAGACTGAAAAGTTATGGTAGTTCCAGGAGCATCTCCAGTCTGGAAAGAGGACTCATTATAAATAGTACCAGGCACATACATTGAAACTAGGAGATCTGCTAACCAGATAAATCATCAGTACCCAGCATTGGACAAAACCAGGACATGTTGGCTGACACAGTTAGAGGGGGAGAGCAGGAAAGCAGATGAGGAACTTGTGCTTCCTTCTCTTGGCAATGAGGTCTCTCTCATTTATGCTAACAGGAGACACTAACAGCATCAATAACAAAAGCAGTAATTTGGATTGTACATTGTAAAAATTTGCATTGCTGCATTTTCTGCTAACAGATCCCTTCAGTTTCCTTAGACACAGATACTCTGGTATGTTTTCAATGTTGCATATAATAGACCATTCAACAGAAATCTGTCAAATTAATCCATGATCATAATTCTATATAATAATATTTAAATAATATTTTGCTCTGCACACCTGTTAGGAATATGTATGTAAAGAAAGAAAGACAGAGAGATAGATAGACAGACATAGATTTAAAATATATAATATTTATATTATTATATTTACATTTTGAGAACAAATATGATGAGTCATATCACCTGTAATTTAAAAGTGTTGCTAGAAACCCCGTACTCAAAAGACTGTCTTTATTATCCACATCTGCTTTTGGTTTCTTCAGGCTACAGTAATAGTAAGATATCTATCATCTACCTCATAGAAATAATTTGATGATTAATCATCTTATGCTAAATGTCAAAGCACAGACTACAATCAGCTTCTGAAATTTATATTTAGGTATTAACCAGTTTTCAGTTCCTGATAACAACCAGCCAGTCTTAATTTTTAAAAATAATTTTTTTCTTAGAATAATTTTGAAAAAGTCTATGAGGATGCAAATGCTGTGAGTTGGAAATTCTTGAAAGGATTTATATTTATTAATAACAGTTTTGTCCTGAGGGAAGAAGAGTAGATATCCAAATTACTTCTGATTTTACAGAAATAAAATTTTTTACTATAACAAGAAGACAAATCAGAGGCATACTTTTTTTTTTTACTAATGTTAATATGACTCCATTCATCTGATGAATGAAGATTTATGTTCAGGCTGGACTATTAGATTTACCATTAATCCAGATGATAACACTTCTCTTTGTTGTAAAATCAGAAGTTATAAAGTTGTTGTAAAGTCAGAAGTTATAGTTGTTAAACCAGGTCAAGTCACTTACATTTTATTCAAAGAATGTATTTCCCAGAGAAAACAAGAACACTAAAATATGAGTTTGCTGCAATTTGTTTTTCAGGCTTGTCTCCACCTTACCTTCATTCATTTTTTGACATCTTAGACCAACACTCCCTGGAAGAACTAACACTAAAAAAACCATCATGATCAGCTCTTATCAAACCAGTCACTCAATACAGATGACCCAGACAACTTAGGCAAAAATGTAAAATGCCTTGCTATGAGGAACTAATATCTGTGAATAATGTTGCAGAGAACATTTCTATGCTCTCTGCTATGGATTTCATTTTGATTAAGGTAATGGGGTTTTACAAATGTGAAAGTTTCAAAGTCAATTATATCATGTACAAATAATGTGCTAAGAGCACAGACATGGCTTTATATATCTTTCCTTCCTAAAGACCTTCTCACTGATTCTTCAGTGGTAATGCACTGTGGTATTTGGAACTATCACATATTTTTATATAGTGTCATATATCATGTAAAAATATCTATTAGAACACATGAACTAAAATAGATACTGAGAACTACCTTGCATCTATGATATTGATCACTGTGGTTATTAATAGCTAATTTTTTTCATTATTTTTACCTTTGTTTTTCACCTTATTTATAAAATTTTTTTTAATAAATAACTGCAGGAATAGCTTTCTGACATTACCCTGCATATTTACCAGTGAAAATTTCTGCTACACTATCAACTGTAAAATTCAGTCAGAACCATACTATTTTGGTGGCACACAGGAAAAGATGAAAGACAACTTTATTGTGGATAATGAGATAAGCTTATCTGTTAAATAATGATGACCTCTTCTAATTACCACTTTTGTTTGAGCTTCTTACAAGAAGATTTCCTGAATGGGTAAAAATATTTTAGCACACAACCGTTATAGATTGTTTATCACTGATGATGAACCAGGTAAACTTGTTCTTGATGAAGAAGAAAGCACAGCTAAAAATCAGTTATTCATTGATTTGTTTACATCCATTCTTTTCCAGCAAATAGGTGAGTACAATATAGGAACTGACTGCCTTTCTTCTGTGCTGAGGGAATCTCCAAGGCCAAGGGATACAGGCTATGCCTGTAGATAATGAAGGGTCAGGCACTATACCAACTAGATGGACATCAAAAAATACAACAGAGATAACTGCCTGAGAAACACTCAGGTATGGAGAAAAAAGAATGCAAGGAAATAATGAGGCCATATTAAGTCGACACAAAAGGCAGCTGGGACAGAACAGAGTTTCTATGTCTTGCTACACTTCTGAAGAGGAGCTGTAGGCTACGTCTTCTGATCCCTTGTAGACTACATATATTAATCCCTTAATAGCAGTAGTGAAATGATTGATTAAACTTGTGTTAATTAATTTTGTGAGATTATTTTTTGCAATATGAAAAACTATAAATGCAGTGTTAAATGCTGCTAACAAGACTGACAAATCTGCTCAAGGGAGTGCTTCTTCTAGCAAATACTAATACATTTGAAATGTTTTATGAGATTTACGCGACACCTTAAGTATTCTGACAAGAGGTCTGTATGATTCTGACAATGTCTAATCATACAGTGCTCTGAGTTCAGTGCTGCCACAGGTAACTTTCTGACATCATTTCACCGTGCTTTCTTTGGAAGGAGGCAAAACCAGTTATGTTTCTCTTCTCCTTCTACCTCCTCTTGCATCCATTCAACACTTGTAAGTCTCCACCTAAATCAGGCAGCTTGTTAGGACATCCTGTAAACTGGTTTACTAAAACTGTCACCATTTTTAAAGGTTTCAGGGTGGGCTCCCAACCACTTATAAATGAAGACAGGAAAAAGCATGATAATGTAGAATGGTAAAAGGTAATGATAATGCAGAAGTGGCATGAAATTGAAGATGCCCTTTAGGAAGAAAAAGTATATAGATCTGACCTAAATAATGCCTCAGCTTCTCAGGAGTGCTTGTGTCCTGCAATGCACTCCACATCACCAGAGACCAAGGTCTTTGTTTGAAAGGGAGTGGAGGGATGGTCACTGGACTGCATCTGTCAGAGCAACTTTCAGCTTTCTCATAATTACTTTTAGTAGTATTCAGAGTACTACCAAAGGAAATAATCCTTTTAATTGGTGTCTAACCCCTATTGGTGATCACCTGTGCCAGTGCTAGGGGCTCCAGCTAGTCAGCTTTCTTCCACAGCTTTATATCAGAACCTTCTTGGGTGGCAGTGGAGTGCTGGGTAGGAAACATCCTTGCCTTGTATGGCTACAGCAGGTACTTCAGGACAGTACCAGGTGTTTTGGGACCTTGCAGACCAATCAGGGAGATATTTAGCAAATTCAGGAACCTATGGTGCTAAAAAGTGGGCAGCTGAATTTCAATATTAGGGTTGAGGGATTTTTTCATTGTTTAATTCCAAGTTTGTGGCATATATTTTTTCCTTGTAGACAACCCTTTTATTTTCTCACATATAAAATGAAAGGAATGATATAAACCTCCTTTTTAAAGTATTTCAGATATCCAGCAAAGAAAAGTGCAATTAAAAATACATGTATTAATGATACGTGAGAATACCTTTGCACTAAAATTCTTTTGATTAAATACATATTAATAATTGTAGTGAAAATACAGAAATATTTGTAGAGCCCAGCAGATATATTTTACAAGCACTGCCTTCTTGTCTGTTGGGCATTGGTTTAAAGCATTTGAAATGAACCAAAATGGAGTACTTAGGAAGTATCTTGTGCCAAAAATACATGATTTTAAAAAAGATACAATGGGCAGGGCAATAGAATTAGAAAAGTTAGAAAATGTTTCAATCTGCATCAATGCAAAATAAAATTTGCAATGGTTATAAGTTATCCAGACTTCATTTATGCTGCCTGAAAAAGGACTACATAATATTCAGATACTTTTTCCCTCATCATTTTGCATCAACATGACATGGTTTCAGGCAAGTTCACTCTTAAGCAATAGTCTTTGCTTTCAGCTCTACACACTCCACTCAGTATAACGAAAGAGAACTTGTATTTATGCAGAAGAAAAATATCATGCATGAAACGAAAAAGGAAAAAAAATGAAGCTATGCAGAAATTAAATGTATATGAACTCTCATATCTTTGATAAAAATCTCTCATTTATCAATCTTTTGCAGCATATTCACTACTAAAAGAAACTCTCCAGATCAAAAACTCTCTCTCTCTTTCCCTACACTTTTAAAAATGTTGAACCAAAAACAAGAGAGCAAGGATTTGTGTCCCAGAGATGGTGTTGTCACCATCATCCAGCTAGAGTCAGGCAACTGGGCTGCTTCAGAAGGTGTCTGCAGCTATGGCAAGGCTGTGATACTCCTTAACATCTTTTGGTGTTTGCTACTGTGAAGTATGTCTGAAAATTCTCGCGGAAAAGAGATTGTATTATGTTCTCTAGCTATGCACTTTAATGAAATGGACCAGACCTCACGCACTCCTGACATCCACTTTAGTGGCTGAAATAAAATACTGACTGGATTTTAGTCACAAAGTCACTATTTACCATATAGCATTTCTGCTTCTTCAGCTGTGTAATTCCCGATTTCACCACTTCCAGCTGAAATGAATGCCTTTAATAACACTTCCAGAGCTGAGCCATTCTGTCATTATCTTTACTCCTTAAAGATGGAGCTTTCTGCACCGTTATCTCTGATTTGCTATTTATATCAGAAGTGGAAGCACAGAGCAGCAGCTCATTTCAGGCAGGAAGGGACTTCAGGACATCTATAAACCAACCCTTTACCCAAAGTAGGGCCAACTGTGGGGTCAGACCAGGCTGCTGACTTTCATGGGGTTCCTGTCAGTGCATTTCTGCAGGTCCCACCAGCCTGGCCCAAGATGTACTGAGTTGCACAATGGCAGATTGTTATTGTGAAGAAACCTATGGAAACATAATTGTACATATAAGTGTCCCCACACTGACCTTACAAATTAATTTCAGAGGCAAAACCTTATGAATAAACATTAGGAGTAGCTGCTAATGCAGTCAAGTTCCTTGCCATAACAGTCTTATTGTAAAGGGCACTGAGGAATACAGAGAATAGCTGTGTATAGGCTCAAAAATCTTAAAATAATTGCAAGGTTAGAGACTAGCATACTCCCCCATCACTTCCACAGATCTGATTAAACAGTCTCTTAAAGATGAAAAAAAAAAAGGGAAAAAATGAAGTTTAATGTTGTACTCTATTTATTTTAAAGAAAATTACTTTGGTTTCCCCCAGGAAGATGATAATTAAGGAAACGAAAGAAAGAAAAATAACTGAAGATAGGCAACATCTTTTTACATGTGTAAAGAAGAACATCAGAGACTTTAATCTTTTTTGTCCCTTGTGACATGTGTTTTGAAGGAGAAAGACTCCTAAATGATAGCACCTGGCAAATGAGCTGTGATCTTTCACCCCCAAAGACACCCCTAAAATATAGGCATTTTATATATTCAAATATAATCTTGGTAACTGCAGATCCCTGAGCAGCAGAAGGAATAAATTTATCCAAGAAGGCTGCTCTTGTTTGAAGCTTTTGTCAAAATTGAAGCTGATAATCAGCAGAGCTGTTAATGAAACAAAATGCCCACATAGATCTAGAAAAACAAGTTGGTAGCAGAAAGGCAAAATTCTGGAACTCCATATGTAAATGTGACAATGAAGGCAAAAAAAGAGTGAGATTAAAAAATTGTTTTATTTATAACCTTTCATTAGAAGTGTTTCATTTGAGTTTTGATCGTTTAAATTTTGTTAATGACATATTTTTTGTGTTTGGAGTAACCTTAAATAATTCATTAAGTAATTGACTGAATGTTTTTACAACTAATTCATTCTCTGTGATTTAAATGTTGTAGAAAATACACAAGAATTTTTACCGAGGGTTACGTAAAATTGCCTGACTTATTTTAAAAATATATTTAAATAAAGCATCAATAGAATATTTGAAGATCAGCCCTTATGTGTACAGTCATCCTCATTTCCAAAATATTCAGATACATGAAGATCAGATGATCATCCATATGTTACAGAAAATTTACACTGAAATAACCTGCAGGGAAGGATTATGTCAGTTTTATAGAAGGTTATATCTTTAGTAATTTTAAATAGTTTTACATGGCTTGACTTATAACTATGAATTATAGTAGCTCTGTGGGCTAAGACAAGCACTAGACATATCATGCAATTGATTTTTATGTTCAAACATTTATTATGTCAGGTTTGATGGAAAGAGTGCAGGGTAGCCTGGAAAGGAAGTGTTTCTATGGGTGTCCTTAAACCTAGAGAAAAACCGTAATTTAAACCTCCACTCAAATAATAGGGTATCTAGAGAAGCCAACAGCTTGCATGAGTGACCAATTCAATTCACAAACAAGGAAACCAAATATGGTACAAATTGATACATTTGTATTCTACTTTGCTATTTTGCCATTTGAAAACGGAAGAGAATGGAACAAGTGAAAGGCTGTTATTACAGCAATGATATATTATATACTACTTTACATTATCAGGAGATAATGCAATGGCATTTTTGTGGATCACTACAAGTCATAATTCCTGACAACTATAAGCATGTCTGCAAAAAAAGGTCACAGTTATGGGCTGTCACAGACCACTGAATAAAATGAAATGCAATACTGTGCTGCCATAACTACTTGAGTTGTAAAGGGGAGTAACAATTTATTGAGTAGATTAAGAATTTGAAAAGAATCTTTTAATACCAGATGTATTCTTACACAGGGCAGAGGGTGTAAAACCATTTGAAGTAAAGGATTACACTAGAGGCAAAGTCACGTATGGCCACAGGGGAGATGGGGTCACAACACCATTGTGCTGCAAGAACCCAGCATCATGATGTAGATAAAATATTGGCCCTGTAAATTTTATGGAGACTATACAAGCCACCTCTGACCATACAAAACTGCTGAAATTGCTAAATTCTAAGATTTATATGCTAAGTCTTTTGCTCTGTGGCACAGCCTAGATGATAGGCAGGGAGGCAAGGGCATTATCAGACCAGCTGTCAGTATGTAAATAATCTTCATGGCTGTGCTATATTGCTTACTGATGGGTAAAATTATATTATACTGGTCTTCACAAAATGTTTTCCTCCTAAATTACTACTCACCCAATGTTGGTGTTTAAAGAATAATAACACTCTGGGTTGAGTTATGCGCAACTGATACTGGCTAAAACATTTACTTCTTTTTTTTAAATGCCTTTAAATTTCTTCATAGGACTAGGTATAGCTGAAACAATAATTGCCTCTAACTTGAGGGTAAGTATACATCCTGGTGAAACAGACACACCCACCGTGGTAATTACATGGGCAAAGGCAGCTTCTTGCCTTGTTTTTGTAGAAGTGATGTGGGAAGGTATTAATCATGTATTCACCTGTAATCTTGTAATCACAGAGGCAGGGTGGCTGAAAAGCTTATTTCCTTTCTGTTTCTTCTGGACACTTTTATTGCAGAAATTGTAGTAGTTCATAACTGGGCATATTAACTTATGCCAGCCACCAGTTTTCATTTGCATTATTATTTTCAGTCTCTAGCCAGACTAGTTGAGGGCAAGACATGCTGCCTGATGAGGGAGTAGGACTCACACCTAGAGATGAAGAGTTTGGCAGCTAAATCCAGCAAAGCCTGTGAGGCACAGCTCAGGGGAGGATGGAGATGGAGGAAGAGGACTCCAATGGGCTTGATGGGAACCTCTAGATTCAGTCATGAAAGATCTGGTGGCACAGCAGTGAGATCTTTCAGGTCAAATGTAGCATGAAAGGAGTTTGGCACCACAAGCAAGGGAACTTTCTCTTGTCTAGAGAACAGAGAGTTTCGCTGCTCTTCAGCACTGTCTCTTTTGGAGTGAACTGTTTTACAGAATTCCAAATTCTGATTCAAGTGCTTAGCTCAAAAAAGAATAACAGCTTAGAATGCAATCTAACATATTAGGTTCATGTCCTGTACAGAAGGCCAATTCAAACCAGAGTTCATTGAATACAATGATGCTTACTGTTTGTAATCTACTTTGTGTCATACTAAACAAGACAGTAGAGCTAGAAAGAAGAGAAAGAACTACCATCCTTATAAGCAGAAAAGATGAACTCATCCATTTCTCAGTTATGTATGGCAGTTCAAATAATTTAAATGCAAGTGTTGTACGGGGACAAAACCCATGGAGCCCAGATTTAACACCTCAATTAAGAAGACTTTCGTCTCTGTAGTAACTAAGTTACTGATCTGGTGGAGGCCATGTCTTCCGACTTGAGAACAATGGCACAACTTTCATAATCAAAATCAGCTCATATGTTCCCTGATTACGTCTTATTTGTAATACAGAGTGCGCTAAGTCACACAGGGCCATGAGCATGGTGAGGGGTCTGGAGGGGAAGCCATACAGGGAGCAAGTGAGGTCACTTGGTCTGTTCAGCATGGAGAAGAGGAGACTGAGGGGAAACCTCATTGTGGTCTTCAACATCCTCATGAGGGGAAGTGAGGGGCAGGTACAAATCTCTTCACTCTGGTGACCAGTGACAGTACTCAAGGAAATGGCATGAAGATGAGTAGGGGGAGGTTTAGGTTGGATAACAGGAAAAGGTTTTTCACCCAAAGAATGTTAAGGAACTGTAACAGACTCTCCAGGGAAATGGTCACAGTGCCAAGACTGACTGAGTCAAAGAAGGGTTTACACAACACTCTCAGGTACATTGTGTGATCCTTGGGGTGTGCTGCACAGGGCAGGAGTTGGACTTGACCATCCTGAAGGGTCCCTGCCAATTAAGCATATTCTATGATGCTATGTGATTCTACAATTCTATGATAACACTACTGACATTGTGAGTGTGGAAAGAGTGTGGCTTTTTCTACTTCTACATGTTTCTCACCAGTGCTATCTGCCCCTCTTTTGCTGTCTTTAGTTATTTAATTACCCATATGCTAATAATTTTTAAAATATTGTATGGGGATCACAGTATTTGCCATTCATCAGCATCAGACATCTTAGATTCTGAGTGTAGATGTATTAGTTTTCAATGGTGACTATTGTTTGAGTCTCTTAATTTATTGACATCCCTCTGTGGGAGAAAGTCTCTAAAAACCTGTGTATCTCTATGTAGCTGATGATATAGTCCCTCCATAGTTTCATTTTTCTCATCTCATGTCATATCAAGATTGTCCTAAAGTACGCCTCACTGTGTTTGATAACTGTGGAATGTATTATATTCTAGCAAACAACCAAGTAAGGCAATACTTAAAGTCAACACATTTTTATACTGAGAATATGGAGAAAAAAAATCTAAAATTGTGGTGTTGTTGAATATGTTTCTGTCCAACTTTTGTAGAGTGCCAAGTTCTGCTGACACCAGTTGATCTTCTTTGTAGCTTTTTAAGCAGAACTGGAGCATAAATTGTATGAGAAACAACAAAAAATGCTATGCTTATTATCATCATATAATACTGGGTGACAGAAAATGCAATAATTTACATTCAAATAGCTTTGAAGGTGCACTGACTCTAAAGGTGTAATGGACTGCATTTATTAAGGCCACATTCCTTAAAGACATTATACTTGCTCATAGGTTCTATAAGCTGCTTATGTCTCTGTATGACCTCCTGCCAGCTATTCTGCCTTTGCTTTCCTGATTTCTTCACTTTTCTCACATTTTCCCTATCTTTCATTCGTCTGTGTGTGTCAGTGTCTAACAACACAAATGAGCTGTGGCCTCAAAGCCTCAGGGTTCTACACACATCACTTGAAATAAATGGCTTACCTTGATGCAGGGTTTAGGTTACTGAATAAGCCTGCAGATTATTTTCTTCACTACTTTTTTTACCTTTTTCTTTTCTGTTTTACCTTTTTTTTATTTATTTTTTTTGTATGATTCTATCCTTTTACTACTGAAGTTCTTTCATTTGAATTCCTCAGCTTCGGGAAATTCTGTGTACTGCTGCAGACTATTACTATAAGAATCCAGAAGTTGAAATATTTTCAGGTCAAAGTGCATTCAGTACTTTTTTCTTAATACCACTGCTGGTATGTCACTGATAAATTAGAACAGATATTCTAATGAACTCAATAGTGGCTCCACTCCTGTTTAACATCTTTATTAATGATCTGAATGATGTGGCAGAGTGTACCCTCAGCAAGTTTGTCAATGACATTAAACTGGGAGGAGTGTCTGATGTCAGGGTCAGTGGGTTGTGCTGCCATCCAGATGGACCTCAACAGTCAGAGAAATGGACTGTCAGGAATCTCATGATGTTCAACAAAGGGAAGTGAAAAATCCTGCACTGGGGGAGCAACAGCTACAGGTACCAAAATACATTAGGGACTGCGCAGCTGGAAAGGAGATTGGCAGAAAAATCCTGGGGATCCCAGTGGACGCCAGGTTGGATATGAGCCAGAAATGTGCTCTTGCTGCAAAGGAGGTGAAACATATTCTGGTCTTCATTAGGCAAAGCATTGCCAGAAAGACAGACATAAATAAAGATTTGTGCCCTGTCTCTGTATGTTAAAAATCAGCAATGCATTGAGTGTGTGGGCCTCATTCTTCTAGAATTTGGGGTTGTTCAAGTGTGTTGCTAAAACCTATCAAGGTTGTGAAAAATCAGAAGTTAGTCACCTGGTCTAATTCAGCCCCTGGAGTAATCTTCCTCTCTTTGTTAAGTATGCACCAAGGATCCTAATTTCTTCAAAGCAAAGTTAGCAATCGTGACTAGCCCTGCAAGGATAATTAGACTTTGCAGTAATCAACTGTGTCTTTTGACTTCAAAGGTCAAGTATTACTCCAACACATCCCTAACAACTATTCTCTTTAAGAAGAAAATAATTAGTAGACAGCTTGAAATAGGGATCACCTAGGTATTTATTTTCAAACTTTTGGGATAAATTAAAATTTAAAAAATAGTTTTTATAAGTTGGGACCATATTAGTTGTAGTTTCAATTTATTTCCTTTATTGAGACATGTAATTTATAATAACACCCTTGGAATTCTTTATTGACTAACATGGGGATGTCCTTTTTTAATAATTAATCAGGAGTGAGAAACCTTTCTAACAAATTCAGAAAATTCTGAGTGATGAATGATGTTGCTAACAGAATTCTAAATTTCTCCATTCCCTTTAGACTTTTATTTTCATTGTTACAAGTTGATTTTCTAATTGCCCTCTATTTTTCTCCTATCTCTCACAGAATACTAGAGGGACACACACAAACATTTGCTATTTTCCTGATTCCTGAAATGTTTTTTCACCTGTGTTTGTATTAGTATTCACTCTCCAAAAGAACACTAGGAGAGAGGAGGTCTGGAATAACAAATGCTTTCCTAAAAGCCTGCTCAAGTGCTGCCTTTTTCATAATATATATGGATGGCTGAACTGACAAACTATGAGGTTGATCGTGAATAAGTTTCTTAAAAATCATATACGAGGCAGCCCTTGATTTGACATTGCACAAGTAGCCATCTTAATAACCTAAACTCTACTTTATATATTAGGGTATTTATTTGAGATCCAATGATATGACAGAGTAAATAATATGTGCCAAATTGTGACAGTTTTTTTTCAAGGACTTGCAGTATAGAGTGGCTATTACAAAATGTATGAAATATTTCTCTAAATGTTGCAAAATAATGCTGAAAGATTCTGCTTCTTTCTGCAAATTCAAGTTTTCATTGCGAGAATAAATTATTCTCTTTAAGCATCACGGGATCTCAGTAGCATTTTAAATGTTTCCATCTCCTATTAATAGCTCTAATTACTTTCTCTGGTGTTTGTGATTAACTGATTTAATCCATTACATGATTTTGAACTAAATATATATTTTTAGAAGAGAGATGTTCAAGCCTTTATAAAATTTGGTATAAGGGCCTATTTACAGCAACTCTAAGTGACTTACTTTTGTCCTAAATTTAAGAACATTGTTAAAATTAAAAGAAAATGCAGAAACACATTTAGTAGTTTTAGAGCTTTTTTGCTGAAGAGAGGTATACAGCACCACAGGAGCTATTGCTGTAGGCTCTGCAACTGTAGGAGGACTGATCTCTATTGAAAGATCAATACAGTGGTTCTCCATTTCTCATTTTGAAAGGAGCCATTGTCACCTGGCATCAAAATGATGCTTTAAAAATGCCCAATATGGTTTGCTCCTCTCTTTGAGGACCAGGTTTTACCAGCTTAACCTAGACTGAGTATTATCCAAAAGTGACTCACTCCAGCAGCAAGACAAAAATGCTTTCACATATTTAACTTCAAAACTATAGAGAAGTAATAATTTCTGGTTTACTCCTTAAAAATTTTTTTCACCTATGCATCATTTCCACTGGATCACTTTAGAAGGAAAACACAGGAAATAAGCACATTCAAGCATTCTGAAATCTCTGTCTTTTGAGATCCTTGTGCTGAAGACATTCTTAAAGAGCATTTCAAAACAGCAGCAAGGTTGGTATAAAATGGTCACCTTTCTACTCACTTATTTACATGAAGTGACTCTTTGATACATAAATTCCAGGGCACTTTTTGGTGTCCATCTTGTTTACAAGTAGTCCAAACTGTAGATGTATAATGCTCCAATTAATAGGACGTATCATAGAAGGTTTCTCTTCATAATTTCACCAGGCTGTTATGTTAGAACAAGTAGAAAAAGATAAAAGTATTCCCCAGGGAATTCTTCCTGCTCCACATTTTCATGTTTTCATTTGACCAACAGACATAGAAGGAGCTGGATAAAGGGGTATTCAGAGATTTTGGTGTGCAAACTCTGGAGGGTGAAAAACATATGAAAAAAGCTGACAGCTCGTTATAGTGTTACAGTATTTTGAAAGTGAAGTTATTTCTGACAATTGATGACAGATTTATCCTTGAAATCTACATGCTTCAGTTAGGAAAATTTTGAGCGGATTTCATCAGCCATGAACAAATAAACTTCAAAATAAAAATCAGATTTTATTTTAAAAGTTCATCTAATTTTAGATTTGTGATTAAGTTCAAAGACCCTACAAACTAAGGAGCTGAACTTTGTAAAGAACATGCATCTGACACATTCAAAGAATAATGTTAATTTACAAGAAATCAGGATATTGTTAGATATTAATATATATAAAACTAATCATAATTTTTAAAAGGAATCTTGTTCAACTGTGCAGTTTTAAGTGGGTTTAATGGTAAAATATGCTCTTTTTAATAGCATAATTCTTTCTAGTATCGTGATTCCTTGGCACTAGAAAGATGTCCTTTATATTTAATGATCAAATCTAATAAGCTCTCCTTATAAAATCATAGCTGTGCAACCTTTCTCAATCTTGCTATTTCCCAAGCTCCTTACCTTAAAATTACATATCTGACTTCCCAATATCACCAACACAAGAATCTTTTGTCAGAAGAAAATGAAAAATCTGAAATAGTTCCTAAATTATAAAAACCTTCCCACAGAGCTCAGAACAGTAGAATTAAAATAGCACTTTTCACTTACTTTAGTAATTAATTAATTAATGTTAATAATTAATAATAATAATTTGGTTTTTAAGTGTTCCATTGAAATAGAAACTTTGTGAATAATCATCTGCCACAGGAATCTCAGTCCACTCTTCATCTGTCTGTTTTGTATAAAATTAGCCTGAGGGAATGCACCATTACACCAGTTGGGACCTGTCAAACAATGCTGATTCAGTTTGTAGGACTTGTCTCTCAAGCATGTGTTATAGACATAGGTATTAGCTGGAAAAATTATACTGTGGGAATACTAAATTCAGATCTCAACTTCTATTTCTACAGGATGATTTATTTCACTTATTTCCATTATTACTATAATCAATCCATTAGCTTCTTTAGACTCCAACTGTAAAAGAAGATCCCCTCATGATAAATGTGACCTCTGTATTGTTGCCTAAGATAAATATAATTACACCTACATCTAAATTATTATCATTCATTTCCTAAAACCTTTTAAACACAATGTTGACTTTTCTAAGATGAATTATTTTTCTTTTACTGTATAATTAAAAAGTCAGCTGCTGCTCTGGGAAAAATAGTCTGGTTTTAAAGGTCAGACAATTGAAAATTCCATTCCTAAATTAAGAGCAACGTTTAGATCTGAAAGATCATTCCTCTACTGAAGGCATTCAGGAAAGTTGATTGCAGAGCACGTTGAATATAAACCTGTTCAGTCAGGCTCTACGAAAAGCAGCAGTGGTGGTGCCTTGGTCAGTATGGCCATCTCCTCCCCTGGTTCCCCCTGAGAAGCTCACACCAGCTGGCACTGACCGCTGGCACAGAGCAATACTGTGGGACAAACAATGCTCAGTCGCTACACTGTAGAATTCCAGAGAGCTTTCTTTTGGAAGAGCCTTTGTTTGGTCCAACAGGCATCTGGCTTGTGTGTTTTACTGAGCAACACAAACCAAGACACAGTACATGTGGAGAAGCAAGAGACTTAGAGAACTCATGTCTAACCTAAACATGCCTTTGCAACACAGAAAGGGAGCTTCGGATCTCCCTACAGCTGGGATCAATGTCAGTAGTTCTCATACCTTTTAAGCAGAGAAGACTGGCTATTCTGGGGAAGAGGATATACCAGTAACTGACATGGCAGCTCTACTAAAACTCAGAAAAATAATAATATAATTTGACAGAGAATGGGAATGTGTTGCCAGGCACTAAGGACGGAGGAAGAGAAGGAAAGAAGGATGTCTGATATGCAGTCCCTGATGCTGTCTTCCTCGGATACAGATAATTTGGTATAAAATGTATGAGCAAACCTAGAAATGGAAACCAGGACGTCCTGAGTTTGGCAGGGAAGCAGGTAAAAGGAGAACAGAACATTTTGCATTCCCACTGCACAAGGGAATGATCCTGTACTGATTCACACATGCTTACTTTCATAAGAACACTCTAATCCATGGAATTATCACCCTGCACCTCTCCTCAGAGCATGGAAGAGCGAGGGGTCTGTGGGTCCAATCTTCCTCCCAGTCAATGGCATGTTCTACTGTCTCAACAGAGCAGATCTGCCCTAAAGCTATTGGGCCTAAACTTGAGTGTAGCACCCTTAATTCTATTTTCTGAGCCATCTTTTCAAAGATAAAGTGCAGTACCCACACCATTCTTGGAGTTAGCCCTATGAGGAACACTAGCCCTAGAACTTGAATGTGCTCTGCAAAGGAAGTTCTCACCCTGATAAACAAAAATTCATTGAGAAATATGTGCCTAGATCCCTGTGGGCTCTTTCAGAGCTCAGGCTTTCAAAAATAGGTACCTATCAAATATCACATCTCTCGAGACATATTTGCAACAGCTGAAGAAACTGGTAATCAATCACACTAAAATAAAAATACCCTTATGGGCCTTATTGCCTAAGGATTAAATAGATTTTTTTAACCCATTGAATCACAGAATCAGCATGAAGCTGTGTCAGGGGAGATTTATGTTGGATACTATGAAAAGATTCTTCACACAGAGAAGGATTGGGCACTGGAACAGGCTCCCCAAGGATGTGGCCATAGCACCAAGCCTGACAGAGTTTAAGAAACATTTGAAATATGCTCTCAGGCACATGGTATGATGCCTAAGGTTGTCCTGGGCAGGGCCAGGAGCTGGACTCCATGATCTTTGTGGGTCCCTTCCAACTCGGGAGATTCTATGATTCCAACTTTCATCTTACACAATACCAGAGTGATTCAAATGCCAGAGGAGGCGACAGTGACAACTGCTAGGGAGACTGCTCACCACTGCAAACTTTTGGCTGCTATATAACATAATATATGTAATAATATTTCTCTTAATGGAAAATTAATGTGTTGTGAGTGCTGTGACACAGGCAGCTAAGACTGCCTAGTAGAAAAGCTGGTGATTACCGGACTCCCAGAGCAACATCGGCATTTTTAGACAAAGAAGCTAGCAAACAGACAAACAAAAAAAAAAAAAAAAAAAAAAAAAAAAAAAAAAAANAAAAAAAAAAAAAAAAAACCAAAAAAAAAACCCAAAAACCAAAATTTTCTTCTCATGTCTTTTGGGGTTTTTTTGTTACTTTTATTGCAGTTGTTTCTCTAAAGTTTAATGCAAAAGCTCAACCGATAATTTTGTAAAAAGTGCACAGTATCAAAATGGGATGAGATTTCAGGCAGGGGAATGGTTGTAACAGGGAGGTCCCCCTCTTTTGACTCATCTGTTAAAGACCACAGAGATGTTGGGGTGACTTGTAGGCAGTAAGAGTAAGAACCATTGTTTTACTGTGGGCTATTGTCACAGGAAATTCTGTCTCTCATTTTACGTAATTGTTAAAAATTCCCTCTCTAATTCTTTTTTATTAAATGCTTTAGTTTTAGCAGAGAAAAACACATTAACTTATGTCTTACCAACCATATTAAAATCACAAATCATGTTTTAGGACCAGATGTAGAGGCAGATTGAACATAGTGGGGAATCATGTATTTCAGAAATCTACACAAATAGTTTTTGGAAGCTGAGTACTTCTATCTTATATTGCCACTTTTATTACCGTCACATCAATATTTTTCTCAAGAGACACAGAAGATTTTTTTCACTACATTTTAGGAATACATTTCTCCATTTCCAAAACCATCTGTAGAATGCTGTTGCTCAAGCAAGACCTGTTTCCATTCACAGTCAGAAAGGTTTGTGTCATCCAAATGTCCACATTCCATCTAGATGAAGCTGTGTATGTTCCCCCAGAAAGTTCCAAGCCCCAATTACCTAGCAAGAGTGAGGAACCTACAAGCAAGTGAAAGGCTTTTTTTGTTTCTGATTCAGTCAAATTGCCTGGGACATTAACAGAACATTAACAGATTTTGGCCTCAGGAAGACTGTTAATGTCTGGCATTATTTGCCTGCTGTATTAATGGTCAATAAAACCTCCTTCTAGGTTCTACTGTGGTACAATCACTTTGGGCAGTAAAAACTCATATGTTACATGCTGTCACATCTGTCCATTTACAGGATAATATATTTATGAAGAAGATAAGCTGTTGGGAAAGATACTGCCAATTTAGGCTAACACCTATAGGAATCTCAGCATGACACAAAGCTATTTTTGCCCCTTCGTCCTGTCCTTTTCTCTGAACAGAAAGGCTTCATGTGAAAAAGGCATACTTTCACAGGCCTTAGATAGCACAGCTTCATGAAGCAGCGTGATCAACCCAGGTAAGCATACAGGCTGAACTAGCCGACGAAGCCCGGGTCTGAAGAAACCTTCAGGTCAGGGTGACAGAAAATTGTTCCCCCGACATACCCTGAGGCTAGCCTCATGAATACGAGTCGGGAATCAGAGGTATTGGTTTCTGGGGCTCTCCTCCCCTTCACCTATTTAGAGTTAATAGCCAGAACGTTCCTTTACCCGCGGTTTTATTACTGGCTTTTGAAGTTCTGTACCTGCCTCCCTTGTACCCCTATTCCCCATTTCCCCTGTCAATCCTGTATCCCCTACGTCCCGGTTGGTTATCCTGTCAAAATACCTCTCATCTTTCCATCCCTTTTAACCCCATGTTCGCTCCTGTTCGGCGCTCAGATCTTTGGGACCCAGCGGCGACCCTTGCCCGACTCCATGCATCCCGCTCCGACCCCACAGCATCCTAATAAACCCTGGATTTCTAAAGCTCAGCGTCTGCATCTCTTCTAATCTCCAAGTCTCCTGCTTTCCTCCTTCAGGGAGTTACCCCGGCTCAGGTGTCGCGCTTCCCGGCTCCGCTCCGCCGCCTCAGCATGGGAGTCCCCGAGGTCTCGAGGTTTTCCGAGGTCTCGCCGCCTCCCCGGAGCGAGAAAACCTCAGCCTCAGGGTCTCTTTGTATGTGGAATTAAAGCAGGTGCTAGAAAGCTCCAAACTGTGGGAGAAGTGGAAAAAAAAAAAATCAGCTCTGCACTTCATTCAGCCCAAAGCCTGACTGGAGTCCTTTGCAGTCCTTAAGTCCTCTTTGGGGCCCTTTAAAAAAGAACTGATGTCCATCTTGTGATTCCTGTGATGGTTTCCTGGTATGGTCTACTCTCTGCTCTGTAGACTTGATGGAACATGAGAACCACTGGAAGTGCTAGTGTCAGTTTCAGAAAACTCCTGTGGATACCCTTGATTGTTGATGCAAGATCACACGGGTAATGCTGTCTGTTTAAACTTCCATTAATTCCTGAGTGAAACAGAAAAGAAATAAAAAATATGATAAAGGAATTAGAATTGCATAGTGTTCTGATATAATGTTTAATTTATATAACCATTTAAATTGGGGTAGCTAGTAATTTCCTTGCTCCATTCAGGAAAACTAAAGCACAGAAATACTAAATGATGTGCCCAATATTACATCGTGTGTGAAAGGTGGCTGGAAAGGAAGACTAGTCATCTGATTGCAGCCTTTTGTATATACCCTGAGCCAAATACGTTACAGTATTTCCAAAAAAACAGTACAAATGCCTTAAAAGAAGAATGTTTCACTTTAAATAATTTAAAAAAGATTGAAATTAATTATTTGACAGCTATATTTCACTTAGAAACGTTTTTTTTTTCTTTACCTGTGGCTGAAAGAGGTTGACAAACAAAAGTGAAATTACCTATGTGTGCTCATGAAGTGGAATTTGCAGTGACAGAGGCAATTGTCACTTGATGGTGCTGTGGTTCCATGGCTGTCTTTTTCCAGCTTGTCCATACTACCACATCTGAGATGCAGAGTATAAATCTTCTCCAGCAAACACAGATCTCAAAAGTTCAAATAAAGACCATAATATCAAAAGTGCGTCTAGCGTGGAGCCAACCAACAGCAAGGCACTCAGGCCTGAGGAAAAGATGTGCTTGTCTGTCAGTGTGTGGCGGCTGCTTGATGGACTGCTCACAGAGTGGGTGCAGCCAGGCTCCAAGTGCCAAATGTAAAGCAGAAATACAGGAAGGTGATGAAACAAGCTATCTGAAACAAGGATTGGAAAGTTTAGAGTGCCACCAACATTACTTTTTCCTGTGTTTTGACATTGACTTTGGACACAAGCAGTGAACCTATAAAGCTGGAGTTGAGATGTAACAGTGAATGGACAAGCTCACTTTTTAGATTGCACATAGCTGTCAAACATTTACACCTACAGAGAGAACATTAGCATAACTCAAATAACTCAAACGAGTATATTTTAGAGGGGTTTTTGAAAAAAATAGACGTTTCCAGGGAAAAGTTACCTAAAAGTATATTTAGATATTAATGCACAGATTTGCATTAATCCCTCCCTCAAAACAAAGCCCCAAACCCTCAATCTTTTACCAAATTCAATTTTCTGTTTTCTTGGTTATTTTTATTTGGAGATGAAAAAGAGGAGGCAGCTGGGTAAAATAAATATAGAATGCCTAATTAGTAATGTTGCCCATCACTTCCATTTTAAGGCCCTGATTTTGTTTGTTTATAAGTTTGCCAAACTTCAACCATCTGGACTGAAATTTCCCAGCCTGTAGGCTGACTAAAAGAAACAGAAAAGAAAAAAATTGAATAAAGATTTTCAGGCCTTTTTAGGAATTGGAATACAGGAAAATACTGTTTTTCACCATTGTAAAAGAAAAAAAATTACATTATTTTCTCTGCTAATTCTGGTGGATTTTCTCCTGTGATAAAAGGTCTTGAAAAGCAGTAGAGAAAGGGCCTTGTAGGAAATGTGACTTTTTTTTTCTATGTTCCAAAAAATCTGCACAAGTAGGTCAAATTTAAAGACTTTTATTTTTTTTAATATTTCAGTTCACACATGTCCTCGGAAGACTTGTTTACTTTAAAAATCTTAAATCTTCAAAAGATTTCAGTCCTACTGTTCATCCTTCAATCTGGTGACAGAGAGTCTTTGAATCTACAACTGAGTTTCTGTGGGCCCCGCAAAGTGCCTGTGCTGATGGTGTAGACCACATTTTTGGACATCCTAATTTTACCTGGTTTGTTGTGTGGGTTGTTTTTTTTTTTTTCAGTGGAAACAAATATAAATAGAATGGGAAAATATTGAGTAAAAACTTTAAAAAAACCTGAAAAACTGGGCTTGGAATGACTAAACCAAAAACTGAGGAGGAAAGAGGCTGGATAGAAGATTTGAGAAGAAAGGAAATGTGGGGTTAAAGTTTTTTGTAATGCTGCAATGAGCTATGAACACCAGCGTGAAGTTCTCATCAGAACCTGAAATAGTATCTAAAGTTTTTCTTTCCCATCATGCATCTGCCCTCAGCATGCATTAATGAAATTCTAAGGCCAAGTGTTCTTTCTTTAATCCTAGTCTGCCCAGAATAACATAAACCTGTTATTCCAGTAACTCAAGGGCTAAAGATGTGTTTATTGAACCTTATATTACAAAAGACTTGATATCAATTGTGTAGTTTTACGTCTGATTCCACCAAGGAAATTTTACAATGTAAACCCCCTAATTCTTGGTGTTGCAGACAAGTGTTAAAAAGGGCTCAATGTTGCCTGGGTAATAAATGACTATATTATAATGTTCATGCACAGGAGGAGGTTTACACTGATGTACATAATCCTGACCTTCTGTTGGGTTTTTTTGAGCACTTAAGTGTACAACTGGAGGAATATACTTGTAACAAGTAGTTTTAAGTAAAATTGGCGCTCTATGCCACATCAAGAGTGCTATATTCTTTTAGGAATATTGAAGATTAAGCTTTTCAGAGACGTGCAGTTTTCTGTATGTTTCTCATGAAA
This sequence comes from Grantiella picta, assembly GCA_013397955.1. Lineage (NCBI taxonomy): Eukaryota > Metazoa > Chordata > Aves > Passeriformes > Meliphagidae > Grantiella > Grantiella picta. Next base: position 279,515 of record VZRM01006765.1, on the reverse strand, counting down.
CACAGATATAGTAATTCTGATACTTTTCATGCTCATCTTTCACAGACATACACACGCTCAAAGTGTCCTGTTTTGATGAGATATTGAATGGTAGCTTTGAACTAGGCTTTACACCTCAGGATTTTTTCCATGGGCTTTAAAGAACTACTGTCTAAAAGGTTTTTCTTAATAGGAAGAGACAGTCTGAGGATGTGTACAATGAACTAGATCTTGTTCATTTTTTGCTTTTGTGATAACCTGTGAAGTTGTGCAGCATATTTTATTTAAGTACTTACTTAAATAAATTCATATATTTAAATTCATGTATATATATATAGGTATAAATTCATGTCTTTAAAAATGTCTTTGACTTCAACAGATATTAAGTATTTGTTAGGTGTTGGTAAAATGGAGTCTTGATTATCTTACAGACTCCCTTCTACAAAATAGGGATGGGTTTTTCCAGTGTATCCCTTCCTGGTTTTTGGCAGATTGTTTAGACTGTAGAAATACTTCACTTCCCTGATGTACAACATTATCAGCTACTCCAAGCTTTTCATACTTGTGTAGCATAAGAACACACATTTTATGCCTTAAGCATACATTGAATATCTTACACAGGAGACTAAACATTCAACATTTCACATAAAAGTAATTGTCATGTGATTTCTGGCAAGTTTTTAGTGAAAATCAAGAAGATGTTGAGGGATGAATTGCAAAGAACAGATATGTTCAGAGTACTTGCTGTGAGAAATGCAAAGCTGATAGGAAATGCTATAAGAGTGATCAAACAGCAGACTCATGAGGACAAGTCTACGACCAAAGTTATGGTGAATATAATGAATAAAAAGGCATAAAATACTCTTGATGTATAATGAAGAATACAAACACACACACACAGAAGTAAGGAAAAAAAAGGAAGAAAAATGCTTACAGTATGAATTTGCAAGTAGTAGCATAGCAAAATTAAGGATATAAAAAACCTGCTGGAAGCTGGCAGTTCAGAAGGGAAGAGGTATTAACCCCAGGGTGATTTCCATCTGTTACTCCTAACAAATTTGAACTAGCTGAAGTCAGGTAATGTAATGTAAGTGTATGTATAATAGATAAAATTATAATTTTAACTCCTTTACACCAGTACAAAGTATTATTAAAGTAGGTTTTATTTTACCCAGGAGGAATAAAAAAAGTCTTTTCACTTTTGTTCTTTCTTTTATCTTTTATAGCAACAGTTTTTTATTTCAAATATATCTAGTCATTAAGAAATTGAATTTAGCGAACTTAAATTACTGTTGCAATGAATGATAATTAAAAATCAGTGTATAACAATCAGCTGTCTTTCTATTGTGGTCTTGGGTGTAGCTCCTAGTTACTGCTATAAAGCAGATGAGTGTAATTACATACCTTAAAATGAAAAAAAGATACTTCTGGATTTAAGCAGAGTTAAAATTTTCTTTAATTTACTTTAGATTTGTTTTGTTCTCCAGTAAACAGGAATAGAGGTGAATGTCTCTCAGAAAATGTGTAGCAACAAACCTATAATGTTGTGCCAATGTGTAAAGGTCATGGTGCATCTGTGCTAAGAGTGAAAAACTGCATCCAGATTTCCAAGCTTAGCACCTCCATCCCCAAACTCCCACTACTCTGCATTAAAGAGTGGGAGTATAATTTATTTTTAACCTTTTTTTTTACAATGCCAAAGCCAAAAATAGCAGTTTCAGTTCTGTATTTATGGCTTGGAAACGAGTATAAAGCAGTTCAGCAAAGAGAATAGTTTCATATCATCTAAAATATAATATTTAATATAATAATAATTCCAAAATACTTCATTTGTCAGGAACATTTATTTATACAGATTAATGCATATTTGTATAGCCTTTGTTACAAAACCCATGAGAACTGCCTAATGAATCTAAATTGTAAACATTTTTCTTTCCACTAGGAAGGGATGCAGGTGGATATGTGCTGTCAGAAATACTAACCAACCCATCTGTCATTTGGCTATATGGGCTTTGGAGGCCTCTGTGACTGAGGGCAGGAGAAATGACACCTGGACATGCTCAGCATGAGGTGTTGGTGGCCACCCAATGCAGCATTAGCTCTGTGCTTTATAGCAACAAGCTCAGGATAATCTTCTAAAGGTATAAGTGAGCACATTCACACTCTGAGCACAGCATAAAAACACTTAAGCAGTCAGATGTTTATTGTTCATTGCCCCACAAAAGACAGAGATAAGAGGCTGTTTCACCTAATGCTGTATTTAGAGGCAGCTTGACAGAAGTTGCAGCAAAGTGGTACCCTCAGTAATCCTTGTTATCTGCCTGCTAGATCTGATAGGGCTAAAATTATCAAATAGCAGCAAACTGCCAGCATAATTTGTATCATTTTCTGCATCTGCAGAGGTCTGACACATATTGGTTGATGATTTGTGTTTATCTATCACAACCAGCCATAGCACAAGTTTTATTGGACTGCAAGGCTATGCTCTTCCCTCTGCATCCCATAATAAACCCTAATCCCCTTTAATCAGCAGCCACCTTAGCTACACAGGAACCATATATGTATATTAAAGATCTAATTAAAGCCTACTGAATACCATCGGGCAGGTAAAGGAAGAACTGATATAGAAGAACAACTTCTTTCTCTTTCCTTGAGAAAAGAGTTTGACATTTAGTCTTGCAAAACTGCCTATGCAGCTTAGAAAATGGATTCTAGGACTCAGTGTAATAGAGGAGATATAGGCCAGTCCTGGCTTGTATGTTTTATAACATGGAAGATTTCTTTCCGTGTGGGAATCTCTGCAAATTTATCACTTATATAACAGTCTTGACACAGTCCCCCCTGTAATGAAAAGGCCCCATCATCCTTCTTAATTCATAAATTAAATCCAAACCCTAAAATTCACTGTAAATTTGTATGAATTTTAGGCAGCTTCAAAAGAACATGAACCTGTATTAAAAACCCCCAAAAACTTGCAGAGAAGAAGATTAAGGGAAAAGTTAAGATTTAAGACAGTAAGACAGACATTAATCAAAATAGATATAATGTTTTTAGTAAGGGAATCAGAGTAGTGGTATTTGCAGCCTTCTACTCATCCTGCTATGTTCTACCTTCTGCCAATACTTCAGTGAATATATACCAAATAACATTTTCTTCATATACCATGTTGTTTTAATGCTCTTTGTATTAAAATTATTTCTATTACAAAGTGGATATTATCACTATGTGGACTCTAATGACATATAACATGATATAAAAGCATTATAATGTAAGTGGTATCAGAGGTTTTATTCAGAACAGATTATTAATTAATGCTGTGTCAGCATGCTCAGTGGAGTGAAATGGAGGCACAATAAATAACAGTAGCTCTGGTGGCCTATATTCACATCTCATGCTGGATTCACTCCAAAGGTTTGTCATGCATTTTATTACCAATGGTCATTTGGATTAGAACACTGGAAGAAGCCAGATATAATGTGAAACATTGTTTTCTCATTTCAAAACTTACTGTAGAAATAGAGGTAACTTTTTCATGCCAAGCTAGTGGACCAGGAAAGGTGGGAGAAAAGGTTGATCTCAAAAGATTAATTTGGGAGTTTCAAGTAATGGCTGATTTAATGACAGCCTTTCTTAAGGAAAATAGACAAAACATATTGGTGATGATTATATGTGCACATATATATGCACAAAAATTAGTTAGAGTCAGTCAGACCACCAAATAATAGTTACTCTTCTGCTTTGGTATACAAACCTTTCTAAACCACAAAATGTTGACTAGATTTAATCAAAGAAACTTAGAATAGTTTGGATTGGAAGGGGGCATAAAATGTGATATAGTTCAATTCCCCCTGTAATGAGAAAGGACATGTTCAACTCAATCAGGTTTTTCAACCCCCTATTCAACCTGACTTTGAATGTTTTCAGGGATGGGGCAACCTATCCCAGCATTTCACCACCTTCATCTCAAAAAATTTCTTCCCTACGTCTAGTCTAAACATACACTCTTTCAGTTTAAAACCATTACTCATTTACCTACCACAACAGGTGCTGCTAAAAAAACTGTCCGATATTGAAAGGCCCCAGTAAGGTCTCTCTATTTTCAGTGCTGAACAGCTCATGTCAAATATCAAGGAAAGTGGCTTAGTGACTGCACGAGCTAATCCCCTCAGGACTCTGGGATACATCATATTGGGTCCCATAGGCTTACATATGTTCAGGTTCCTCAGGTCATCAAGAACCCAATCTTCTCCTATTGTGGGAGTAACTCTGCTTCGCCATCCCCTGTCTTACATTTCAGCCACTCCAGAAGTGTGAAAGTCATTAAAGGCTGAAGCAAAACTGTTGAGTATTGCAGCCTTCTCCTCATCCATCCTTCCCAGTTTGCTTTCATGCTAATTGGTTGGAGTGCTGTGGGGTAAGATACATTTTCTTTGAAACAGCCTCTTCCCACTAAGTCTCAATCCAAATGAGAATAACCAAATCCTATCTATTTTTTATTAGCAAAAGCTGCACATCATCCTGTTACTATAGTGCCAAAGTATGTCAATATAACAGCAGATTAATACTCTCAGGCTTCCATTCTGTTCTCCATTCATAAAATTGGCTTTATTTTCAATAGAATATGCATTTTATTTCTGTTTGACTATTTCCCTCTTCATAGCAAAAGGTGATTGTATTAAATGTTTCCTTTAAAGTGTTCTATTTCAAAATATAGCTTCTGTATTTTATTTGATAGCAAACTAGGTATTAAAAAACCCAAACCAAAACAAAAAAAAACACAACAAAAACCAACAAACCACTAAGCAGCCATATAAAACAGAATTTGGAAGCTGCTGTGAAATTGTATCTAATGGAATAACTCTCCATGCACGATAATCACAGAACTGTTAGATTGGCAGATTTGCTCTTTTGTCTACTTAAAGGGCTGTGAGCACAGCAAGTAGTCTCAGTGTTTGCTCTGAGGCATAAATCACTGTGAAAACAACATCTTACTCTGATAAACTGGTTTAGCCACAGAACTTCCTTCAGTGTCTTGCATACCTTTTGTTTAATTGCATTCTATTTTCTCTTCAGATAAAAGATTTTCAGGTAATGAGATAAGAGATGTGTGTTAATAACCTAGTGCATTGGTAATCTGTGGTAACTGAGTTATTCCTGGTGAAAGGAGGGAGAAAAGCCAGATATACAGGATCCCAAAATAATAGAGTATGCTTGTCATGTTTAATCTATTGTCTACTGCACGCAAATGTATGTAGTGTGTGTAAATATATATATATATGTATACTTTATTTATATAAATATAAAAGGAGCTATCGATAGAGAACTGTTTACCTAATGCTTTATAGCAGATATTACTTTGAAACTGTGGTCTGTGGAGGAGTATGTATGTTATATTCTGTGCCTTCCACTGTATAGTTTGCATAATATTGTCCTGTCAACAGAGATTTTTGCTCTTGTGCAACATTAAAAAAAGATTTCTGATGGATCTGGTAAGATCTCAAAATGCAAATTTTTTGTGGGTTTTTTTTCTTTTTTTGTTTTGGTTTTTTTCTGATTTTTATACTTTCATTTGTAAAATTAATTTTAGAAGATTGCTTATTACTGTATAACAAGTTCTTAGGAAAAAACATGTGTTCAGCAAACCTGGATGATACTAATCAACAAAGATACTGTGTAACATGCAGTTTAACTTTAGAAAACTGTAAATGACTGTGAATAGATATTTTGAAACTAGTTCCAGATTGGTTTCTTCGTGTGTTGTCAGGTATTCTACCTTCTGCATGCTACACATATCGTCAGGTATGTGCAACATTTATAATCCAGGATACAAAATGAAAGTTTCAGACATATTACACTGGATGGACAATAGATCAGCTGTATCAGTGTTCCTTTTTTAATTCTAGGATAACGGTCCTTTCCCCGTGATAACAATTACATCTCTAGCTGATCATTTTCTGCGGTCATATACATGCCTTTCCCCATTTTTGCCTTTGTTTAGAGTCATATATTACTGCTTGTATTTAAGACAAAGCAGAAAAGAACCCAGTTCTTTATGATTTAAGAGGCTACAGGTTCTAAATATATAGCAACTAAAGAAATCCAAGTAATTTTCTACTTTGATTCAGTTATGGGAGGTGTTGCACTTTCAGTTATCATAATAGTTGATCACTGGAATACATCTCCCTGTCCTGAAGAAATAGCTATTCTTGATGAAATAGTTAAATAATTTAAACTTTTTCTTCTTAAACAAAAATCAAATTTATGGGTCTCTAAAAAATTATTAATTTTACTCTTCTAAATTCTTGTTTTAACTTTACTAGATCGTGACTTATACCACCCAATTATTGTTGTCATTTTGGAGGACTGATTGTCTAATTTTTCTTTGGACACCTCAATTGTTATCCCTTGACTTATCTTGGATGCGATACAGCTATCTCCTAATGGTCCTCATGATTAATACACTTGCTGATAAAAGCGTGCTGTAAAGGCCCTAAAAAAGATCTGCTGTCAATCCAGTTCATCATCTTTTCTTCAGAAAAGCTGTTTGTATTGACCAAAACTAAAGTGAATCATACTTTACCAAATCATGGTAAATTTGAGGTTGAAGACCTCTTTGTAGCTCCCAGTCAATATCAGATTAGGTTTTCAGACCTAAGATTTTGTCTGTTTTCAATACATCTTCTGCTATGGCTTGAAGCGGGCTTGAGTCTTGTAGCCTGAGACGGCTCGGCTCAAATCCTGGTTCAGAGAAGGGGGACGACTCTCTCTTTCAGGAGTCTCTCAGGAGAGCTGCTGGACGAAGGCTCACAGAGGTGCAAGAGACGCAGGCTTTTGGTCGAGTCCTTGAAGGGTTTATTTAGGGAAGGACGGGTTAGGAGCAGTTCAAGGAGTCGAGGGCAAAAGCCTCAAGTGAGGGGGTTACAAGGGGTTTTAAGGGAAGGATACATGGGAGGAGTTTTAGGGTAACAACCAATGGGGTTACAATGAAAGATTACATACATCTGTACGAACTAATCAGAATAACTCTAGGGAGGGAACTTAATATAAAACAACCAATGATCAGCAATCTTGAGCAGGACAAAGGAGAGAGTTCTACAACCAAACCATATAAGCGAAACAAGGGAGGAGATTCTCGCAGCCAACCCACAACGAGAGATTATAATATGTAAATTGTTTGCCTCAAGGGCTACTGGGAGTGACTTTGACAGTCACCCTAAGTCAACCTCAGCTACTTCCCAGGACCCTGCAGGCTCATCAAGCTCCTTGCCACACATCAGTGACCCTTGGTCCAATTCAGCCAAGTAGGCTGCTACAGTGGCTAATTTATAAAGTGAACACACAAGAGAAATTTTCCAAATAAAGGTTAGAGTTGCTTTTTAATTTGATAAATCTACAACTAAGATGAAACTACACATCCTCTTTTGGCTCCAGCTACTCCATGGCAGAAGTTTATCAGCTCCAGGCCATCACTTGTTTGATTGCCCCTGACAGTGAATAGCTGAGGATGACCATTGCCTCAGATTTGCCAGCTGATACAATAATTTGATTGCTGTCTTGTCTACTTAAGGGAAAATAAGCCAAGTTTATTTAAAACATTCATTTTAATTGAAGGTTTATGAAGCAGATAAACTGGAGGACGTACAAGACATGGCATTTGGTGGGATATGGCAAGATGATGGAAACTCAGACTGATACCTCTTCAGGGGCACACCATGACCTGAGAAAGTCATGTGTCTGTGTGGTTTCATGTACCAAGATTTTTTGTTATGTTCCTTGACAGGAAATTTTTATTTGGAATCTATGTCAAAGGAGATCTCTGGGCTCTCCCTCCCTCTGTCTACTGAAGTAACTGATTTCTATGCTTACATTATAGAGTTTGAAATGGTGAATTACAGGACTCCACCCACTGCTTCCCACAACAGGGAAGGAAAGTTTTCATTTTCCAGGTCAATGAAGGAACAGTAGCACTGCCATTTTTTCAGCAATTTTTATCTGCCTGGCAAAATGGGGAAAATATATTAGTAGTCTTCAGCAACAGGACCCAAATCTTTTTTCAGCTGGGTAACCATACCCATTTCATCACAGTTCTCTCTTTTACTTGCTCAGCTGGTATCAGAGCTTTAATAGCAATTTACATTTCATCTCATCACTGATCGATCCCATTCACCTGGTTAACACCTCTGTCACAAAACAATGGAGGTATTCTCTAAAATATTGTTCTTGGCTCAATAGGATCGATTAAATACAAATGTCTGATACTTTTCTGTGTTTCAGTGTGTCTGACTAGCTGCTAGCTCTGGAGCTGCCTTAAATTTTATAGTGCATCATCACAGTTTATTTTTTTTCCCCTTTACCTGAAAGTGAAAAATTTGGAAAACAAATGAAAAAACCAATTTTATTTTTTTATTAGCAATTGCTGTCATATGGCCTATGCTAATAATGACACTATTTTGTATTCTGGGAGTTCATTATGGTGTTATCCAAATATACTTAGATTTTAAAGCAACAGAGGTTTAACAGAGGTTTCCTGTTCTTCTTGTCTGTCAGAAATAAGTCAACCTGAACAGCTTCCCATTCTTCTGTAGGTTCCTTGTGAGTTACATATATATAGACTTACATCCTGGAAAAATCAATGCAAAACGATTCATCTGTTTCTTGGGGGTGTTATGAAATTTAAATGACAATGTGTTAGCCACTGTTAAGGCACTGTTCAGGGCCAGAAACATATTTCTTTCAATGACCCTATTGCAACATCATGTTTTAAGACGCCTTGGGCTATTGCTCTGACCTCTAGTCCTTGTGACAATGAGTTCATCTCAATCTTCTGTTCTGGGATTAGCATTTTAAAGTCAGAAGAAACCACAGGATTACCATAATCATGCCTGGGTGCCAGTATGGAAAACAGCACACCAGGTGAAGTGTCACCTCTTCACCTTTCAGTGCATGTGGACAGACAGGAACTGTGGAACGAGCTGTGTGGAGGCCAAGCATCAGGTTTCTAAGGAACTTTTATCTGAAGAGAAACATTTCTATGGAATGGTGTGTTCAGAGTAGTGGATCACATCTGGCTTTTTGGATCTTGATTTAACATGCAAGAATGGTAAAGTTTGCCTAAGTCTGACACTTAGGTTTTAATGTCTCTGCAACCTCACAGTGAAAGTCCACAGCTTATTTGTTTAAGTGCTTCCTATTCCTATAAGAGTATCAAATCTTCAGGCATATGAACTTTCATCAAAGAAAGCACTCAGAGTTATTTTCAATGTTGTTTGAATAGTTTCTTCTGAAAGCAGCTGGACTAGCAGACAACTAATGTGATCCAGAAGCTAGAGGGTCATTGTCTGTTCTCATCCACACTGCTGCTGCAGAAGCATAGGGATATCATAGTTGTGAGAACATCACTGCCAGGCAGCGCTTTGGACAAAGTAAGGTTAGAGGATACTTAGGTGACTTTTATATTCAGTAGACCAGTATTGAGATGTAGGACACTGAAATCCAGTTCTATTCACTGCCAATGTGGGAAACCAATTAGTGAGCCAAAGATGAAAGATAAACTCTGGCTCATGTCTCTCCAAACACAGAACCTGGCTGAACTAGTGTCTCTTTCCCCACACTCTGCACGCTGCACATAAAGTGTTTCTAATGTTTGCCATTATCAGTGTTATTCATCTCACATTTATTGTAAAGAAATTTTCAGAACAAAGAAGGACCTCCTGTGTCTTTTTGAGCTGTTTTTGTTTACCTAACCATTTGGGTCTGAGACAGGATAGGTGCACAATAACACTGACAGATCTGCATATAGCTGACTATGTTGCATAGAACAAATGCTCTCATTCTTTCACTTTTAATAATTTTGACTCTCCAGTTGGGGTTCCTGGTATGGCCATAACAAATTCGAGTTGTTTTGTAAAGCTCATGATCCATGAAACCTTGGTTTTGGTGGCTTTTTACCAGGAATACTTATGATGTTATAATGGAGATGAGACACTTCTTAACAGGCAGCTTGAATATATCTTAGACAAATGCCAGCGTTTTCCAGTAACACCAAATTATTTTAAAAGTATTTCATGTAGGTGAAGACATGATTTTTAGACATTTTGATTTTAGGCATACTGCTTATACTATTTTGTTCAGAAGACCATTTGGCAGAAACAGGAAATGACCAAAACCTCAACCAGTTGCTGCATTTTAGAGAAAAAATTGTTATATGGAAATATGGAAGGTTATTCGAATGGCTGTGTCATAAGTGGAGACAGAGGGTGGATAGATTTTAACAGTTGCTTAGGCCTATGACAACTAGTGACCAAACCTACTCAGAGTGACCAGCACCCAAAA